>VDFB02086081.1:296071323-296277154 GCA_007258455.2 Sequoia sempervirens
ATGTGTTGGGAGGACAAGTGAATGGATTGCTTATAGGAGAATATATAAGGTTATATACCACATAGGTATAAGGAGCACTAGTGGAAATGTTTGAGGTAGGAAGGATGCTACTAGTTGGTTGCATTGTTGTGGTCATTTGAGGATTGGTATAGGTGGGAATTGAGGTTATGGTTGAAGATGGAGAAGTTTGATTTCCTCCTTGGCTTTGCACATTGTTTGAAGCTTGAGAACCATTAGTGGTGGAAGGAAGATGTTTTCCAAAGATTTGAGCTATGTTATGCACAACTTATAGTCCCTCATCACTTTCCATCATGCGGTGAAGGTTCTCTATGGTAGGTATAACAGTGCTTGAAATTATTTTAAGTACTTATGCTATCCTATAAATGAGCTAAGTATTCATGCATTTTCATTATGTTTTCTTGATGAATATTATCAATCATTGTTTGGACACTTGGTACAACACTTGTAGGCATGGTAGGAATAGCAAAAGAGGTGTCAAAGGTATGGTCCATACCTAGTGAACTAGTTCCAATACCATAAGTAAGAGAGATTGATAACCCAAGATCCACAACAAGTGTCTTATCATAGTATTCCATGAGTATCACACTTTTTATAACCATAGTATTAGTAGTAGGACACCAATAACAACAAATCTGCAAACTAAAATAGAAAACTGAAGGTAGCCAATAGAAACAGAAAAAAAAAAAAATTGGATCCTGAAAACTAGAGAATCAAAGTCAACAGGGACTAAGATGTTAGGAAGGGTATCTTGGTCCTCTTGGTAAGATTCTAAAGTTCCAAAGGTTGAAACAGACAACAAACAACAAAGAGATATTTCTAAAGCAAAAATCCTAAGAGGGACTAAGATACCAGGAAGGGTGTTTTAGTCCCATCAAATATTTTATTATAGAAAAATAGTGAATTTTGGAATGTCAATAGTGTTTACATATTGCTTATGCAAGATACTGATGCTCATAAATAGAAAAATGTGCAAATAAGTGCAAGAAAAAGTAACTGGGAAGAAGCAATTGAATGCAATATGGAATGCAATTTTTTCACTTTTGAATGCAATAAGAATTTAATTGAAGATGAAGTACAATGCACTTTTCAATTTTTAAATGAAATGAAATGAAGCAATAAAGTAAATATGCAACCTAGATATGCACTTTCACTAATTCAAATATAGGAAACCCTAAAATTAATTTCACTAATACAAAATGCAAGATACCTTAAATGCACTTTCACTAATGTAAGATGTAATGCAAGAATGAATGTGATCTAGATCTAAAGAATTTAATGGTCTTCAAATCAAAAATGAATTCTTAAAAGTTGCATGCACCAAAATGATGAATAGGAAAATAGATACCTCTTAGATATCACACTTTTTCCACTCAATCATTCACTAATGTCCTACGAGTCCCAATTGGATTGACTAACAACCTCACAAGGTGAGTCAATTCTCAATTAAGATGGACCTAGGATGGGTTTCTTTGAGTTCTAATGGGTTCACCACCAAGGAAATGCTAGAAAACACACTTTGATATGCAAAATGGCATATAACTAGAAATGTAAGGCAAATGAAAGATGCACATGATGAAATTATGCAACAGGGGGATAGTATGTGTGCACTTGGGAAAGCTTGAGATGTCGTGAGGATTTTGGAA
This sequence comes from Sequoia sempervirens, assembly GCA_007258455.2. Taxonomy (NCBI): domain Eukaryota; kingdom Viridiplantae; phylum Streptophyta; class Pinopsida; order Cupressales; family Cupressaceae; genus Sequoia; species Sequoia sempervirens. The sequence goes on from VDFB02086081.1 coordinate 296,072,988, forward strand.
ATTTGAAAAAGCTGCCAAAATATATTGTGGAGGACTAAGATTCCCAGACTTGCGTACTAGTTCCGCTGCTATTTTTGAGAGAAAATACAAAGTCTTTGAATCTCAAAACCGAATCTTGGAAAATATATAAAAAAATAGGTTTGGGAGGACTAATATGGCTAAGGTGGCATATTAGTCTCATTCTAAATATCTAAAAACTTTGAATAGGATCCTGAGCTCTTAGGTTTTCACTTGCTTCCCTTCCAATCTCAGGTTTTGAAACTTTTGAATATGGCCTGTAGGTGAGTTTCTGTGAAGATGACAACTTTGTAATGCAATTTTACAACTTTTGCAACTTTTCACTCCAAGTGATCTTCAAGTCTTCGACCTAGATTTGTAATCACAAATATGCAAGATGGAAAAAATTGTTGTTTAAATAGTGAATATGGGTTTTCCTTGCTCAAACCGCTTGTTGGTAATTAAACCTTGAAATGAAATAGCAATATTGAAGGAAATGGTGAATGAACAACATGCAATACTAAAACTCACCAAACCCTTATAAAGTTTGTAAACTTGTGTATAATGGCTATAGTGGATATGGATCTTGAATGCTTGAAAGATAGGACTTGAATTTGTTTGCTTGAATCAAAACCTTACATCACAAATGTTAGCACAACAACACACATGATGCAAGAAAACTCTTTGATATGATGCTTGAATCTGAAAATGGCTCCAAATGCTTGATAAATATACTCTTGAATGCTTATGTGAACTTAATTTGATATTATGAATGCTCTCACAAAATACTTGGACTTGAAATGAATAAATGAACCTTGTATTCATACTTATCTATGTTTAATATCTTTAAATTACATCACACCAAGCCGACATATGAATTCATTAAATATCATCATACCCCAAGTACACATAGAACTAGAAGAATGACATAAAGAGAGTGAAAACAAAGATAAACCTTTTGGGTCAACATGGAAGAGACATAGGGTGTCTCGACACCTTGCATCATCCCCAAAAGGAAAAAAACAAGACAAAAGAGAAAAAGATAAATGAAAAGGAGAAAGAAAAATAAAAATCCTTTTTGGTCAACATGGAAGAGATATAGGGTGTCTCGACACCTTGCATCATCCACAAAAGGAAAAAAAGACAAATGAAAAAGATAAATGAAAAGGTGAAAGAAAAAGAAAAATCCTTTTTGGGTCAAGATGGAAGAGACATAGGGTGTCTCAAAGCCTTACATCATCCCCAAAAGGAAAAAATAGGATAAAAAGTGAAAGAGATGCATGACATAGAGAAGAATGAAGGTATAGATAGAGGAATGTCACAAAGAGAGAGAGAACATCAAATAGAACATCACACGAGATCACATTATGCATATGCAATCAAACAAAAAAATAAAATGAAGAAGAAATAAAGAAAAAGGCTAGAAAGGAAAATGCGAGTCAACCTATAAGCAAGTCATCCACCTCCCAATTATGTTTTGTGTATACTGAACTAGCCAAAGGGACAAGAGCAAGTGTCGAACTGGGAGAATCACCAAGTTGAACAATCTTTATAGGATATTTGTCATTTAAGCTCATGGAAGAGGAAAACAATGTATCTAATTAATTATTCACCTCTTCATCAATTTTAGCAACCTCCTTATCATCATCTAAGTTGATTACAATAGGAGGTCAAAGGATAATGTCCATGGAAGAGTTCAACTATTGTTGTGGAGGTTGCATTGAATTTTCTTGATTTGAACAACTAGGGAGGAGGCTCATCGTGCATTACTTCAATCAAATTTGGATCTTAATTTTCTTTGATTAATTCTTCATGTAAATTGTGAGAAAGGGCACGATGTCGATGCCTATGATATGTATCACCTATGTTTCTTTTAGTTTTTTTATCAAGTTGCATTTGTGTAGGAGTGGGTTGATCAACCATAGGTTTTTGTTCTTCCCTATGGGGAGGAATGGAAGAAAGCACAGGAGGTTGTTTGACCACTCTCTTTGGATTTTTAAACTTTTTTTATTCTAGGAGGTGTTATGAGGTTGGTTTCATTGTCTCTTGGTTATTTTTAGGATGTAGGTGAAGTTTCTATTTTTGGTTGGCCTTGATTGTTTGGTTCTTGTTTAGGTTCAAATGTGGCTTCTTCAAGGATGGTAGATTGAGAGGTTGATGGGGACATGTTTCAGAGAGATAGTTCAGTTATCTTCTTTTCCTTGAACTTTTGATTGGACAAGAAAAAGAAGTCTTCTCAAGGTTTTATAGGTTCCATGGGTTCGGGACAAAAGGAATCTAGGGAAAAGTTTCCTTTGAAAGACAATGGGTTAAAGTTTCTATGGTGGACAATAAATATTTTATTGTCAAGGGAAACTTTAAACAATTATGCACAACTAAAGGTATGGCTTTCATGGAGTGAAGCCATGGGTGGCCTAACTTCACATGAAATTGATCTGACTATGAGATTATGTAGAGTGTGGCATCTAATGTTTTTGGTCCTATCTGTAATGGTAAGGTGATCAATCCTATCATAGGGAAATAAAAACCATTGCGTTTCTTGATCCATGCCTTTGGTTTATCATATTCATCTTGATAAATTTCATGAAAAACTAAAAATTCCTTAGTGATAATGTTCTCTCCACAAGTGGGATCTATTAATATCCCATTAGTGGGCTTTTAATAGATATGGCCAGCTATGTAGAGAGGACCATTGAGAAAATGTTCAAGTATATCCTTAGAGGTGAAAGAAATGTCAAGAGGACTCTTAGCATCAATAGTAGATTTTTTAGTGATCCAGAACTCCATTCTCTCTTCTTCATCTCCTTTTCCTTTTTCCTCTACCTTTTCCTCTTCCTTTATTTTCTCCTCTTCTTCCTTTCCATATTCTTCTTTTTCAACTTCATCCTTTTTTCCTTCTTATTCTTTAACATTATCATTTTAACCTTCATATAGCTCTGTAGGGACATCATCATGCTTATGTGGTTCAACTTCTCCCTCATTCTATGTCTCCATATTTGGAGGATAATTTGCAACACTTGTATCTAGAGGGATATCAACATCATTTGTTTCTAAAGGAATTTTTGTATCACCTGTACCAGAAGGAATTTCTTCCATAACCTCTGTAGAAACTTCTCTTGATTTAGGTGTAGAACTAGATGGGAGTGCACCAAACATGCCATATTTCTTAGACATACCTTGATGGCTTCTACAATCTCTTTCCTTACCTTCTTTATCTACTTTTTGTTCTTTGTCATCAAGGTGTTTACCATTTTCTTCATTCAAAACATCCTTGAACAAACCTTCTTCAAGGTTTCCAATTCATTTGGGGTCAAAGAGGACCCAATTTTCTCAAAAGGTTCATTTCTAATATTTTCTTCCAAATCAATAGATTCTAATCTCCTTTTCATTAGAGCTTCCCACAATTTCTCAAGAACATTGTTCTTCACATAATCCCAAATAACTTCCAGAGTGATCACATATTAAATAATAGCCAAAATTAAAGTTTTTTTGTCCTCTACCTACTTGATCATAAATCTTTGTAGTAGGCTACAAAATGTCTTCAAAATGTATCAAGCTATTTACCAAAGCCTCCAATCTACGAGGGGAACCAGGTCTTACTGGAAAGGCCTTTTGGTCTTCCTAGTCTGAAGAAGCTTCTTCTGACACTTTTTCTTTCTTTTATTCTGGTTTGTTGTGCACATGAACACCAAAACCCTATTCTTCATCTTCCTTAGAGGATGACACATAATGAAATATTTTAGAACCAGCACTAGCTTCCTAAGAAGCACCTTCACCAAAGGACATGCTTCCTCTCTTCTTTCTTACCAATTTTGTTGCAGGGTCTTCCTCATCTTCCTCTTGTTCTTCAGTGATGCTAAAGTTCTTTTCTCTTGAAGATTTTTCTTTCTTTCCTCTCTTTACTTGTACCATAGGAGGAGTCTCTTTCCTTTTACTAGATCTTGTATTGGTTCTAGAAGGATTCAGGCCTTTACCTTTACCAAAATAACTGGACTCAACCTTCACTATAGGATCCTTAATTTGTTTTGAAGTAGTCCTACTGGATATCCTTGGTCCTAATGACTCTCCAGCCATTTGCTCTCCAATGGATCTTCCTTGTGCAATTCTCTCATTAGTGAAGCCAAAAATTCTAAGCATTTTAGCCACCTTATTTCTTATCATAGGCTTCCTATGCTCCAAGTGAACTTTTATGGATTTTTTTGCATAAGTGCCAACTCTAGGTTCACTAGCATCTTTAGGATTTTTCAAAAAAACTTGCACATAGCCTTCAGATTCATCCTCTATAGCCTCATAACCCAATGGTTGATTCCATATAGTCTGGGGTTCAATAGCTTCAATCATGCACTCATTAAAGGAGACATGAAAAATGATATCATCTTTGTATTTCTCAAAAAAATTCTTTGGGATCCTTTATATTTCATTCATGTTGCTCTTGAACATAGCAAATAATGTTTTCAAAGCATTATCTTGAGCCTTTAAATCACCCAAACTATGCATATAGTCAAAGATTTTGTGTGCAACCAATCTGGATGTGTCCCAAATCACCATATCATATTTTTTGGGAAGTCTCCTAAGGAAGTAGAATAGCAAACAAACAATCAAGGAGAAAAATTTAAAAGAATGCTTCTTCTCCCTTGTCATCTTCAAGTTCTCAAACAACTATTTCTGGAGAAGTTCATAGAAATCATAATCTGTACCATTAGTAGCCATGTCATAACCAGTGTATATTGCTATAGCAGATATTGAATTCTCCCTAGTTGTGAAGTAGATTTTTTGTTTGATCATTATTGTAGCATACCTCACAAAAGGATTGGTAATAGGCTTTTTAGCAAGATCCCTTATGTCATATGTAGCTCTAGCAAGTTCCATCACCTCTTCATTCTTTATAGCTTTCAGAACTAGTACTGGTCTTGTATCACAGAGTCTAGTAACTTCCTTAATTACTTCCTTGGTTATAAGATGAGGTTTTTCAGTCCACAAGAACTTGTCACACATTCTACTGAGAGCTGGTTTAACATACCTATCATCAATGGTGGAGTTGAAGTTAGGAAAGTAATTCCATCAATCTAATTTCTTTGCAACAATGTTTGAATACTTAGGGTTTACCAAGAAATCATCCCCAATGAGCTCATTCTGCCATATATCTATCAATTTGTTTTGATTATATTCCTTATTCTTAACTAGAATGTACATTCTAGTGTCTTTGGTGGGCATAACACTATGAGGAATCAATGAGAAGGTGCCTATAGGGTCGTCTTTGAAAACCTTCATAGAATATTTCTTGTAGGACAATCTAGGTCTTTCCAACACATTTACAACTACAAGGGTTTCCATTTCTCCACAAATCGAGCTCAAATGATTTCAAAAAGATGATTCACACAAACCCACAACAACATAGAAAAGGAAAATGTGATTTTCCTTCATGAAAATTAGAACTAGGGTTTGCACAACTCACTCTTCAAATCACCTCCCCCTAAGACCATGTTGGGTCTAATTGTCAAAGGAATTGTTTGCACTGAATGGTGGCACAGACACATCTGATGATTCTGGCTCGTCTTTCTTTTTCCATATCTTGTTCATTTCTTACTTAACCTCATTCTTGTCAATTTTATTCACTAGTTCATTCTTTTTTACCATATCAGATTGCTTTCCCTTTTACTTCTGCAAACTCTTGAAATGTGTATGGGTTTGTTGTAGTTGTAGTAAACAACATTTTTCTGACTTGTTTGACCTCCATTAACCCTTGATCTACACTAATTTTCTTTGTGTCCAAACTTGTTACATGTATAGCAGTAGCCAGAAAAATATTGATTCATTCTACCTCCATTAAACCAATTCATCATTTGATTTTTGCATTCACTAGCTCCATGTCCAAATTTCTTGCATGTAAAACATTATCCAGAGAAGGATCTAGAAAATTGATTTAGTTTACTTCTACACTTTGTTGCCTTGTGACCAAATTTATTACATGAAAAGAAAACACCTTTTCCTTTAGAAGGTTTTTTCCCTACAAGAAGCTCATCAAGCTTGGTGGATTTTATTTTGAACTTATCTTTATAGAGTTTTTATTTCTCCACATCTACTTTCAGATTCACCACCTCTTTTTCAAGTCTTGTGCATTCATCAGTCTTTCTTTGCACCACTATATTTAGACATTCTTGAATTCTCTTCTTTTCCTCCACTTGCGCATTCAATCTTGTAACCTCTTCATTTTCCTGTTTCAATTGGTCACGCACTTCTCTATGTCTTTCCTTGAACCTCTTCAATTGCTCTTTTAATTTCTGGATTCATTCATTTGCCTCATCAATATTTTCTTTCAAATCTCCATTTTCACTTTCAGCCTTATCAAGATCTTCAAGAGCAGCCAAATTTTTTTCCTTATTATCCATTTTTTCAATCTTTAAGATCTTCCTCAAGTTTTTAGGCTTCTTCAAAGGAACCAAGCTCTGATACTAATTGTTGAATACCCAAGATACTAAGAGGGGGGGTGAATCAATATCTTCTTAAACTTATTGAACAAACACCATCCAATTACTCCAATGTATATAATAGTAAAGATAAGCAATAGCATTAATAGAACATAAAAGCACACAACACATGAACACCAAGTTTTTTACATGGAAAAACCTAAATGGGAAAAACCATGGTGAGGATTAGCTCATAATATAGTATAACCGGTTATAAGATATTACAAAGGGGTGGCTCACTTCTAGGACTCACTATCCAAAATGGGAGGCTCACTGCCTATAAGATACATTAAAAAAATGGCTCACATCTAGAAAATTAACTGAGAAAGTTACACCTAACAAGTGTTGATTCAATTCCTTTGATGCTCAGTAAATTAAATTTACACACTCCATCATACATGTCTTCTTTGCACGCTTCAATAATTTGCAACTCAACAAAAATAAAAATCTCAAAACTATCCAATATATATATATATTAATCTAATTCATTTGCAAGCTTCAATTAGGTCGGCCTAATTAGATGCAACCCTTATTCACCAAAAATCAAATGTCAGCTTCAATTTTGTACAAAAACCTTTCCAAAAATATTTCAAGGATGTAGCATGCTACAACATGTCGGCATAAACCTAAGATAGGTCACAAATACATCTGTACCACAAAAATTAAACCATTACAACATCAAATATACATTAGGTCAGCCAAAGATAGATCTAATAGCAAAAAGAAACAACAGAGTAATGCTAACTCTCCCTACGAACACCTATGCACATGAGATTCTGAACATACAACCTTCCAACAACCAAAAACCATTCCACAAAACTGCAAGCAATGATAATCATCAATGATGGATTGCAAACCAAAATATCAAAGGATAATAATTGCATACTAGTTCAAATATCGGTCTAGAATACCATATCAAACTTGAGCTTAAGCTTATAGTTTCCACTCATAATCACGGTGACATCAATGACAACACAAAAGATGTATAATAATATGTTCTTCATTCTTCCAATACATTTTCCATTCATATTTTCTTTCATTTCAAGGTTTAATTACCAACAAGGGGTTTGACCAAGGAAAAGCCCCTATTCACTAACCCCCACACCATTTTCCCCTCTTCTTATGTGTGATTTGCAGGGATAGGTTGTAGATTTACCAAGAAGCAAAGTTGGAGAAAAGTTGTCATCAAGCCTTAGAGAAGCTTGGAGAAGGTCTCCAGGTGGAAATTTGTAGTTTCAGATCTAGAAACCATTCAAAAAGAGAAAAGTAGATCAAGAGGCACAAAATCCACTTCAGAACTTGTAAAAAAGTAAAAGTGGACTAATTCACCACTATTGGTGAATGAGTCCCACTATACATGCCTGATAGGGATTTTTATAGATCTAGATACCCTTTTAGCTGAAACCTATTCCTGCACATTTACCCAAAAACTAGAATGATTTTTCTAGCTTTGAAAATGAGTCCTAGTCAGCATCAATAGCAAATTTTTTAGTGATCCAGAACTCCATTCTATCTTCTTCAGTCTTCTTTTCCTTTTTCCTATACCTTTTCCTCTTCCTCTATTTTCTCCTCTTCTTCCTTTCCATCTTCTTCTTTTTTCAACTTCATCTTTGTTTCCTTCTTATTCTTCAACATTATCCTTTTAACCTTCATCTAGCTCTACTTTTTTCATTCATCATTCCTTCTATGCATTGTTTCAATCCAATTTTTAATTACCAAAATAAGGTTTTACCAAGGTGAACCCCTATCCCCTAGCAATCAAAATTTATCCTCTTTGATGTGTGATTATGGGTTTTAGGTTGAAGATCAAATGGAGAACAAAAGTTGTCATCTTTAATGCAAGATCATGGAAAGTAATCTATAAAATTTATTTTTGACTTTTGGGAGCTATAAAACTAGGATTTGGGAGTGCATTTATTGAGGAACAAAACCCATAAATCACTTTTCTAGAACCCTAGGAGGGACCCATTTTCCACTAGGTGAATGAGTCCTCATTGAAGCCCAAAAGAACACCTTTTCAAAAAGGTACACATCATTTCAACATCTTAAAACCTACCTTTTTACTATTATTATAGTTAGTTAGTTTTTTTTTATTGTTATTTATACATTTTACCCCTCATATTTGAGTGAAGAAACAAGAAAATAATTGGGTGCACCCATTTGATTAACCTCATTTGGTGATTGCGCCCTCTTTTTCTTTTTTTCAATTTCATATTCATCCTTGAAAACATTTCCTTCACCTTTGGGTCGAACAAGACACATAGCATATCCCTAATAGATTCCATGTTAATGATAACTTTTAGCTTATTTCCTTGAATGATCCTAGTATGTAGATTAAAATTCATCAGAAAAGTATCCACTAGTTTAGGGAATAGATGTACCAAGGGTGCCATATGTTATGGGATATTGCAGTGCCATATCTAAACACCCAAAGATTTAAGATCTCTATCTTTGATTTTCTTTTGAATCCTCACAAAAGCACATCCACAGAGGCCCTTAAGTTTTGCATGTAGCTATAGGTCATGGATATCATTAGCAAAATTGAAGACCAGTGTTGATTTCGTGTGTTTTGTCTACTTTAGAAATTGAGTGTTCATAAACATTGGTTTAGCTGGCATCAAAGTTGAGGAGTATGATTTTTCACTGAAAATATTGGAAAAGAAAAATGGAGTCAATGCTTATTCAGAACTAGCACTAGAGGGTGTCCCTTCAGCTATCATTTCTTCAAATTCTCTACAAATAGTCAATTACTTTCTTAATCTCACTACTCTTGCACTACAAACTCTCAACTTCACTAGAATTCACACTAAGAGAAGTTCTCTATAACTTGATCTTTCTAACTTTACACTCTTCTTGCTTCTTTTTGCACTTAGGAATAATGGAAATGAATGGTACAATTAGGATTCCAATTTATTTGAAAGAGCTCATCGCACCACCTTTTGAGAAAAGTGACATTGAAAAATTGTGCAAGATGGGAATTTTGCAAGCTACAATATTAAATTCGGCCAAGGGGTGGCCAATAAGGATCACTTCTTATGATGACAAGGGGGAAATGTACAACTCATTATGTTATCCTTTTGGGAAATGTAGCATTGATAAAAGATCACGGGGATGATTCCACTTAAGTTTCCATTAAAAGTAGCTTTAAGGAAATTGAATTAAGGGACTTTCTCATGATTATCTAAAGAAAGATACACCGAGGTGGCAAGAAACTTGGAAAAAAAATTGAACAGTTTACATGCACACACTACCTCCTAAAATTGATTTTTCAAAGCCTTTGAACCTAATCATGTACAATTTTCACATGCTAGATTCTCAACTTGATAAGTTTTCCATATTTCCATATAAGAAAACATCTAATTTCACTTATGTGGCTCTTGCTTGAACTTTATTTAAATTGGTCTTGAGTGCAATGCATAAATCATTCTAATTTTAAATCAAGCTCATTTAGATTTAAAATATGATATCATGGACACTTCCATTAGGCTAGTTGGCAAGAAGTTCCAAAGAGATTGTTTAGGAGAAGTTTCAAACCAAAGGATGAAGAAAATGACCAAGATGAAGAATCATTTGGTCATAACTATTATTAAGTGGTTCTTGAGGACTTCCTTTCTAAACAAAAATTAGTATAGAGTAGATATTGACATTGTATCTAGATTTTTATCATCCCTCTTTGACCTGAACAAGCCAAACCCTTGTATTGTAGAGCTCACTAGAGCTCTTTTCAACGAGGATTATCTAGTGGGGTTGGAAGAGATCATAGATGTAGTGGTTCTAAGACTAGGAATCCCCATTGGAATGGACCTAAGATGATTCATCGATGATGGTGAGGTGGTGTCATGACTCCCTTTTCTTTTTGGTTTTCGAACAACCATGATGGAGCAACACCATGAGAAGTAAACCCTACCTTTTCCTTTTTTCTAAAGGTGATGGAAGTAGAGCTCATAAATTATTTCAAGTGGTACACGAGTTATCAAGACCTCATGTACCCTCCTCGACTTGTGGTGTGTGAAAATTTTGATGTAGCATGACTACTTGAAGACATTCTCTTTTTGTATTTTGTCCTCTTGATGAACCTTGAGCTACTTTTTTCTATGTAAACATAGGTCTAATTTCCTAATTTACTACATTATGAATGGTCTTCAAATATAAATAAATATAGCCATTTTCATTTTATGTGTACTCTCCTCTAGAAAAATTCTACACTTTAGAGTTTTTACAAATGGTACAAAATTTACAAAATTCACATAATTTACACAAAAAAGTCTCATAAGAGATGAGGAATTAACTAAAAAAAATTAAATGGATAAAATTAACTAGAATCTTGGTGTAGTTGTTCCAAGGCTTGCTTGCACAATCTACTAAAAGACGTTTTCACTATCTTCTTCCTAGAACCTGATAGCTTCTAGGTTCTGGTTAGGCTTAGGACATTGGCCAAGCCCTGTTTCAACTCTTCTCCAAGAGTTTCTCAACTTTGTGCTTCACCTTGGAAGACTAACACCAACTTGAATTAGCAACTTTCTCCTACTCTTAGAAGACTCTAAGTGCCAACACCACACAACACCTTGAATTGTTGTAGGGGTGTTAGAGACACTGGAAACATGCCTTTCACATCAAATTAGATCCATATTAGATGGTCTCCAATATTTACTCTTACCATTGCCAAGAATTTTCCTTGAGAAGGCCTAATTCTTTGTAGCCCTTGACAGTGTCCTTTTTTCTTTTCTTGCTCAAACTATCCAAGCAACCTAGAAAAAAAACTCCACTTTTAGATACCCTTTTTGAGCCTTTAAAAGTTTCACAAGGTTTCACACCCCTGACTCCTCTGTACACTGGTTTCCTAGAATCTAGGGTAAATAGGGCTAATAGGCCTAATTACTAGGGTTTTATTGATTTCTTGCTTATCAACTAAACAAATGGATTGACTGGACCTCAATCCTCCTAGCATACTAAGATATGTCTCCGCCCCACCTAGAACTGTACTTGTTCCGTATAGTACCTCTTTCCCCTACCTAATTTCTTCAACTCTTCATTGCCAAACCTCTAACCGAGTATCAGAAACTTGCCTAGGGTTTGGTTTTGAATGCAAATGCTTGACTCTTCATGACTCCTACTACTAAGTATTTACAGATCATTGGCTCCCCTATCATATCCATCTAATCTCGGGAAGACCCCGTGGCTAGATTTAATGGGGGAGCCATGAAAAGACTAACTAGTCTAAACAAAACAAGAAAACCCTCTAAAACCTTAACTTATGAATTCAACACACTAGATTAACTAAAAACAACTTGATTACAGAATGAAAAATGCTTAAGACTACTCTATGAACACAAATCCAATGTTAAATCAATACAACTAACTCATCTAATAGCATTTTCACTTCAAAACACACAGAATTTTCAGAAAAATAGAGTTCCCTCTATTCAAAAACATAACCATGACTTAATTACAAACTACTATCCTTATAACTTGAGCCCCTTGCATCATAGATGCCTTTTGCCATGTTTTTAGGGATGTTGGTCGATCCCACACTCCCATATTCTAAGGGATCCAAGATAACAGAGTTGCATGCAACATGACAAATGTTGTCATCCAACTTTGTAACAACTTTTTGCAATTTATCATTATGTCCTCTTCCTAACTCGTAGGACCTCTAACTCCTTGATTTGAAGCATCCAACTCCCTTAACTGCCTCTTGGCATCTTCTAACAACATAGATGTCCTTAGAACACATTTAAGACTCCAATCCCATCTTAAGCTATTTAAGGCTAATTAAAGCAAAAATTAATAACAATTACAAAACTATGGTGACCTTAGTCCTAATGACTAACTCACCTAGTCCACACACAAGCAAGTCCTTCTAAGGTCCAAAATAAACACACTAAACCCTGACTTGGATAATGTTAGATACAAGCCAAAATTTCTTAAACTATGGAGGTTAGCCTAGGTGCTCCTGCACCATCCTCCCAAAACAAAAGACTTCAATCCACCCTTGGATTGAGTAAGTTGAGATCAATGCCCAACTTCTTGAACTCTGACTCTTTGATCCACACTACATCAGCAACAGACTAACCATGTCTTTTAATCAAATGTTCCTTGAATTCCTTGGTTCTAGTTTTCTTATAGACCCTGGTATCCAGTATACTGACAGCTTGTTTGTCTATAGCAGAAGGCAATTTGAGCTCCTCCACATCTTGGATGACTTCATTGAGGTTCTGATCCATGTCTGGTGGTGGTCCTTTATAATGAACCAAGTCTACAATATTGAAAATAGGGTACATTCCACTGTCATCCCATAGTTGCAATTTAAAGGAATTGTTTCCATATTTTGCTAAGATAGGACAGGGACCTATCCTCTTCATCTGCAACTTGTGAGGAACTCCTTTTTGCAACCTAGATTTGTTTAGATGCACCATCACCAAGTCTCCAACATTGAACTGAACTTCTCTCCTATGCTCATCCATCTTGGTCTTATACTTCATGTTATTGTCTGCTAATGTCTTCCTAACTATATCATGAATCTCCTGCATTGCATAAGCAAAATCATTAGCATATCCACTTCCCTTGACTCCATCCTTTAAGTCTCTTAGCTCATAGACTCCTCTAGGATGTAATCCATAGACAATTTCAAAGGGACTCTTCCATGTTGACCTATCCATAGTGTCATTATAAGCATATTTAGCTTGTCCAATCAAATGATCCCATTGTTGACCATACTCCTTGGTCAAGCACCTTAATAGATTTCCAAGACTTCTATTAACAACTTCGGTCTGAACATCAGTTTGGGGATGGTATGCAGATCCAAAAGATAAATTAGTTCCTCATCTCTACCAAAGAGTTTTCCAAAAGTGACTCATAAACTTGGTGTCTCTATCTGACACAATGCTTATAGGTAACCCATGTATCCTTACTATCTCCTTGAAAAAAGGAGAGGCTATTTGACTGGCATCATTGGTTGTTTTACATGGCACAATGTGAGCCATTTTGCTGAATCTATCCACAACTACATAAACACTATCCATGCCTTGTCTTGTCTTGGGTAACCCAACTACAAAATCCATACTCAAGCATTCCCATGGCCTAGTAGGAATAGGCAGTGGTTGGTATAGGCCTACATTTGAAGAAGTACCTTTGGCCTTTTGACACACTATACAACTCTCCACATACCTCCTAACATCTAGGTTCATTCTTGGCCAATAATAGAACCTTTGAACAAGTTCTTGAGTCTTTGTGATCCCAAAGTGACCACTCAATGCACCATTATGCTTTTCTTGTATCAAATTCTCTCTAATAGAGCCTCTAGGGACACATAACTAATTTCGTTTAAACAAGAGATCACTTTGCAAAGTATATTTAGCATATTTACTATAAAAATGATTCTTGTATTTAGCACATACCTTCTAAATGTTTGCAAAATCTTCATCATATGCATATAGATCCTTGAAATGATCTATTCCCACACTCTTCAACTAAATTTCTTGTATGGTGAGGACTCTTCTACTCAAGGCATCTGCCACCTTGTTGAGAAATCCTTTCTTGTGCTTGATATTGAAAGTGTAATCCTATAGGTATTCCACCCATTTCATGTGTTTGTGACTCAAATTCTCTTGGGAATTCAAGAAACTAAGTGCTTGGTTATCTGAATACACTATGAATTCCTTGGGAAGAAATTAGTGCCTCCATTTCCTTAAAGCCTGGACCAATGCATACATCTCAAGGTCATAAGAAGAATACTTCTTCTTGTCTTCACTCAATTTCTTAGAATGAAAAAGCCACTGGTGTACCCTCTTGACTAAGAACAGCTCCAATAGCCACATTGCTTGCATCACACTCAATAGTGAATAGCTTCTCAAAGCTTGGTAACACCAAAATAGGTTAGGTAGCTATCTTTTCTTTCAACAACTCAAAACTTTTGTTAGCTTGCTCATTCCATAAAAACTTAGTCTTCATCCCTCCTTTAATGGTATCCAACATAGGAGCACAAATAGCACTAAATTGTCTTATAAACTTACTATAGTATTGAGCAAGACCATGAAAACTTTTTACCTCTATTGTTGTCTTTGGAGTAGGCCAATTGAGGATGGCTTCCACTTTGCTACTGTCCATTTTCAAATTGCCATGTGATAGCACAAATCCAAGGTACACCAGCTCTGTTTTGATGAATTCACACTTTTCTAAGTTGATCATCAATTTCTCCTCCTGTAGCTTCTTGAAAACCAACTCTATCTGTTTGAGGTGCTCTTCTCTTGTTTTGCTATAGATCAGTATATCATCAAGATACACCACTACAAATTTACCAATGTAGTCCTTGAGGATTTCATTCATGAGTTTCATGAATGTGGAGGGGGCATTAGACAATCCAAATGGCATAACCAACCACTCATATAAACCCTCATTGGTTTTGAAAGTTGTTTTCCACTCATCTCCCTCATGTATTCTAATTTGGTGATAACCACTCTTTAGGTCTATCTTGGTATAGTACCTAGCTTCACCTAGACAATCCATGAGGTCTTCAATCCTAGGGATAGGGAATCTATACCTAATAGTTATCTTATTTATGTCCCTTGAATTAGTACAAAGCCTCCATTCTCCTCCCTTTTTAGGTGCTAGGATAGTGGGTACTGCACATGGACTGATGCTTTTCCTAATGAGACCTTGGTCTAGGAGTTCTCGTACTTGTCTAGCTATCTCTTCATTTTGTTGAGGGGTCATCTTATAAGCTGCCTTATTTGGTAGGGTATCCCCTGGTATCAATTCTATCCTATGACTTATGGCTCTTTTAGGGGGTAATGTTGCTAGTTCTCCACTGCTCACAATACCTTCATAGGTCTGCAACATTTTATGTATTTCTTTAGGAAACTCTAGCTTCTCAGCTACTTGGTCATTACTTACCTCTCTTGGCTTTAACATTACTGCATAGCCAACTCCTTCTCCTTCTTCCAAGGCTTCTAAGAACTCTTTTTCACCAACCATGAGCAGTTTAGGACCTGTTGTATGCACCTTTGCGTCTTGTAACAGTGACTGAATTTTGAATGTCACCTTGTCCTCCTTAAAAGTATAAGAGTTCTTCACTCCATCATGCATGGCTTGGCAATAAAATTTCCATGGTCTACCTAGGAGCAAGTGGCATGCATCCATAGGTAACACATCACACAAGAATTTGTCTTTGTACCTTCCAATTGAGAACTCCACCCATGCTTGTTCATTTACCAAGACATGTTGGCCTTTATTGAGCCATGTGACCTTGTAAGGATTGGTGTGAGGTATCTTTGTCAACTTCAGCTTGCTGACTATCTCCTCTAACACAATATTGTTAGTAGACCCTGAGTCAATGATGACTCTACATACTTTCCCCATCATCTTGCACTTTATCCTAAACAGGGACCTCCTTTGGCTTGGTTCTTCTTTAACTGGCTCTTTGATCAAAGTTCTCCTCATCATGAGGTTCTCACCTTCCTCAAAATTCAATGGTACCTTAGAATGTTTCTCTGCTACAATTGTCTCATCATGAACTAGATTAGTTCTCTTATCTCCTCCATGAGAAGTACTATCTTTCTTTGGACATCTATAGGCCAGGTGTCCCATTTGATTGCAGTGGTAACACTTCATGTTGGTAAAGTAATTACCTCTTCCTTGTCCACCACTTCTTCCTCTAGAGTTAGAGCCTCTTCCTCTACCACCTCTACTAGAGCTTCCTTCTTGCTGATCAGAGTACCTGATTTCTCCTTGGGCCCTTGGTTCTGAACTCCTTCCACCATAGCCACCTCTTTGTCCTCTACTGTCTTTTCCTTTACCTCTACTCTTGGAGGTCTGCTCTTGCTTCTTTTTTCCTTTCTCCTATATCTTTAAGGCCATTTGATAACATTGATGGATGGTTTTGAAGTTCACTAGGCTCATATCTTCTTAAATAGACCATTTAAGCCCATTCAAATACCTTGCTAGCTTGATGCTTTCATCTTCAACCACCTTTGATCTGAGGCACAAATTTTGGAACTCCTCGGTATATGTTTGGAGATCCATATCTTTTTGTCTAAGATTATGTCTCCTCCTATGCAACTAGACTTCATAGTCATCAGGTAAGTAGGTCTGCTTGATCTTAGTTACCATGCCTCTCCATGTAACTATAGGACCCTTTCCTTCTTCCTCTCTTTCAATTTGCACAAACTTCCACCATGTGAGAGTTGAACCTCTCAACCTTGACTTGGCCACCTTTACTTTTTGGGCCTCTATTATACCATCACATTCAAAGTGATTTTCTATGCTTTCAATCCAGTCCATGACTGAATTAGGATCCATTTTTCCACTAAATAGTGGCACTCCTTCCAAAGCTTTGCCACTTAAGGCCTGTAGTGCCTTCAATAAGGGTTCTTCAGCAAGGATAGGGTCAGGTTTTGGATATTCCTCCTCCAAGTCCAATTCCTTTTCCTTTTCTTCCTGCTCTTCCTTCAATTCTATCTTATCCTTTACTTTGTCTGCTTTTTCTTGGACTTCATCCAAGAGCTTCTCCATTCAAGACAACCTTTCTCTCAGCAGCTGGTTATCCTCTTCTTGCTCTTCTACCTTCTTGGCTAACTCAACATTAGTCACCATGGTTCTTTCTTCCTCTGGTGTATTCACTCCTACTGATTCAGTGGGTTGCAACATCAATCACAAGCCTGATCAAACAAAGGCTCTAATACCAATATGGTGTAGGTGTTCCAAGGCTTGCTTGCACAATCTACTAAAAGACCTTTTCACTGTATTCTTCCTGGAACCTGATAGCTTCTAGGTTCTTGTTAGGCTTAGGACATTGACCAAGCTCTATTTCAACTCTTCTCCAAGAGTTTCTCAACTTTGTGCTTCACCTTGGAAGAATAACACCAACTTGAATTAGCAACTTTCTCCTACACTTAGAAGACTCTAAGTGCCAACACCACACAATACCTTGAACTATTTGCAGGGGTGTCAGAGATACTAGAAACATACCTTTCACATCCAATTAGATCCATATTGGATGGTCTCCAATCTTTACTCTTACCGTTTTCAAGAATTTTCCTTGAGAAGGCCTAATTCTTTGTAGCCCTTGACAGTGTCCTTTTTTCTTTTCTTGCTCAAACTATCCAAACAACCTAGAAAACAAACTCCACTTTTAGATACCCTTTTTGAGCATTTAAAAGTTTCACAAGGTTTCAGACACCTGACTCTTCTATACACTGGTTTCCTAGAATCTAGGGTAAATAGGGCTAATAGGCCTAATTACTAGGGTTTTACTGATTTCTTGCTTATCAACTAAACAAATGGATTGACTGGACCTCAATCCTCCTAGAATACTAGGATATGTCTCTGCCCCACCTAGAACTCTACTGGTTCCATACAATACCTCTTTCCCCTACCTAATTTCTTCAACTCTTCACTGCCAAACCTCTAACAGGGTATTAGAAACTCACCTAGGGTTTGGTTTTGAATGAAAATGCTCAACTCTTCATGACTCATACTGCTAAGAATTAATAGATCATTGGCTCCCCTATCATATCCATCTAATCTCAGGAAGACCCAATGGCTATATTTAATGGGGGAGCCATGATAAGACTGACAGGTCTGAACAAAACAAGAAAACCCTATAAAACCTTAACTTATGAATTCAACACACTAGATTAACTCAAAACAACTTGATTACAGAATGAAAAATGCTTAAGACTACTCTATGAACACAAATCCAATGTTAAATCAATACACCTAACTCATCTAATAGCACTGTCTCTTCAAAACACACAATTTTTTTAGAAAAACAGAGTTCCCTCTATTCAAAAACATAACCATGAGTTAATTACAAACTACTATCCTTATAACTCGAGCCTCTTGCATCATAGATGACTTTTTCCATGTTTTTAGGGATGTTGGTCAATCCCACACTCCCATCTTCTAAGGGATCCAAGATAACCGAGTTTCATGCAACATGACAAATGTTGTCATCCAACTTTGTAACAACTTTTTGTAATTTATCATTATGTCCTCTTCCTAACTCCTAGGACCTCTAACTCCTTGATTCCGAGCATCCAACTCCCTTAACTACCTCTTGGCATCTTCTAACAACATAGATGTGTTTAGAACACATTTAAGACTCCAATCCCATCTTAAGCTATTTAAGGCTAACTAAAGCAAAAATTAATAACAATTACAAAACTATGGTTACCTTAGTCCTAATGACTAACTCACCTAGTCCATGCACAAGCAAGACCTTCTAAGGTCCAAAATAAACACACTAAACCTTGACTTGGCTAATGTCAGATACAAGCCAAAATTTCTTAAACTATGGAGGTTAGCCTAGGTGCTCCTGCACCAAATCTTGAGGGTGTTTCCTTCCAATTTTAGGGAAGCTAAGGTAGTGGAACAACTTCCTACACTAATCTTGATATGAGAATAATGCCAAAATTTATAGTTAGTTTTAGTTATAAAAAATTAAACATAAATAAACATAAATATCATGCATACCACAACACAATGATTTACGCAGGGAAATATATTTCAAGGGAAAAACCCCACACTCCAAAAGACACCCAATATACTATTTATAAATCATAAAGATTTACAATATACTTCAGAGCAAGCTTCTCATAGGAATACCACCTACAAGAGATCCAAAGGCAACACAACTACTATCAAAATCTAAGAATAAATCACAATACATAGCCATAATATTGTTCCCTCATAAAATAGGGTTTTCTTCAAGGGAAACTCAAGCTAATTAAATATCGGCTGTCAAATCTAAGACCTAATGATGAGCAATCTAGACTTATAATAATAAAATATAAATACAAATTTCCTTTCAAGGGCATTGCCTCTGAGCCCCCATTGAGGAACATGAGCCCCAAACTCCTCATGGGGGGGACCACCTCACACCTCCCATCACTCACGTATCAATAGTACCTTATTAAATTTCAAGGTTGAGACACATTTTCCCAACATCAAGTCTTCTTACTCAAAAGATTTACTCTCTTCACATTTGGAAACACAAAGTAGTCCCTCCCATAGAGCATCAAATTTTGCATGTTTCTCTTAGTTTATGCTTGGCCTTGTCATTGTTCTTAATGAAAAGAAGAAAAATTGGTGGGAACTTTCTTTCGCTTCTAGGGTTTTGGACTTACAAGGAGAAAGACCTATTTTCCAACCACTTCAATCAAGGATAAACCCTTAGATTTCAATGCAAAGGAGATTGAAATATGGCAAAGGGATGGTTCTAGGGATTGAATAATGTCTATTTGAGGGGTTCACTACCAAGTATAAACTTGGAAAAGAAAATGTTTGAAAACAGAGTGTGATATGCAAACAGATGTTAAATGACCTAGAAATGCAAGTAAAATGTAACATAAAATTATGAAACTAGAAATGTGCACCTGGGAAACTGAAGGAGGTAGAATGGAGGTATGGAATATTGAAAAATATTCCATTAATGCTAATTGGGACTCATATGCCAAGCTCAGTGAATGAGTCTAATTTTGGGTAAACTGCGTCAAAATAGGTTTCGAACAAATGGGTACTTAGATATGCAAAAATCTCTGATAGATAGGTATAGTGGGACTCATTCACCAGTGTTGGAGAATCATTCCACTTCTATATTTTTGGAATTTAAAAATAAATTATGTAGCTCTCATTCTACTTTTTTCTCCCTGATTTAGATCCTCATTTAAAACTGCAAAATTCAGCCTGTAGACCTTCTGTAAGCTTCTCCAAGGATTGATGACAACTTTGAATTTCCTTGACAACTTTTCTCCACCTTTGCTTCTTGGAAAATATGCAACCTAGCTCTGTAAATCACACACAAGAAGAGGGGAAAATGTTATGGGGGTTAGTGAATAGTTTTCCTTGGTCAAACCCCTTGTTGGTAATTAAACCTTGAAATGAAAGAAAATATGAAAGGAGAATGATGAATGAACAAAAGACAATGTTGCAACTCACCAAACCTTTGCAATAAGAGGATAAAAACATGTGGTTCTTGAATCTTGTTGGATGCTGGTAGATCTTGAATGCAATCCTTGCTTGAATCACAAAATCCTACACCACAATTGTTAGCTCTAAAACAACATGATGCAAGTAATCTTTGACATGATGAATAATACTTGAAAGATGCTCTAGAATGCTTCATAATATGCTCTTGGAATTCCTTGAATGCTCAAATGCTCTTGTGAACTCTTGAATGCTTTTAAATTTTGCTAGGTGTTGAATATGAGTGAAAAAACCTTGTACATATTTATACTTAATTATGCAAGAATTCTTGAAATTACAACACTACAAGCTGACATCAAATCTAGGAGGATAAAATCCCACTAGAAATTTGAATTAAATTTGAGTTTTGGTCACATGGGACTCATTCGCCCAAGGTGGCGAATGAGTCCCATCACATATTTAATGTATGGGACCATAAATCAAGTGTCTAGAAGTGTGTGAAACTTGCATCTAGGCCAAAAAGACCTAGGTGGGACTCATTTTGCCAAGGTGGTGAAGGAGTCCCAGACACTAAATTTGGGCCATATAAGCTAGGAAAACCTGAATTATGATTGGTTACTGATTGGTGTTAGGATTATCCTCAAAAAGATGTTATAAATGAGGCTTGTGGATGCAAAATAGGGCCAATTAAAGCATAAGAAAGCCAAATTGTTAACAATAAGCCTAGAGGAATGTGTAAGTGTGTTAAAAAACTCCAAATAAGGTAAGGTTAAGATTAATTATGATTAAAATTATGTTTAAATTGATAAAATCCTATAAAAGTGTGAAAGTGTGTTACAACAGTTCACAACACTTTTGCAAGGAACCATTAAATTTCATTAGTTCACAAGGGCCCAAGACCTAATGTGAATGTGTTATCCACATTACAACACTAAATGAAGGAAACATTAAGCCAAAATCCACAAGGAGGACCCAAATGAGTGCAAAAAAATGTCAAAGGATTCTTTTTTTTACACTACATTTAGCCCCCACTTTAGTGAGAGGATGAACTTGCTTCAAACTCACATTGAAGTAGACATTCAAGAGGGGTCCAAGTGTACTAATATGGATGGTCTAGGATAACAAAGATCAAGGAAGTGGTCAATCCCCTAGGTTCCAAGATCCAAATCCAAACTAACATAAGCACAAAAGGATACACACATGGTGTATAATATGCAAAAGAACAAGATACACAATCAATAACTAAAAGAAAGAAGAAAAAGAATAAATGAAAATAGAAAGGTGGGTCAAGCTTCGACTATTTGTCCAACACATTGTGGATCAGATTCAGGCTATTTTTTTTAAAAATGCATACTCACTTTGACGCAACAAAACTCTTGGTTGTCTGTCAGGTGAGAAGTCCTAAGAGGTGAGAAACATACACTCATGGCTGCTATGCACTCACACACTTGCAAGTGGCTATGGGGAAAGCCATGCCTTGGATTGGGCTTCCTGCTCAAACCATACCAAAGTTATACCTCCTGATAACTTTAATAAGGTGCCATAAAAAATGATTTTCAAGCTTCACGAGATAAGGAAAACTTCATATGCTTGGAGCTCATGAACAAATAGGATGGCACTACAAGAATGCAATTTGTGTTATTCAAGGTGGCCATATAACAAATGTTGTAAATGTGAAATAGTGTAGGATATGTTCAAAGGGATTTTTCTTAGTTAATGTAAGGTCTCTTCGTAGGGAACATCATGCCTAATGTTTCCAAGAGAGGAAAAGTCAAAGAAATATCATGCTCTTAGAGAAAATAAAGCCCAATGACACCACCAAGAAAAGGATGCATTGTAAGAAGAAAAAAAATCGCACAATGAAATATGAGTGTCAATGTATGCCCCCAATTTAAAGTGGTTGCTAACACAATTACTATGAGTAATTGCTTTAAAGTAGACGAAAATGTGAGAGCCTATTCATAAATCCCTATGCCAAGTCATATGTTTCTAGTAAGCTAGATCATTAATGAGTATGTCACATGCAAGCCAAATTAAGGCATGTCGTCCACATCCAAATCTTACTCTTATATGTTCATGAAAAGTGATCAACTAGCCAAAAGAGACAACAAGAAGTGGCATAGGAGGACAAGGATAATAACCCCTTTCCTCCACTTAGTGAAGGGCCAAATAGGATGAAAATAAGTAGTAATTAAAGAATTAGGTGCTTCAACCCAAGAAAGAGCACCACAATCCTTAAGATGTTGAATTTTGTTACTCAAAACCTTACATTCATTAGTGGCATGACCATGAAATCTATAATATGCACAAAATGAATGTTTGTAGTAGAATTTCTTTCCTGTTCTTGGAGGAAGGGATATCAAGTGATCTTGGAGTAGTCTCGTCAAGATACTCTCTTGATCAATAGGTGAAGATATTCCTTTATTTTGTGAAAAATATATCTTTGGCTTAGTACAAGATGTCATACCTACGCAAGACTATTTAGATTGTAAGATTTTATTCTCTCCTTTATAAGAGGGTGTAAAATCTAACGAATTCAAATCATTAGTGCTTTGCAAGATGACATTACCATTAAGCAAAGATTTTTTATTTTTTTTCGTTTCTTCCAAAGGAAAACAATCAATACCACTAGTGTCTATCAGTTTAGAATGAACTACTATTAAAGTCAGCTTAGAAGAATATTTTGTAAGAGTGTTGATATTGATCAAAGGATTGTTTATTTCTATCAAAGGACAATAACCAAGACCATGAGTCATTTTTTCCATGTTATGCTCTATAGGGACATAGATACCTTGTTCTCTAGTACCACATCCTTTTCCACTATATATCCAAGTTTTTTTATAAGCTCATAACCTTTTCCATAAAGTTTTTTTTATTTCTTTAGGATTTGGTGGTTGTTGATAATCATATTCATCAAAGTTTTTTGTTTAATTTGTTGTCTTTTTTTCTGAAGTGGTTGAGGTGGATGCTTTCAAAGGGTCTTCCAAACTTTGTGTTGACAATACTACTTTTTCTTTTCCCTTGTCTGAATATTTGTTTATGATCTTGTATTCCATAATGAATTTTGGTTTGAATTCTAAGAAACCCCAATCATCTTTCAATAGCTTCATGATTTTCACAATCTATTTTTCTTTGTCTTTTTGTTGCATGGGTTCCACTTGTGGGGTTGGTGTTAATGTTTCAAAAGAATTTTCTTTATTTTTCTCAATGTTCAAACAACTGTATAGGTTAGGTTCAGCTTCTAGTGTGTACACCTTGTTGTTGTAGATATATTTCATTTGAAAATGAAGAGTAGAAGGAACCCCATTCATTGTGTGAATCCATGGCCTACCTAAAATAATATTATATGAAATATCATGTGGCATAACATGGATTGGTGTTTCTAATGTGGCCTTTCTAGCTATAATAGGAAAAGTGATCACATCAAACGGTTTCTTTCCTACACTGTCAAATCCACTAATAGATGAAGAGGAAGGTTGAATGTTTGATTTATCGATGTCAAGCATATCCAAAAGGGTCACACTACACACATTGAGGTCAAAGCCATTGTCAACAAGGGTTCACTTTATCCCTTTTCTTTTGTATTGATATATTATTATTAAAGCTTCATTGTTTTTCCACTTCCAAAGGGGGGAGTTCACTTTGGTAGAAAACAATTTCAGCATTTATTCCTTGAATCATGGCTACTATTTCATTTGATTTTTCACTAGAGGAAACCACAACTTGTTGCAAGGTTGTTCAAAGCATAGTGTGATAATTAGGTGAATTCTGAACTAGGTCCCATAGGGATATCTTTGCAGTAGTATTCTTTAGTTGTTCAACAAGATCATACTCCTTTCCACAAAAAGGACCTGGTAAGATAGGGCTATGTAGGATAGGATTAAGGAATGAGAGGGATATTAAAGATGTTTCTCTTGGTTGCATATTTTTTCTAGTGTTATATGTATGAGCAATGGTATTATGAATCGGCTACTATGACACATTATATTTTAGGTGGCTAAAGGATAAGTTCGGGTTTGTTTTGAGTTTATGGTTTGTGTGAATAGGGATAAAGGATGAGTTGAGGTTGAATAATATTAACATCCCTTAGTGAAGGATAGTCTAATAATACTTCATCATTATTATTGTCAATGTTTTCCTTTTCTTGCAACATGATATATTCCTTAGGAGGAGATTTTTTAAGAGAACTACAAACCAAATGCTCTTGACATTCAAGGATTGGTTCTTCCAAAATTGCTTCATCACAAGTAAGGTAGTTATCAATGTTTGGATTGTGTTGTTTATCGATTGTGGGGATATTAGGAGAAAACTCTATTTGATTTTCCATTTTCTCTAAAGTCTCATTCTCTTGTGCCATACTATCTAACCTAGTAGGAGATATTGTAAGATGTTCATCACATTCCATGTTTAGATTTTGTAAAGTAGATTCATCACAAGTAGGGGATGCATTAAGAGAAGGACAACTATGATTTTCAAATAGATTGTCCCAAATAGTAGGAGCATTAGGGAAGGGAGGAAAAAGATTCCTGTGACTCTTAATAGGTATATCTTCTAACACCAACCTATCCTCTTTGCATTGAGGAGGGATATTGCGAGAAGGGAAATTTTGATTTTCATGGCTATCTATGATATCATCTTCTTTCACTAAAACATTCTCATAAGCAAGGGATGAATGGAGATAAGGAAAAGTGATGTTTAGAAATGTTTCTATGATCTCATCTTCTTGTTTTCTAATATCTTCCAAAGGGGGATGAGGAGACTAACAATCAAGACCCTCAATGCTTGTATCTTCTTTCACCAAGATACCTTCTTCATTAATAGGAGAGGTATTGGGAGAAGAACAAGTATGATTGTTATGATTGTCAACACTACCATCCTCACCAATGTGCAATGTAATGTTAAGGATTATGTCAGTGGTTTGATCCACTTGTTCTAGGATGATCTCATAACTATGAAAGATAGTAGAAGGTTGACTAACATGTTTCTTAATGACCTCATTGTTGTAATCTAAAGTGAACTCATAAGAGGGGATCTTCTACTTATGCAATCCATTTTAACCATATCAAAGCCACATCTCTTGAAAGAAAACATGATATATTGAAAAAGTACATAAAGTGTAATGCTATGACTGAAAGTGAGATGTTTAAATGCAATTTTTAAATTTGAAACAAGGTATTTTACAGATTACACTATGCAATGATATGAAAATGGAATGTTGTGAATGCAAATTTGAAATAAAGTAATGCATGAAATGGACTAATTTCAGCTAGTTTTAGTGAAATGCAGCAAACAAAAGCTTAAAAACAAGGTTTTTTGTGTTGTAAAAGGTTGTTTCATATTTTTTCTAGGACTAATTCACCCAAGGTGGTGAATGAGTCCCAGTAGGGACTTTTCCCCAAAACTTTCAAGAATTTTCAATGGATTTTGATGTTTTTTATGTTGTATGATATGTATTATAGGTGCGAATGTAATTTTTAGATGATTTGCAATGATTTGAGATGTAAAAATCAAACCTATATGCACTTTCACTAATGAAAAAATTGAAACCCTAGAATGCCAATTAACTAATTCAAAATCTAATGCAATATTAATGCAAGCTAAATCTAGGATGCAAATGCACTCAAAATTAGAATTTCAATGTCTTAAATGCAAGTTCACCAAAATGAAAGGATGAAAAATTGGTGGGCGCTTTCTTTCACTTCTAGGATTTTGGACCTAAAAGGAGAAAGACCTATTTTACAACCACTTCACTCAAGGAAAAACCCTTGAGATTTCAATGCAAAGGAGATTGAAATCTAACAAAGGGAAGTTCCAAGGATTGAATAATGTCGAATGGATGGGTTCACCACCAAGTATAAACTTGGAAAAGAAATTTTTTGAAAACACATTATGATATCCAAATAGATGCTAAATGACCTAGAAATGCAAGTAAAATGTAACAAAAAATTATGAAACTAGAAATGTGCACTTGGAAAATTGAAGGATGCAAAATGGAGGTCTGGAATATTAAAAATATGTTGTTAATATGAACTAGGACTCATATGCCAAGCTAGGTGAATCAACCTATTTCTAGGTAAACTATGTCGGAATAGGTTTCAGACAAATGGCTACTCATTTCTACAAAAATCCCTAACAAACAAGTACAGTGGGACTCATTCACTAATAGGATAAAATCAGTCCACTTCTGGGTTTGTAGGAATTCAAAACTAGATTATGTAGCTCTCAGTCTAGTTTTCTATTCCTGATTTAGATCCAGGTCTGAAACTACAAAATTTGGCTTGTAGACCTTCTCTAAGCTTCTCCAAGGCTTGATGACAACTTTGACAACTTTTCTCCACCTTTTCTTCTTGGAAAATATGTAACCTAGATTTGCAAATCACACACAAGAAGAGGGAAAAATGTTATGGGGGTTAGTGAATAGGGTTTTGTCTTGGTCAAACCCCTTGTTGGTAATTAAACCTTGAAATGAAAGAAAATATGAAAGGAGAATGATGAATGAACAAAAGATAATGTTGCAACTCACCATTGAACCCTTTCAATAAGAGGCTATAAAAATGTAAGTGATGGCTCCAAAAAATGTGGTTCTTGATTCTTACTGGATGTTGGTAGATCTTCAATGAAATGCTTGCTTGAATCACAAAACCCTACACCGCAATTTTTAGCTCTAAAACAACATGATGCAAGTAATCTTTGACATGATGAATGACAGTTGAAAGATGCTCTATAATGCTTGATAATCTACTCTTGGAATGCCTTGAATGCTCAAATTATCTTGTGAACTCTTGAATGCTTGTAAAATTTGCTAGATGTTGAATATGAGTGAAAGAACCTTATATTTTTACTTAATTATGCAAGGATTCCTAAAATTACAACACTACAAACCAACATCAGATCTAGGAGAATAAAATCCTACCAAAAATTTGAATTAAATTTGAATTTTTCTCACACGGACTCATTTTCCCAAGGTGACGAATGAGTCCCATCACACATAATGTATGGGACCAAAAATCAAGTGTCTAGAAATGTGTGAAACATGCATCGGGACCAAAAGACCTAGGTGGGACTCATTTTCCTAAGGTGGTGAATGAGTCCCAGACATTAAATTTGAGCCACACAAGCCAACAACACCTAAATTATGATTGGTTACTAATTACTGTCAAGATTATCCTCAAAAAGATGCAATAAATGAGGCTTGTCGATGCAAAAGAGGTCCAATTAAAGCATAAGAAATCCAATTTGTTAGTGATAAGCCTAGAGGAATGTGAAAGTGTGTTACAATACTTTACAACACTCCAAATAAGGCAAGGTTAAGATTAATTATGATTAAAATTATGTTTAAATTAATAAAACCCTATAAAAGTGTGAAAGTGTGTTACAACACTTCAGAACACTTTTGCAAGGAACCATTAAATTCTATTAGTTCATAAGGGCCCAAGACATAATGTGAATGTGTTATCTAGATTACAACACTAAATCAAGACTTCATTAAGCCAAAAACTGCAAGGAGTACCCAAACGAGTTCAATAAATATCAAAGGATCCTTTTTTCGACACTACACTTTATATCATTTTAATGTGTGTTCCTTTGTGCTTATGTTGGTTTGCCATGGGATCTTGATCCTGGGGGCTTGATCACCCCTCTTGATTTTTTCATCTCATCTTACTATCATTGGTTCATTGGAAGCCCTCTTGGTGTGTGTTTGTCTACTTTAGTGTGAGTTTGAACTAGGTTCATCCTCTCACTAAAGTGGGGGATAAATGTAGTGTCAAAAAAAGGTCCTTTGAAATTTTTGCACTTGTTTGGGTTCTCATAGTGGATTTTGGCTTAATGTTTCCTTGATTTAGTGTTGTAATGTGGAAAACACATTCACATTAGGTCTAGGAATTTTCAACTAATGGAATTTAATGGTGCTTTCCTAAAGTGTTATGAAGTGTTGTAACACACTTTCACACTTTTCAAGGGTTTTATCGATTAACTAAGCATATTTAATATAATTTTAATCATAACCAAAATTAATCTTTCTTTATTTGGAGTGTTGTAAAGTGTTGTAACACACTTCCACATTCCTCTAGGCTTGTCATTAATAATTGGGCTTTCTTATGCTTTAATTGGCCCTATTTTGCATCCACAAGCCTCATTTATTGCATCTTTTTGAGGATAATCCCAACACCAATCATTGAATAATCATAATTCAGGTGTTTCTAGCTTGTGTGGCCCAGATTTAGTGTCTAGAACTCATTCACAACCTTAGGAAAATGAGTCCCACCTAGATATTTTTCGCTTTGATGCAAGTTTCACACATTTCTAGGTGTTTTCCATTTTTGGTCCCATACTTTATTTGTGAAGGGACTCATTCACCACCTTGGGTGAATGAGCCCCATGTGACCAAAATTCAAATTTAAATCAAATTTCTAGTGGGATTTTATTCTCCTAGATATTATGTCATCTTGTAGTGTTGTAATTTTGGGAATTCTTGCATAATTAAGTATAAATACAAGGTTCTTTCACTCATTTTCATCCCAAGAATTCAAGTATTCATACCTAGCATTCAATAGAGTCCACGAGAGCATTTGATCATTAGAACATTCAAGGAATTTCAAGGGTATATTATCAAGCATTCAAGAGCATTCTTCAATTGCCTATCATCATGCTAAAGATTTTATTCTTCATGTTTTTTATTATGCTAACATTTGTGATGTAAAGTTCATGATCCAAGCAAGATCCATCTCCTTCAAGCTAGAGTCAACAACCACATCCATTGCAGCCATTTCAAGTATCATTGTAGCACCTTATTGCAAGATTTTTGTGAGTTGTGACATTATCTTTTGTTCATTCATTATTGTCTATTCATATTTTCTTTCATTCCAAGGTTTAATTACCAACAAGGGTTTTGACCAAGGCAAACCCCTATAAACCCCACAAAACTTTTCCCTCTTCTTGTGTGTGATTTTTAGGTCTAGGTTGTATATTTACCAAGAAGCAAAGTTGGAGAAAATTTGTGAAGTCATCAAAATCCCCAAAGTTGTCATCAAGCCTTGGAGAAGTTTGGAGAAGGTATGGGCAGGTGCATGAAGTTGGGTAACAATTTTCTGGCCACTTTTGAAAAACAAAATTAAAAATGTGCTCACGTTATTTTGCATTAAAAACAAAGAAAAAAGTGAAAGTATTTTCCTTGGAATACAAACCCAAAGGCTTGGAGGGCATTCCCAACAAGGCCATAGATGTGTTTTTGCAAATTCTACAATTTTTCACATAATCGGGTTCGTGCTCACTATCAAGATTGCATCTAGTTCAATATCGACAAAATCAAAAACATGGGTAATGTTAGGTTCTCTATTAGCTATCCAACGATGTATCTTTTTTCACTTTTTTGACAATGTTAATCCTTTCATCCATAATTTATTTTGTTTGTATGTCTATTTATTGCCAAAATGGTTGATGCAAGAAGTTGGGTACACAAAAAACTCAAAAAGTGGAAATGTTTTTGTTGTTTTTTAGAATTTGTCACACTTGGACTGAAAATTTGACGCACTTTCACAATGAATCTTAAAAAAAGTCATTACTATGAAATTTTGAATTTTGAATCTAGTTTCTAAATATGTAAATTATTAAAATACCTAGTTTATAAAAATTAAATTTTAATAAACATCTATAAAAACCACTTTTTAAAAGTCCCTATTTTGTAACCATACCAAGCAGGGGTACGGACAACACTTTTTGACCCAAATAAAATTATTTTGCTAATTCCTTTTAGGAAAAGAGAGCTAAAAACATGAAGTTTGGGCTGAATTTTTTTTTGTAATTTTTAGTTGAATATTTTTTTATTAATTGATGTTTTTTCAAATCAACGTGTACGGACAGAATAATTGGATCTAAACAAAACATTTTTTGACTCCTTTTTTTTTTTCATTGTGTAGAGAATTGTCTGAAGTTTGGGACCATATAATTTTTTTTACAAGAAACTCAACCAATACAAAGTTATTAAAAAACCAAAAAAACCTGATCTTTTAAGTTAAGGCCTAGTTTACTTAGAAATTAATTAAAAAATAGCAAACGTAATCCAATTTTAACAAAAAATATATATTTAGAAAGTAGACATTGTGTTCTCTAATGGGTTTTAATTTTATGGACTAATTCAGAAAAAAAGTCCATCATTTATGTTGTCAAAGTTGGACATTCTTCTTCAATTTGCCTTAGTTTTTTAGTTGCAGGTCAAAAGCTAAGGCTCGGATTGCCAAGCCTTTCCCAAGCCTAAAACTAGGGCTAAATTTGGTGTGAGAGATCATCTTTTAAATAGCGCGTATGCATTATAGAAATGCATACGCATTATTTAAATGAAACGCGTATGCGTTTCATATCGCATACGCGTTACGTTTTGGTCGTTGCTAGACCGTAACGCGTACCCGTTATGAAATGTGTACGCATTTTTAAAATATAATGCGTACGCATTTCATAACGCATACACATTTCTATAATAGCTATTTTTCCTAATTTGAAAAATACTAGTAAAACAAATGCGTACGCATTTCTATAATAGCCATTTTTCCTAATTTGAAAAATACTGGTAAAACACAATTTTTCTGCAACATTCTTTTTCTATAGTACAGTCCAAAAGTGTCATTTTCTACATTTTTTATTGCAAATTTGTTTTGTGCAGGGCATATTCTATTCAAATTGTTGGAAGAGTAAAAGTGCAAGTTATATTTTCTGAAGTGGAATCAAGTGCAAGAACTTTTTACAAGAAGATTTAGAAAAAGTGAATTTTTGGATGTACTCATGATGATTTTGTACTTCAAAGTTTATAGAAAAAATAATCTTCATAGTACATAGTTTTATTTGAATATTTGAAGGAGGTGGCAATTTTAAAATAGGTTTCTTGAATTATTGTTTTTTTCATCAAAGAGGGTTTGGTAACCATGGGTGATAAGAAAAGACAAAGAAAAAGATGTAGGAAGGTAATGACACCTAAAGAAATTCAAGCAAATAAAGAGAAGGAGGCAAAAAGACAAAGGGAAAGGAGAGAAAGGATTCATCAAATGAAAGATTTGGAAGCATCTAGTTCCAAGAATGTCGAAGAGGAAGCCATGAATGATGAAATCAATGTAGATGATGCAAATGTGGAGATGGTGAATATGGAAGAAAATACAACTATGGAGACAAACCCAACTGTGCCTTCAACTTCAACTTTGAATGATATGCAAACAACTTCGGGTGTGTCTTCAAATCCACCTCCCAATGATATGGAAAATGTACCTATTCAAACAATCTATCTAGGTATGTCTTCAAACCCAAGTTTTTATAATATTGATATTGCTTGTTTAGAAGAAGTTGGATACACAATTGATGAGATCAATAATACTAGGGTTGAAACAATACAGAAACAAGAAAATGATGAAATTATATCTTATGAGAATGTAAATGAGAATGAAATCCCTAATATTGATGAAAATGAGAATGAAATCCCTTTTACATTTGAAAATGAAAATGAAACCCCTTGTGTGAATGAAAATGAAACTCCATCTATGGATGAAGGTGAAAATGTTTTTTTAACAATTGAAACAAATGTGCTAGATAACCTTCGTGGTAAAGTTTCTTCAAGACAAATTAGAAATTATGGAAATAAAATATATAAAATGTTTTTTTATAGAAAGAAATTAGGATTCCAATGTCAACTCATGGTACAATTGATGAGAATGTTTAAAATGAGAAAAGTGATGAAAAAATTAGGTGTTTTTGTAAAACCAAAAAAGAAAGATGATTCAGTAGAACAAGTCATATCTAGTGTTGCTAATGCTATTGATGTTATTGGTAAGAAAAGTTGATCAAAACATAAGAATGCGGCTCGCCGTGCAATAACAACTGCTCTAGTTGATAAAACAACTTCAAATAAAAGAATGTTAAGTAAGATTAGTAAATGTGTAAAACTTAAATCCTAGAAATTTGATAAGAGCTGCTAAAAGAAGAGAAAGTATTGAAAAGGATCCTATTAATCAATGTTGGAGTTTTAGTGGTAGACTCCCAAGATCAGACATGAAATTAACTAATGAAATTAAATCTTTAATCGAAAAATTTTGGTATGATAATACAAGAGTATCACCTAACATTAGAGATGTCTTAAAATTAAGGGTGGGTTCCAAAATTTGTGAACCTCATCCAAAGCATCTCTTAGATATGACTCAAACTGAATTATATAAAAAAAAATTAGATGCTTCAATCTTACCATTGAATATTAGCATAAGTCAAAGATCATTGAAAAGTGTAAACCTTGGTATGTTAGAATTAATAAGCAATGAATCTCTTGTTGTTGTAAGACTCATGTACAATTTTATTATTATTATGATATATTTGATATATACGATGCACTTTGCATGCTAACCAAATTATGCAGGACATTTGTGGTATTACTATGCCACCTGAAAGAATCAAATATTTTATAGCATGTTTGTTTTGTAATCCCTCTTTAAATGGAAACTCATTTTTTTTTAAAGGATGCATTTCTGGAGAATGTGATAGATGTGGTAACTTTTCATTATTAGGAGAATGTATGCATGAAAGTAGTTTAGATGAATTTGGAAAACAATTAGTGGATGTAAAAAAATTTAAAAATATTGAGTATTCTTTAAAAGATGGTAAAATTGGAAGACGTGTTGAGCTAATTGTGGAAAAATTTAGTGTGCATTCTTTTATTACTGAATTTAAAGATAAGTTTGTACCTAAATATGTTCAACACTCTCATAATGCTCATTGGCTTGATAATAAATTTCGTTTATGTAAAAACACATTTCCAAGTGGAACTATATTGTCAATTGTTGATTTTGCTGAAAATTATACTCTTGCTCCACAAGAAGAAATTCAATCACATTATTATAATTCAGTGCAAGTAGCTATATTTGTTCACATTGTTTATAGACATGTTGAAGATAGTACAGAAGATAATAGAATTTTTTTGAAAGAGTACCATTTTTATGTAAGTGATAATCGATTACATTCATGTGATTTTGTACAATATTGTTTTGATATATTTAATAAAAATTTAAAAGAGAGAGGAATTCAAATGCTAGAACATCTCATATGGTCAGATAATTGCACGGGTCAATTAAAAAATGCTAGAATGTTTTATTGGCTATGTAGAGTTCATAAGGAAAATAATATCCAACACATATGGAGTTTTTTTGAAGCTGGTCATGGTAAGGGAGAACACGATGGAGCAGGTGCATGTGTAAAAAGAGCTCTTGCTAGAGAGCAACTAAAATTTGAGGATGCTGCAAAATTTAGAAATGCACGTGCAATTGTAGATTGGTGCAATACCAAATTATCTACAAGAACAAGTGAGAAATCAATAATTCGACGCTTCTTTTGGTTAGTTGAAGAAAATGATATTTTTTCTCGACAGGATTGTGAAACAATTAATGGAAGTGCAAAATGGCATTCATTTAAGAGTTCGAATGCAAACACATGGACAATATGGACAAGGGAGTTGGCATGCTATTGTCAATTTTGTATTGTAGGTGATTGGTAGGCATGTGAAAATATGGAATGGGTCGAACAATGGCAACAAAGAGCTTTAACGCCTACATCGACACATGTTCAACATGAAATGACAATTGAAGATAATCAAGTGTTCGCATCAGATGATTATGATCGTGTTTCAGATCTTGTACAAGAAGGTACATTATTTATTGAGTTGAATTTTGTATGTATGCATGTTTATATGAGTTAAATATAAGTCACTTTTTATTGAATTTTGTATTTATTTTTGTAGGACATGTGTATGTTGTTGTTGCACCTCAAGGGAATGAAGAGCAGATAGAGTACTGGTTGGCTAGATGTGTTGAGAGAAAACATAAGTTGGTACATACTAGAGTGGATGATGACAACTTTGAGTATCCAACTGGTTCAGTGGTTGTTGTTGGCACCTGGCTTCGAAAATATTTGATGAGAAAGAATGGCTTGCCTGCATTTGAAGATTAT
This sequence comes from Sequoia sempervirens, assembly GCA_007258455.2. NCBI lineage: Eukaryota > Viridiplantae > Streptophyta > Pinopsida > Cupressales > Cupressaceae > Sequoia > Sequoia sempervirens. Next base: position 296,107,346 of record VDFB02086081.1, read on the forward strand.
GAAAGACACAAGAAGATTATGCATTATTCACATTTGATTTTGGCAACCAATATAAAACTAGTTAGATATCAAGGGAGGCCTGCTAATAAAGTTTTATGGACAATTTCAATGGATGATCACGAGACAATCATAGATGCATTAAAAAAAAGAGAGGATGCAGATGGTACAATAGAGTAAATAAATATTGGTAAGCATATCTAGTCGTATATATATTTAATTGATATATATATATATTTGTCTTTAATCATTTCCTAATTAAAGTTTTATATCATTTTTTGTTTCAGGTCTCCCAAAATTAGATGCTTTACAAAAAAGAGAGGAGATGCACATATATTACAATGGAATTTGAATCTAGAGATAGGTAACTATATATAGTTCTAGATACATTTAATTGATACTTTATAATTGATTTCATATCCCCTTAAGCCATTCTCTTAAAACCCCTTAAGTCATCCTCTTATGTACCATTAATCCATCCTTTTGCAGCCCCTTAAGTCATTCTATCAACTACCATTAATCCATCCTCTTAGGACCCCGTAATCCATACCCTCATATATCTACCCTTAATTTTCCCACTTGCATCCACTTAAGTCACTCTCTCAACACCCCTTAATTCATCCTCTTAGGACCCCTCAATCAATATCCTCATATATCTACCCTTAATCCACCCTCTTACATCACTTTAACTCAATTTAGGGTTTAGGGTTTAACTCATTCTATCAACTCCACTTAACCCACCCTCTTGCATCACTTTAACTCATTCTATCAAGTGCCCTTAATCCACCCTCTTGCATCACTTTAACTCATTCTCTCAACTCCCCTTAATCCACCCTCTTACATCACTTTAACTCATTTTAGGGTTTAGGGTTTAAATTCATTCTCTCAACTCCCCTTAATCCACCCTCTTACATCCCTTCAACTCATTCTATCAACTCCCTTAATCCACCCTTACATCCCTTCAACTCATTCTCTCAACTCCTTAATCCACCCTCTTGCATCACTTTAACTTATTCTCTCAACTCCCCTTAATCCACCCTCTTGCATCCCCTTAATCCACCCTCTTACATCACTTCAACTCATTTTATCAACTCCCCCTTAATCAGCCCTCTTACATCACTTTAACTCATTTTAGGGTTTAGGGTTTAGGGTTTAACTCATTCTATCAACTCCCCTTAATCCACCCTCTTGCATCCCCTTAATCCATCCTCTTACATCACTTTAACTCATTTAGGGTTTAAGGTTTAACTCATTCTATCAACTCCCCTTAATCCACCCTCTTGCATCTCCTTAATCCACCCTCTTACATCACTTCAACTCATTTTAGGGTTTATGGTTTATGGTTTAACTCATTCTATCAACTCCCCTTAATCCACCCTCTTGCATCCCCTTAATCCACCCTCTTACATCACTTTAACTCATTTTAGGGTTTAGGGTTTAGGGTTTAACTCATTCTATCAACTCATCCACTCCCCTTAATCCACCCTCTTACATCACTTCAACTCATTTTATCAACTCTCCCTTAATCCACCCTCTTACATCACTTTAACTCATTTTATCAACTCCCCTTAATCCACCCTCTTGCATCCCCTTAATCCACTCTCTTACATCGCTTTAACTCATTTTATGAACTCCCCTTAATCCACCCTCTTGCATCCCTTCAACTCATTCTATCACTCCCCTTAATCTACCCTCTTGCATCCCCTTAATCCACTCTCTTACATCCTTTCAACTCATTCTCTCAACTCCCCTTAATCCACCCTCTTGCATCACTTTAATTCATTCTATCAGCTCCCCTTAATCCACCTTCTTGCATCCCCTTAATCCAACCTCTTACATCACTTCAACTCATTCTATCAACTCCCCTTAATCCACCATCTTGCATTCCTTCAACTCATTCTCTCAACTCTCCTTAATCCACCCTCTTGCATCCCCTTAATTCGTCCTCTTAAAGGACCCTTAAGTCATATCCTCTTACATCTCCTTAATCCTCTTAGGACCCATTAAGCCATATCCTAGGGTTCATGAGATGCATCCTCTTAACTCCCCTTAAGGAATTCTCTTAAGACCCCCCCTTAAGCTATATATCCTCTTAGGTCCCCTTAATCCATCCTATGGCTAACATCATTTGAATTTGTATGGAATTTACTATATACAGTTCTTTTCTTGCATGAATTTTTTACTTAAATGACTCGTAAAAATTGCAGTTACTTACATTAATTATTTTTGCAAGTTCTCATCAAGTCGGTCTACAATGTGATTGTTGAACTAAAAAACTATTTTATCTAGAGACTATGTAAATATCAATTTTTGGTATTCACCTAAAAGTTGATAAGCTTTAATTGTATCTACATGCACATATATGTTTCATCATGTTATATAGTTGTACATTAAACTTCTTGATGTACATTATATATGTTTGTTTGATGTCACTTTTTAAATATCTTATTCAAATTCTATAGATTATACATATTTCATGTGTCTTCTATTTACCACATTTTATATAATTATTCAATTGTATAGATTATACATTAAATATACATACAAGGAGATGGTTTTTTGTTTATTGATTCAAATATTTGCTATGTAATTGGAAAATAGTTAGAATTACTTGCCCTTAATTTATTATGAATATGATTTAAGAAACTATTTAAGGAATGTTTTAATTTGTCACCTAACCATGTGATAAGTTATATATATATATATATATATATATATATATATATATATATATATATATATATATATATATATATATATATATATATATATATATATATATATATATATATATATATATATGAAATTTGATTCTAGATAAGAATTATTATATAGTGCATGTATTACTTGAAAATTTGATAAAATATAAATATATAGATATGTATATAAATGCATATAATTATGAAAATGAACATAACATGATCTCATAATTGACTGCATATATAATCATCATATTAAAGTCAATTGATATAAATAAACACACATATATGATAATAACATATTCAAAATAAAACTAGATATCTAGATAGTCCATAAAATTTATATGTCAAGTCCAACACATATATTGAAATGAAACTAGAGGTTTGTAGTCCATAAAATATAAAACTATCTAACTCTCAGGCTGATCAGTCAAATCAAGTCTCCTCTTTGTTCCACGTTGACTAGATGTACATGCATCATGCTGTAAAAGAGTTCAAGAAACTCGAAATTAGATTTAAATTTATTTAGAAATTTTGATATAATTAAACATATTTAAAATTGAAAATATAAACTTTTAGATAAAAAAAAACTAATTAAATATCGACTAAGTATAGTAAAAATGATTTCTAGTATGCATAAATTACCATATGGTCATGTGAATCAACTGGCACATTTTCTTCAACAGGTAACATAACTATCTGTTGAGAAGATGCAAATGCCTGATCCACTATATCCTGCATATTCATATAAAGCAAACAATATGTGAAAACCTTGAATATATATATAATGTTCGTAAAAATTGTATAGGATATTTAAAGTAAAGTTTACAACCTCAAATGATATGACCTCATGATCACGCACCTGAGATTTCCCATGAATAGATGTCAATGATGTCTCAGGTGCGCAGCCTGCCATGGTTATCTCATCAAATCCCTACATATAGATGTACAACAGTTCATATAGATCATTCACACATGTGTATGTAAATGAAAAAATTAAATTAGATCTATGATGTGTATTTAATTTAAACTTAACAAAATTTTGAAAGCACGCACCTGAGCTGATGATGTCTCAAGAGTGCTCACCACTATAACTTGTGGCTCGTCAATACTAGGAATAGTATGAATTTCCTGTATCTAGATATAATATATCAATTCACACATGTGTACAAATTCAAATTAAATTATATATATATATATATATATGGAAACACAAATTATTTAATATATTTTGGTTCAAGTACCTATCGAAAAGGTGAACCTAAATCTACAGCACTCGACATAGACACACAATGATGATATTGAGTTCCAGGCATCACGTCATCATGCGTCTATACACCAAACACAAAATTATTGAATTAATATTATATTATATATATAGTTTGATGTTATTATTTACATGAATTTCTTACATTTCAAACTTGAATTAAATTTAAGTTCAAAAGATGAACATACTTGTGTGGGACAATCCTTAGAATATAGTAAATTTAGGTATGATCCCGCCCCAGATGCATGTGCCTCACCTGAAGTGGATTTCTGAGTATCCCTATAGCCTGAGCCTCCATGCTCCGTATTGGCCACTTCAGTGGCCGCATGTGTAGTATGTTGAGTAAGATGTCCTGAAAGTGAACTCAATGCTCCTAGTGTAGATAACATGGTTTGTTGCTGAAATGCAGTGGGAATACCAGGAGAAGGAGGAGGAACAAGAGGCGCAACTCGAGCACGTTGCTGAGGATCGACACGTGCTCCTAGTCTATGTTGGGGCATGCCATGCCCAACTCCTTGAAATGACCTCATATCAAAATAGTTGGGTTTTTTACCCAACTCAAACTCACCCCATAACTTTCTCAAAAAATATAAGGGCACCTCACTGTTGCCATGTGGTGGAGTATCAAACACCATCCACCATCTCTCCCAAAAATTTGCAGCTATCTTTTTTTTGTGGGTGGTATTGGTTTGTTTGTTTGGGGGTTCACAAAATATTGGCACATAGCTTGTTTAGTGATTTTTAGGTCATTGATTTCTTTATATGACAACCCATCTGCATAGAATTGTCTCCTCTCTTCTCTCCATTGATGGAACCTATCTAGGTCTGCATCGATAGATCGAACAGAATTGACAATAGTTTGCATCGTAGATGCAAAATGTGTGAGATGTGGAGGGATTCTAGTCTCATTTTTTATGAGATCTATGTTTCCTTGAATGACAACTAAGTTGGCTCGAATATTCTCTCTTAGTTGATTTTGGTCAAATGGAGGAGGGGGTGGGGGGTCAGGTGGTGGAGAATGCGGAGGTGAGTGAGGCATATCCTCATGTGGTGGGGTGGGATGTGCACCAGGATCTATAGGAATTTTTGGATTAGGCATGAAATCCTCTAAAGTGAAAAGTGGATCCATGGACGAGAAATGATATGGCAACTGCATGTTAAACAATTAAAAAATATATATCAACAAACTAATTAAATAATGCACACAATTTCAAAGTTATTTAAAAATCACATTGAACATGCACAAATTCAAAATATATTTCATTTGAAGACCATTCAATTTATAACATTAAAAAATCATAGCATTAAAAATTCATATTATAAATGAGAGTTGAATAGAAATCGATAGTCACTTAAGAACTATAAATGAGAGTTGAATAAAAACAGAAGGTTAGTAGAACAAGTGATGAAAAATATTGAAAATCATTGAAGACCTCTCTTGCACCTTCTAAATGTAAAGAGGCAGATTTTATTGCATATTTTTCCTTTATGGGGTTGAGGGTGAAGTAAGTCTCTAATTTCTCCAATTGGGCCTGAGAAAAATCTTGTCACTACAATCAAACTTAGGTGCATAAAGTTTTTTAGCTTACTTTTTATCTCCCTATTCTTCACTTTCTATATTCCTTGCTCATTTCTTGTAGATGGAACTTCTTACCATATTGAAACATTTTTCAAAAGATAAGGCTTCTCTCATATATTTTCATTGATTCAAATATTTTTCTATTAATCTATATTGTTTCTCCTTAATAGATTATTCCTAAGGGATGAGGGGAATGGTTTCAAATTCTTCTTCATCTTCCTATAAAACATGGGGTTTTAGGAATTCAAAACGGTGTCACATGTTGCTCTACTAATTATTTTGGTTGATTTTTCCCTCCTTTTGGGATTTTTTATGATTAAATATTCAACCAACTTCCTAGAATTAGCCCATTTGACTCCTTTAGCCTTGATTTAGAATTTGAAAATTCTTTTAGAAGAATTCCTCTTTTTCTCCTTACCCTTTTTTCAATAAAATTTTATGATATCCTAAAATATTTCTTATTTCTCATTGGACTTACAAAAATAAAATAGGGAAATGACTATAATATTTAAGTATGTTATGAGTGCCCTATTTATGGGGCCACTAGTGTTATATAATAAAGAATGTAATTTTAAAGTGGCATTGATAAAAAGGTTTGTACATGTAGGTTTATTTTGGAGCTTGTAAAAAGGAAAGAAATTAAAAGATAGCTATTTAATTAAATCCTAAGATTGAGAGTGGTATTCTTGTTTATCCATTAATTTTTCTTGAATAGATTGGACACCATATTTTCCTATCACTAGAGATTAGAGGAGGGAACCCATTTATTTCCATATATAGTTAATGGATGAAAATTCATAAATCAATCATGATAAATTCCATAAAGGGATGGTAATTAAGATACATTGAGTTATTATCCAAGTGACTCCTACAATACCTATTTTTTATAAGTTTTAAGTGTCTCTCTTGGAACCTATGGTTTGTAATTCGGGTACAAATTAGAGTTAGGGTTGGGGTTAGGGTTAGGGATAAGTTTAGGGTTAAGATTAAGATTGGATTTAGGGTTAGGGTTATAGATAATTAGGGTTAGGGTTAGGGTTAGGGTTAGGGTTAGGGATAAGGTGAGGGTTAGGCTTAATATTTGGGTTAGGGTTAGGGTTAGAGTTAGAATTAGGGTTAGGTTTGGGTTAAAATTAGAGTTATTTTTTGGGCATAGGTTTAGGGGTATGGTTAGGAAAAGGGTAAAAATTAGAGTTACAATTGGGGTTAAGGTTAAAACATGAGTTAGGGTTGAGGATAGGGTTCAGGTTAGGTAAGAGTAAGAACTAGAGTTAGTTTTGGGGTTAGGGTTATGGTTAAGGTTAGAGCTAGGGTTAAAATTATGGTTAGGGTTAAGGTTAGAGATAAAATTATGGTTAAGGTTAGGGTTATGATTAGAGATTGAGTTAGGGTTAGGGTTAGTGTTTGGGTTAAAATTAGATTAAGGGTTATGGATAGGGTAACAATAAGAATTGGAGTTATGGTGGGGATTAGGGTTATGGTGAAGGTTAGTGTTAGGGTTAAGATTAGGGTTTGGGTTAAGCTTAGAGATAGAATTAGGGTTAGGGTTAGGGTTATGATTAGAGATAGAATTGAACTATGAATCTAACTGTAACCCTAATCAAACCTAACCCTAACCTAACCTTAAACCTAACCCTAAAAGAAATAAAATCTTAAATATAACCCTAATTGAACCTTAACCCTAATTCAATCCTAACTATAAATGAATTATAACCCTAATTAAACCCTAGCCCTAATTGAAACCTTAGCCTAACTCCAACCCTAACCAATAATCTAACCCCAACCCTAGCCATAAACCTAACCTTAATTTAATATTAACCCTTATCCTAATTATAAACCTAACCGTAACTCTAACCCTAATTATAATTTTAACTCTAATCATAATTATAACTATATTTGTTATCCTAATTCCAATATTAACCCTAATTATAATGAAAAAACTAATTCTAAATGTAACCTATTAAATTATAATTGTAATTAAACCCTGACTCTAACCTATTCTTAAATGTGATCTAGTTGATAGAAAGAATTTAGAGGAAGATGTTATGGATTCTCTAGTTACTAATGATGTAATTGGATAGGCTAATAGAATATCAAAATGACACACAAGAACTATTAAAATTGTATTAGGGTTTCTAGTTTTAGTCACCTAAGGGGAGAGAGGTCTCTAAGAGGTTTCTAGTTTTACATTTTAGGGTTTAGATTTCTAAATTATGTCCAATTTAGGTTTAGATTTTATGGTTTTCAATTTACAATTTAACGTTATTTATTTTTTAAATGCAATTTAAAACTATTAAAAATTGAAATAAAACACATTAAAGAAAAAAACTTAAATACTAATTAAAAAACAAAAAAACAAGATACAAAGCAAAAAAGGGCAGAATTCAACCAACCTGGAGGTCTCAGAGGTCAGGTGTGTTGACGAGAGGAGGTGACAGTCGAAACACACTCGAAGCAACAACTACAAACGCGTACGCACTCTTGATTGTCTTCTCTCAATCCACCAAAAATAGTGGATAAAATGAAAAGATAGCAGTTTATTTAAAATAAATAAATACTTTTCAAGAACGCGTACGTGTTTTGAAACATGTATGCATTGGTAAACATGTACGCTTTATTAAATGTGTATGTGTTTGTAACATGTACGCATTTCATAATGCGTACGCGTTTTAGGTTTGCGTACCCATTGTTGAGCACGTATGCATTCGTATTTCGGTTCAGGTACCCATTTCGTAACATGTACGCATTTTTAAAAAACACGCATTTTATGCGAAACTTTTTTTGTTGCCCGAAATTTCCCCTCTTCGTGTACTCAACTTCTTGCTTTTACCCAAAAATCAATGTTTTGTGTTTTTTTTGTTATAAATTAACCATTCATAAAAATTTCAAATAAACTACATTTTTAGAAACTAGACTCCATTCTACAAATTTAAAAAAATAAAAGAAAAAAAAATCAATTAGTTTCCAAATTTTGTAGGGGGAGCACGGCCAAAATTCTACTTTTCAGGAAGTACCCACTTAGAAAACTAGTAAAACATAAAATATTCATTAAAAAACTATCAGAAAAATTGTGCATCAACTAGATGATGTTAGCTAACTTCTGACCATAGCAATTTTAAAAATACTACAAAAAAGCTCACCATGCTCAGGTCATACCAAAGTTCCTATGTTATGTTTTTTTGACAATAAAAACACCAATTTGTGTACATCCCTCTTTTGAACCCCTTAATCTCAACCATTTTCAAAATAAATTAGTAGTTTAGAAAGTAGACACAGAGCACTTCAATTCCTATTTTTGTTCCATCTCAAAATTTTGAATGTAACTATCCTCAATTTTACATCCAAGGTTAGCATTTCCTGATTTTAGAAAAAAAGTGGCCACTTAAGTCCCCTTTTTGGGAACCATCTTGGTGCACTTACTCGTATATAGGTGGAAATTTATAGTTTAGGATCCAGAAACTAGTCAAAAAGAGCTAAGTAGACTGAGAGGCACATAATCTAGTTCAGAACTTCCAAAAAAATAGAAGTGGATTGATTCACTACAATTGGAAAATGAGTCCCACTGTAGAGGCTTGATAGGAAATTTTACAGATCTGGATACCCTTTTAGTTGAAACCTATTCTTGCACATTTTCCTAAAAATTGGACTGATTTTCCCAACTTAGCCAATGAGTCCCAATCAGCATCAACAACATATTTTTTAGTGATTCAGACCTCCATTCTATTTTCTTCAGTCTTCTAGGTGCACAATTTTAGTTTCATAGTTTTCTATTACATTTTGTTCACTTTCTTAGGTCATTTATAGTTAGTTTGCATTTCACACTACGTTTTCTATTTCATTGTATTTTCCAAGTTTACACTTGGTGGTGAATCCCTCATTAGATATCATTCATTCCCTAGGATAGTCCCTTTGCAATATTTCAATCTCCTTTGCATTGAAATCTCAAAGGTTTGTTCTCTAGTGAAGAGTAAGGAAATAGCCTCTCTCCTTTTAGGTCCAAAACCCTAGAAGTTAAAGATAGACCCCTATTTTCATCTTTCCACTATGGTTCCAAATTAATCTCATAAAATATCCACCATGTTGATGTTGTGGTACTCTAATCATAACCGATAATCCATCGTTCCCACACCGCACTTATCTTTTCAAGAACCCAAAACTATAATAATCATAAATTCCCAAACCAAAATTTACCTATAATGGATGAAACCTATACCATGAAATATCTCCCACTAAATCATCCTAGAAAGGTGAATAATTGTAATCCCTCTACCTAACATGATCTTGGGCAACTAGAAGAAATATTTTTTCAACCCAAAACCATACTCCTCGATACACCTCCTTAAGGTGTCATGCCAAGTCATAATTGCATATACAAACTCCTCCAATATTCTTAAAAAAGGGAAATAAATCCTTTGCAAGAGTTCAAAAAACTCACCAACATAACACCATATGGACCTAGCATGTCTCCTATGGGCTAATTTGATACAACCATGATGACTAGCAAAAACATGTATTGTTCCAACTCTAAAGGTAACTGAATAATGAACCAAAGCATGCAAAAGTTCACTGTCCTAAACCTACACTGAGAGTAAACTATCAAATTTTTCATCACAAACCTTCATAAGATGAACTCCTTGAGTTAAGAAGGTCTTAAGTAAACAATAATTATTGTTTTTTAAAACTAAAATTCGTGGAGTATAATATCATTTTAGTTCTCTATGCAAAGAACAAAAATAGAACCAATGAATTTCCTAAGTACAATCATGTGTGAAAAATATTATGTTGCACCAAAAAATCTCAAAAGTGGCTCTAAAATACCACCAAGAAATCTCCAACTAAATATTACTTCCTTGACAGAGAAGAAAGTGACAACTCCCTTGAATGAGAGCAAACCAAAAAGTTAAGTGATTGACCTGCACCCCAAAAAAGCTCAACATTGAAATTCTAATCCATTCTTTGCCAAGTAACACTCCCAAGAGCATACATTCATTCATTATTCCAATACTTACTTAAAATATCTCTCCAATCCATTTGTGGATAAGAAAATGCAATCACCAAATGGCTAGTAAACAAAGAAACAACATTGTTAATTCTGAAATTTTCATCCTTATACCTCTAAAGGTCCTCCTTTTCATTCCCAATTAACTTCATCAATCCTTGTTCAGGATATTAAGCATGGGTATCCAACCAAGGATGATCTCCAACATGCCTAGAAAGGTGCACAACATAACTCCAAGTGTCATCCAAATCAACATGCATATCATGGAAATTTGTGACTTTTTTAGTAATCCCTTGTAGCCCATCAATAAAAGTGCCAACAACTCAAATGTGAGGAGCAATTATTGTCATCAAAACCATCCCCAAAAAAAGGTTAGTATAATATATAACATCACTCAATCCAAAGGATGAATTATAAAATATGTAGGTATCATGTTTAAATCCTTCTTTCTCCAAAGCTACACAATTAAAATATTTAAACCACCAAGTTCCTTGTTGTTGTGAAATTTCTAGCAAGCTCTAGAACATTCTTTGGAAACTTATCAAAATATGAAATTTTAAAGTATCTATAAATGATTACATACCATAGAGATACTACATCTCTTATTGTCATAGCACCCCCTATGCAATATTAATTTGTCTCCTCTACATATTTCATATCTGGTGGTATCCCAAGAAAGTTCAACCACAAGGCTTGGCACTTCCTTGTGATATGTACCCAATCCTTAAAAAAAAATTATGCAACAATCATCATACAATAAATCATCTTTGCTAAAGTTTTTATAAATTGGTGAGCAACTTGGCTCCAAATCAAAATCCCTTTAGAACTCACCAATGCATTCAACCGATTGTTTGGTCTCCATGAGTCTTGCATCTTCTACTTACCCCTTTGTCATGGCTACAATAGTTGACTCATTTTTAGCTTGACAAAGAGAGTAGTGTGCTAGGATAAGGTCAAGGCATATACTATCAACCTCTTTCTCCCTCTCCTAGTACACATCCAAATTCTCTTTTGCTAACTTGGTAAAATGATCCCTATCTAAGAAAAAATGCAAATAATCTACCTTCATTGTTTCCACTACTTCTTTAATAGTTTGCAGATTGGAGAGAGTAACTCCATCCTTAACTCTCTTCAGTCTCTCTTTATTCTTAACCTTCCAGTAGAGTTCTTCAATTACGCGATGTGTGCTATTAAATCTTATTAAAGCTTTCAAAATCTTATCTTCTAGAACCATTAACCTATCTTTCAAAACTTGTAGCTCTATGGGCCCTTGATCAAAATCAGCAAAGGAACTAGGCTCAAAAACCCTCAAATTTTTTGATTTCTCTTCTAAGACATGCTCATTAAAATCAACTACCTATCTAAAATTATCTTTGCATAATTCTTGAGGTGAAGTTAGGACTACTCTTTGCTCAAGCAAAAAAAATCCATGAATATGTTTTTGATTTGTTTTTGATACCAATAAACCTTGATCCCATGGTCAAAATAAATTTCTTATTTTTATTTTTACAATTAGGCTCATCAAAATATCCATGCATGGTTGATTTCTTAGAAATTTTTCTTTATTTTTCATACTGATCAGATTTTTTCTTTGTTAACAAACTAAAATCAGATATTCCAATTAGAACAACTTTCTCAACTCCTTCTGGAATGGAGGTGACAATGAAAATTCCCACTCAATTTTTTAATTATTATTATCAACAAGATGTATATACCTCCTCTTAGTTGTTTTGAAAATTTTAGTGCCCTCAAACTCTTCATAGTAGTTGCATTTCCTTTGAATAACTCATTCTGAATTTTTGCTATACATTCTTGATGATTAGCGACATTATCAACTTCCATGGAAAATCATGTAGGTGTATCTACTCCACTAGTGTCATCAAGAATCATGGTAGACAACACAATCCCAATTGATAGGTCTAATCTTGCAACAAAGGTTTTTGTATTAATTTTTTCCTCATGCTCAATCTCATCAATAATAGTTGCATACTGGCTAAGAGGTTGTCTCAAGCCACTATCAAACATTCCTCATGTGATAAAATATTTTCTTCATCAAACCATTCTGATTTGAATCCTTCCTTTTTCATACTCCTAATTTTCCAAGATAGGTTTCAACTTCTTTTCACACTGAGCAACCATAGTTTTAGCTAAGGCTTGCTCAACTAATATATTTCTTTGATTACCCTTCCTTTGTAATTCCTGATTATGAGATCTACCACCCCTATGTGGCCTATGCTTTATCTCGAGATCCCTATAGTTGTAGAAAGATATTTTAATCTAAAAATCAACAATTGAATCTCTCCAATCTTGTAGAATTTTATCCTCCAACTCCTATTGTGTGTGTTCATTATAAATTTGAAAGTTATTCCTTGGAGAAAAAATAGGCATTACAAATTTAGAGTTGGTTGTTATAGTTCTAGTATGGTAAATTGCAGCCCTGTTGTTATCTAAACCATTCCCATAAATACATTATTTATTTATTTTCCATTGTTCTCACCAAAAAAATGGGTCATTAAGGTACATAATTGATCTATATTCTATTGCAACTTGTGTTGTACTCTAGCAAAATTAAAGTTAAAATTCCTTTTGTGTTTGGTTTCTTGTGGTCTATATTCTTTCTATCACCCATACTACTACAACCCTTCAATACTTGTGAACTAATCATTCACAAATAACCCCATTTTTTCTCAAAACCCTCTAACATGGAAAGATACATTGCTCTGATACCACTGCAATATTTTGCCCTATTTTTCCCTTTTTTTTTAAATTTTTGAAATATTTATTATTATTTTTAAATAGAAATAAAGTGCAGAAATAAAAATAACTTGCAGCACTTAAAAATTTAGAATTTTCATTATTTCCCAATGTTCCAATAAGAAAAAAAAATCAAGATTTGCATTTCATTTTAAAAAATATTGATTTTTTCTTAATTACAATAGAAACCCAGTTCATAAAATACCATTACATATTTGAAACCAACATACCCAAAAAATGTTTGTAACTTTGACAAGGGCTGTAGTTGAAAATAGCGAACTAGAGCCATCAAATCTGGATGTCGCCACCAAGAATGGCAGGAAACACTTTCGAAGTCTATTATTCATGAAATGAGACCTTAATCTTAGAAACCAAGATCAAACATGAAAACCAAAAAACCTTCCATAGAAGAGAAAATTAGAAAAAGAAAAGCTATTGCAAAAAGATGTGCAAAATATTATTATTCAGGAATTCATAATTACATGAGATGATTTTCTTTATAAAAGCAAGTATGCATAACTTGAGCAACAAGATAGCTCAATAAGATAAAGATGAGAATAATTAACCTCCAAGATGAGACATGCAAACCAAAAAAACTTCCATAGAAGAGAAAATCAGAAAAAGCAAAGCTATTGCAAAAAGATGTGCAAAATATTATTATTCAATAATTCATAAATTACATGAGATGACTTTCTCTATAAAAGCAAGTATGCATAACACTAATCTTATCTTGAGCAACAAGATAGCTCAATAAGATAAAGATGAGAATAATTAACCTAGGAATTAAATATTACCTAAGTAATGTTATGCAAGTGTAATTAAATATTAATTACACTAACACCCCCCCATAAGTGCAACTTAGGGAGACTAAAAAAGCATGGACCTAAATGTAAGATGAATGAAAGAAAGCATGAATGGGTCCCGACAACAAGGCTTGATCAGGTACCCATATACAAATGCAATAATGAGGTAGAGAAGGAAAACCCAATGGGACAAAACCCCCCTACAATGAGATGACTGTTACAAAGAAGCACTAGAAGAACACTGTGGAGTAACACTGGAACAATAATCTGACAAGCAAGGAAAGATACTTTTGTCTACAGGAAACCAAAGTGGAATCATAATAATGTGACAGCAGACCCGATGCCACGAAACGCTAGAAAACTCATAAACTGGAACAACCCTGGAATCTGTGAAGCAACAGTAGATGAAATGATGACAGAATCTGGACACCGTGTATCCTAATTCTAATTCCAAACTGATACTAAAAGTCTTATATGGGAACAAGTACAATAAAGACTCTGGAACATTAACCATAAAAACATGGCCCTCAAACTGAGAAGGATCTGAACCAATGTGGATCAATAACCATAAGCTCTCAATCTAAAGTGTGAACCAATGTGAATCTAATATGTGTCAAGCTAAAGCAATATGTGGCCAAAAGAAACTAAGAAACCAGATATAATCCATGTGAGCTATCATCAAAACAAGATGGAGATCAAAGTTCATGCACACTCTAATCAGATTATTATGCAAGAAACCCCCCTAATGGAACTTTATCTCAATTCATTTATTACAATAACCCAATGATTGTAAAATGAGAGAATGAAAACATGCATAAACCAAAAAAAAAAATGACCTCATATCTATGTAGAGGACTCAACCAACTTTCCAACGTCACAAGAATGGAAAAAAATGGATAAGCGAGTCAAAAGATATGTCTCCCGGAGTGAAATTAGCAACATACGACTTCCAAGGCTGAAAAAGGTATAAAAAAAAAAAACCTATACCGTTATGTAGAGCTCAGAACCAGCTTTTTGACGATATCTCGTTTGCAAAAAAATAACGTCGTATGCAAAATTTATGCCCAATTCTGTGAAACTGCTCTGAATTCTGCCCAATATTCGCTTATATAGCCCTCAGGGGCTAAAAAATAAAAGCCCCTGGTCACTTGGGCAAACCAAGGGGCTATCGGTCTAGGCACTGGGTGCGACCCCTGGTCACCCACGTGACCATCGCAGGGGCTAGAGCTGTCGACAAGGGATGGGGGTTGGCTCTTGGTCCCCGATATGACCATTGACTATTTGCAGTGAGCCTGCAGGGACTTAAACAAGGAGCGGCAACACATTGGAGCATTCCGCCATGGCGGTGGTGGGATGGTTCCCACCTGGAAAAGATGTGGTGATGGCAAGATTTTATATCGGCCACGGTGAAAAATTCACCGCTTTTTGATTTTTTTTTTATTATTATTTTTTTTAATTTGAACCTCAAAAATTGTGCCTAGGGGTTGTATGGCCCTCGGACAAAATTTTTTTGCCTCCCCAATCGACTGTGTCCAAAATGAACAAATTTTATATAAAAATAGGGGTTTTTGGGCACTGCAAATCCAATGGCAAGGTCCATTTTGGCCCAAAGTGCCCAGAAAATTAGGCGACCCCCAGATCTCTCAGAAAAATCACAAGGCTTGAAACCCTCATGGCTCTGGTGAACGATGACCAAAATATGCAAAATAAAAGCCAATCCTAACTTTTTCCAATGCTTTGAATCCAATGGAAAAATCTGATCTGATCCAAGATGCTGCATAGATGAACTCAAGGCATGAAACCCATGAGGAATCCCAAAGGAACTTTGTAATGATTACCTCCAAAATCTGAGAAGGGGTTGCAAATCAAGGCTCTCATACAATGTTAGAAACCAAATTAGACATGCAAACCAAAAAACCTTCCACAGAAGAGAAAATCAAAAAAATCAAAGCTATTGCAAAAATATGTGCAAAATATTATTATTCAAGAATTCATAATTACATGAGATGATTTTCTTTATAAAAGAAAGTATGCATAACCCTAATCTTATCTTGAGCAACAAGATAGCTCAATAAGATAAAGATGAGAATAATTAACCTAGGAATTAAATATTACCTAAGTAAAGTTATGCAAGTGTAATTAAATATTAATTACACTAACACTTAATGCCACCCAAATCAACACATGCAATAGCATGCAAGCACGTTCAAGCATGCAAGTACATGGAACTCACATGCAAGCAACATACAAGCTCATGGAAACATGTGCAACTCACATGCATAAATTTTAAGTCTAAAATTTCAACACCACCTCCAAAAATGAACAAAATTAGAATGAAAAGCTAACCACAAGAGGTATGACCTATCCTAGAAAGGGGTCAACCAACATGAAGAATATTTTTTGATTTGCAAACAATTCACAACTCCACTGTCCAAGAAACCCCAATGTTTCAAAATTGAAAATCTTCAAAACTTCACAATAAAGCTCAAGAGTGATTCCTAAATGGCAATCACCATCAAACCTCGAGATTGGATCTCTCACCAACATCACAGATGTTTCCTACGAGATATTTTGTCCCCACAAACCCTATTAAAGAAAGTTCATCCACCACTAGAAGTGTTCTTATATCAAAATGCACATGAATGAATAAATTTTTCAAATAGATCCCATTTATAACAGGCCACAACCCTACACCCCCTTTGGAATTTCACTTTTAAAATATTTAATCTTTATTTTTAACTCCTTAATGTAGCGTAAAAAAGAATAAAAGGTCCATACCTTTCAAATTTAAATATTTCACTTTATAATATTTCCTTATGACATCCTAGGTGCCCAAACTTAAGTTATAATATTATGTACTTTATGATTTTCCCTTGTCTCATGGTCCCTTTTAATAACATAATATTATAAAATAATATAAGTTAATATTTAATTTAACTTTAATAACTTTATGTTATTTTAACCTGTATAGTCTGGAGAGACCCTAAAACTTGTTGTAGATTCTAAGGAGATTCCCTTTGGTTCATGTTTTTGGAGGAATATCATGCTTTGTAGAGACCTTATTACTAGAAGTGTTAAATGAATATTGGGTGATGGTTCTAATATTTTTTTCTAGGAAGATGTCTAATGTGGGGCCTGCCCTCTTATTTTTCTTCCTTGGGCACCCCCTATTGTCCCCTTGTGTAAGCACTTCTTTGGGGCCAAGGTGGTTGATTACTTTGTTGATGGGGAGTGGAAGAATTTTGAATTGTGGGACCTGTCTCTGAAGGTTCTAAAGGATTTCTTATGTAAGGTCTAGATCCCTTCTTTCCCGAGACTAGATAGAGTCATCTAGGCCCCTTATTCTAGTGGAAATTTTTTTGTGGCTTCTGCTCTCTTAAGCTCTTTGAAAGCGCCCCCTTCTCCTCCTTTCTAGGGAAGCTGTGGAATAAGAATTTGATTCCCAAAATCAATGTTTTCTTTTGGTTGCTTATGCAAGGTAAAGTTATTACAAAAGACAACCTTTGCAAGATGGGGTTTTCTATTTTGAATAGATGTGTTATGTGTGAATCTAGTAGCGAGGATGCCTATCATATTCTTTTTGAATGTGATTAATCTTATTCTCTCCAGAGTAATTTTCTCATACTCTGAGACATTGGTTGGGCTTTTCTCAATTCTCTTACTAATTTTTTCGACCAATGGTCTTGCCCCTCATCCTCTTCCATTTTGAGGTGATTGTGGGATCTCAAGGCTCCACACATTGCTTAGGGATTATGGAAAGAGAGAAATAACAAGATTTTTTGGGAGACCAAGCTTAAGGTTGATAGTATTTTTATCAAGATTCATTGAGCCATTCTTGAGAATTTTGCTCTAATTCATTTTGATTCTCCTCGCTGTGTCTCATTGAATTTCTTGGTTGGTTATGAGTTGTTGGTGACCTAAAATTGGAAGATAAGTTCAATTCCCATTATGAATTCCAATCCAAGCTCAATTCCTAGATTGAACACTAGATGGAAGCCTCCACCTTTGGGTTGGGTTAAGGTTAACTTTGATGGGGTACCGAAGGGGAATCTTGGACCTGCTGGATGTGGAGGGGAGTTAAGAAATGATGTTGGTAGACTCCTTGGCACAGTGGAACTCCCATTGGGTACTCAGACCAATCATTGTGCAAAGGAAAAGGTTGTGTTCATAAGTATTAAGTATGCCATCATCAAAGGGTACTCCAAACTTTGGGTGGAAGGCGATTCCATGAACATCATAAATTATCTATGTGGCACTCATCCTTTGAGCTAGAATCTCAAACTTCTTATCAAAGATACAATAATTATGTTGCAATCTTGTGATGAGACCTGAGTCTCTCACATTTACCGAGAAGGAATCTCGTTGGCAGATGTTTTTGCCAATGAGGCTATCAGCCTAAATGAATTTTGTTTGTGGGAGGAGGGATTGATCCTTCTCGAGAAAGCTAGGAGTTTATCAAGGAATGATGGTGTGGGATGAGGTGTTGAGACATTTATGGCCTAGTACCTGCCTTCAATTTGCACACTTTATGGGAATTTTTTGGCTCTTTGGTCTTTAGTTGAGTTGTTTTTACAAGGGTCCTATGAATTTTGTGTCAATTGCAATGGGTGGCGACAGGAGTTGAATCGAGCCGCACTCTTGTGGTGACATTTGAAGAAAGAAGAAACTTTGGATTATTTTGAGCCATGGGAATTTCACTCCAGGGTATGTGCAGGATCATCATGGAAAAAATAGGCCCTTAAGTGGCAAAAAATTCAAAAAAAAAAAAGTTAGGAAACTTGACCTAAAAGTTTGAATAAGTTATCTATATTATTTCAAAAATATGTAAGCATAGAATTTGTAGCAAATTGAATGTAGTTTCTAAACTACTAGGTTTATTTTAAAAAATAAAAATCTATTTGGTGAAAATTTGAAATTTTAATGCAGCAGTACTTATATTTTAGGGAAAAATAACAAGTAGGTGTCTGGACCACCCTAACCAAAATAAAATGATAATATTTTTTTACAATATTTTAGATATAAGTAAAGTACTCATGTGGGATGTGATGCATATTTTTTTGTATTTTTTTCCAAGTAAATAATTAATTATGAATTTTTTATTACAACTTTTAAAAAATATAAAACTTCTATGTCTAACCACCTAACTTGGTCAAAAATTTATGAAATTCAATTTTACTTTTTAAATCCTATAGTATATGAAGCAAAGAATATGACACATATTTTTTATTCAAAAATGTGATCTTGTTTGAAAGCTATAGATTTTTTCAATTAGCCTATCAATCAGGACTTTTGTCATAATTCAAATAAAAAATGAATAATAATTATTTATTAAATTCAAAGTAAAGCATGATTTATATTGGTGGAAAGCTGAGAATATCCTTTAAAAACCCTTTTCGTTTCATCAATTTTGGGTAAAAAAAAAGTCATCAGCCACATGGACCATCATATCACTTACATATTGCCAATTTTTGGCCCATCATGATCCTGCACATACCCTCCATTCTTGGAGAGATTTCACGGGCATGACCCTAATGCCTCAACACAATTTGTCTCCTTCTAGCATAATCGTAAGTTAAAGGTTAAAGTTCTGGAAGTGGAGGTCAATGAGGACTTGATTGCCACTATCATGGGAATGTGGACTATGAGTAGGAAGTTTTTTAAGGATAAAAAAGGAAATGAAGAAGTGATGGTTCAGTTTTTCAAAGATGATGAGAGGAAGCAATTAATCAAACTAGAGAGTTGGGGTTATGAGAGAACTTCCTCAAAAAAATCTGGTTGAGTGTTGTGGAGGTCCTAATGCATTACGTGACCCTGGAGGGAGGTTTATGACTATTCTTGGTCACCATTTCATTCTCCTCAACCATTTTTGGCATGTTTTTTTTTCATTTCATTTCCTTTTCTCCTATTATCTTCTTTGGAGGTCTCAGTATACGTGCATATGAAGAATAGGAGGGCCCCTGTCCTCCATGAAGGGCTTATCCTTCTTATTACAGAGCACATCAAGGCTCTCATTCTAGCTCTGACCATCAAGGGAAAGGAAAAAGTTTTTAGTGATTTATTTGGGTCGTCAAGTTTGGAGTCCCCTTTAGAAGAGGAGGAATGAAATGAGCATGAGGAGGATGCTTCCCCTACTATTTTGGATTTTTCTTTGAAGAAGAGGAAGGTGGATAGTGCTAAGTGTAACAAGTTGCCTAATTGGCTGGCCCTTTCTAAGAGTGAGGACATGGAGATGGGGTCGGGTGATTCTTCTCCCAATTTTGTGGAGGTGGTTTTTGGTAAAATTATTGTTGGTGGTGGTTCCTAGGTGGGGACATAGGGTAATGCTAAGGGTTTGGTTGATAAACTGAGGATTTTGTTGAAGAGAATTTTCAATTTAAAGAACAACACTTATGAGGTTCCGACCAAGGACCCTAGCATGGCTGGTGAGGAAAAGGATGCTGGTGAAAAGATAGTGGCCATTGAGGATTCTCCCATGCAAGACCTACCCAAGGAGGAATAGGATGAGGAAATTATGGGTTTGGATGAGGAGAATGAGAAGAGAAAATCCAAACATGAGCCTTTCAAGGTAAATCCTGTTTCTGAAGACTTTTCTTACCTTGACAAAGATGCTACTTCCATGTTTGATTTACTCAATATGGGTAGGGTTGGGGCCACTAGTACCTTTAAATTAGCTAAGTGGACCCTTCAGAAGTTCAATAAAATCAATATTAAAATCAAAGGTTTAAAAGAGAATATGAAGAATGTTCTAAAATTTTATGTGCCAGACATTCGTATAGATAGAATGGTGGACCTTGAGGATTATTATCATGAATTTAAGTCTTTGTGTGAGGATAGATTGGTGGCTTTGGATGCCAAGGTTTTAGGCATAAATACAAACATCAAGAAGTTAATGCAGGCATGTCATATCTTGGTCAATAAAAGTGTGGACTCCCTCGAAGTCCTATTTAGAAAAATTAGTGAGCTCAGGGAGGATCAGGTTTACTTCTCTGACCTTATGGAGAAAGAGCATGTGGCCAAGGGAAAGGTCAAAAAAGCTACTAAGGATGATGACAAAGGTCCTATTGGTAGAGGGCCAGTTGATTGGAAGAAAACTTTTGATCTTGAGAAGAAAGAGTTGTTGGACATGGTCGAGAGGCACAGGAACCAACAAATTGAGGTCACCAACACTCTGAGTGGCTTGAATTAGTGTGTGGTTTTTTCTTTCTTGCTTTTTGTTTCTTGTTGGGGGTTGGTTTCTTTTAGGTTCTTTTGTTGTTGTGTTGTTGTTGGGTGTTGATGGTGGTCTTTTGTCTTACTTTTAGTTAAGCACTCGCCCTTTGGTGTTTTTTGGTTGTTGGGTTGTTGTTGGTGGTCTTTTGAATATTTTCCTTAGCAACATTTTGTATCCTCAGTTGTAAAGGGTTTCAAGTCCCTTCAAAACCTATTTTTCCCTTTAATCAAAACTTTATGTTATTTTAAAATAATTACATCAAACCCATTAAATATTAAAATGATGGATGCCAACTACTCCCCCAGATACTGGATTCTAGATAAACGGTCACCAAAGTTCCCTAACCAAAGCTTGTTAGCCTACACAAACAAATTAATAGGCTAGAAACATGACATTACAAGCACATACGGATTTCAAAGTATATTAGATGGATATGAAGTTTGCATTCTTGCATGGTGAATTGGAAGAAGTTTACATTGAACAACCAAAAGGCTTTCAATTATCAGATAATCTTAATATGGTCTACAAATTGAAGAAGGAATTATATGGTCCCAAGTAAGCTCCTAGAGCTTGGTACACAAGATTAGATAGGTAATTTTTGTAGCAAGGTTTCAACAAAGGTACCATAGATAGTAATAATTACATTAAGGATGAAAAAGATCAAATATTGATTGTGGTTGTGTATGTTGATGACATAATTTTTGGAGATAATGAAGCAATGTGCAAGAGATTTGCAAAATAGATGCAAAAATATTTTGAGATTTCTATGTTTGGGGAGATGATTTTCTTCCTTGGAGTTCAAATCAATCAAACAAAGAAAGGGATATTTATTTCACAATATATGTCAAGGAAATGTTGAAGAATTTTGGGATGAAAAACTCTAAACTGGTATGTACTCCTATGGTTATTGGTTGCAAACTGAAAAAAAACTAATGAATCTCCTAAGGCTGATTAGAGAAAGTATATATAACTAACTACCACTAGACTATATATCATGCATGTAGTTTGTCTTGTGGCTAGATTTCAAGAAGATCCCAAAGATTCACATTTGGCAGTAGTAAAAGGAATATTTAGATACCTAAAGAGCATCCCTAGAATATGGCTTTTGGTATCCAAAGGATACTAGTTTCTCTCTGAGTGTTTATACAAATGCAGATTGGGCAGGTTGTGTGAATGATAGAAAAAGTACAATTGGTGGTACATTATTTCTTAGAAATTGGTTATTGTCTTGGCTAAGAAAGAAGTTGGATTCAGTGTCATTATCTACTACAAAGGAAAAATACATCATTGTAGCATCATGTTACACACAAGTTTTATGGATGAATCAAAATTTCAAGGATATTCGAGTGATATATAATGAACCAATTTCCATCTTATGTGATATTACAAGTTCTATTCATATTACAGAGAATCTGACAATGAATTCAAGAACAAATCATATTTCAATCCGATATCACTTTCTAAGAGAGAAGGTTGCAGTGAATGAGGTGAATTTGGAGTATATGTCTACTAAGGATCAAGCAGCAGATCTCTTCATGAAGGATCTTCCTAAGGATAATTTTGAGTATCTGCAGGAGAAGTTGGGGGTTATTACCCATCCTTCCTTCAATTAGATGTATAAGGATATGCATTAGTCCAATGGATCTCAAGATTGATTATTTTGTTTTGGACTGATAATGGTGGCTACCTCTCATGGGGAGTAGGTAGTAGCATTGTTTGTTTTTGAAGTTAGGGGTAGTGAGTGTTGCCATTGTATGGTATGAGCAGTAGTTTCTAATTGGTGTCTAGTATGTTGTAAATGGAAGTGTGTAGGAAATAGAGTGTAATAAAAGAAAATGTAGTTGTTGAGAAGTTGTTGTCCCTTATAGGTGCAACCTTTGAGGGAGAGAAAGTATACTTTTTAAAGAGGGAAAGATACAAGTGTTCCATCCTTTTCCATTTATGTCAAAGGGGGAGAGTTAACTGAAAATCCTTATAAAGTAAGGGGGAGAAAAGGAAAGTGTAAAGGAGAAGTATGCACTAATGTGCAATATATAAGTTGGTGATTAGAGTTGTTAATGTTTTTCGTGTTGATGGTTTTTCCATGTGTTACCATTAATGACAAAGGGGGATATTTTTTCAAGTGTGAGTATCTTGTGTGTTTTCTTTGATGGTAATAGTTCTAGGCTATTGCATTGATGTTAATAGGTCTATGGAGAGATTGTTGGAATTTTGTAATGATGCTTTGATTGGTTTTTTTATGTTGTCATAAATAGTATCACTAATGTCAACCTCTAGTGTTATTTTGATGAGCATGTTTTCATGATTTTCTACCTCTTGTCTAGTTGAGATGCTATAGAAGTGTTCTAGGTGATGATTTTGTGATTATGGTGCTTAGTTTCCAAGTGATTTTGATAAAATTTAAAGAAAAGAGAAATTAGTGTGGTTGAGAGGAGTTCAATATAGTAGATTAGTGATATGGTTTTTCTCTTCATTTCTTCTATTTAGACGATCTATTTATGAAATTTGGATATGTTGGTTAGAGGTGTTTAATGGTGTTATATCTAGAATTTCTTGTCCTATATTTTTGTGCAAAGAAATTTTATGTTCACCAATGTGTGAACTAGGAAAGCAGTGTTGTCTGGGAGAAAAAAAAATTATCTACATTTCTTCATAGTCTGGATTCTTGTCTTATGTATTTGAGGGTATGCTTATGTTGCTCATATTTATCTTTAGTCTAGGTTTTTTTTTAATTCTCCACAAGGTTAGATTCAGGTGTTGTAGTGTGTCAAAGGTTAGTTGATTGTGCATAATTAATATGTTCTTCTGATGTATGATATTGCAAAGGAGTTGTTTGATTTTAGGGTGTTGATGGAATATTCAAGATGTTTAAATGTTGTGTGTGGTCTATGAATAGTATTTGGATCAAAGGAAGGGTGTACTTAATTGTCTAATGGTGTTAACACAGGTTCAACAAACCTTGGGTGTTTAAACTAATTACGTATATGCTTCAGTGTTTATAGAAGCATGTTGTGGCATGTTTGAGTGGATTTGGGTCCAAGTTAAGGTGTGTTGTGGTCCACTTCCATCCTTTTCCACCATAAGAATGTTTAATGCTGATCTAATTTGAATTTTCATAGTTGAGGTGCTTAGCCAACTTTATCAATTATTTTCAAGGTTAAAAATGGTATAAATAAGTGTTGAGTTGATGGGGAATCAATTAGTGAAGTTTTTGATGTGAAGTGTTTGATGTGGAGTCTGAAAGTGTGAAATACAATATGATATTTGATTCCTAAGACTACTGGAAGCAATGAGAAGAAGGTGTTGATATTATACAGAGAGAGTGTAAATGTTGTAGTGAAGTAATGGTGGATCTTTCTATTCCTCTGAGATGGATTTCTCATTATAACAATATTATTTCTTCTTCTTTCAAATCTAACAGTGAGTCATTGGTAGTGAGCCCTTCTTTTCTTTGGGGTAGTGATCCTATTGTATTTGTGTGATATAGAGGGATTTGATACTCATCCTCACGAGGAAAACTGACCTATATCACCTCAATGGAACAGCGGTGGGAGTTTCAAATTCTGAAAAAGTAGGTCACAGAGATTTTTTGGACAAACTTACGAGCTCTCAGCCAAAGGACGTCAGCACATAAAGTAGATGATAGTGCGGTGCATTGGCATCTCATAAGGACCAGAAAGCAAGTTTGTCTCAAAAAATAGCTAAGTGACTACTTCTATCTAATTGCTAAGAACTTACATAATATATAAAAATGACGAAATGCGATAAAGTAGTAGAATTGACAAAGATAAGGAGAAGAAAGGAAGGAAATACTTACAACCGTGCGGATGATGAAGCTTCCACCAAACGAATGTCTTCAAAACCTACACACAAGAGGAAGAGAATGTTGGGGCTGTATAGGGGCCTGCCTCAGTTAGACCCCATTTTGGTGTTCCCACCTCCACAGACAGCTAGATAGAAAATTAGAAATGGAGTAAAGAGCAATAAAACACTACAAAAAGGTGTTGTTACTCAACCAAGTAATAGAGGAGAGGAGTGAAAGCTTACCACCTCCACTAAGATCACTCAAGGATAATGGGGGAGAAAATGAGAGGAACTCAATCCTCTGCTGCAATGGTGTTTTGTTCCACACTTTCTCTACTGATGTGGTGGAGTGTTGATGTTACTGCTGTAAAGTGTAAAGTGTTTGCTTAGAGATGTCAAGAGTGAGCTCAATGCTTGGAAGAGGATGATCTGAATTTTGAGAGTATGAGAGCCAAGTCTATCCAAGATTTCTTCCAACCTCAAAATGCAAGTTCCAGGACTGAATATGAAGGAATGTGGAAGAAAATAGCCATATTTGGGTTGGTCAATCGAGGAGGGTGTTACAAATCAACCACCAATGGGGAGTGTAATGCCTCTATAGGCTCTAGATGCAGGAATCTGTCAGGGACGTAAGTGCTACATGGATGTCTGCACGTTGTGCGAGCATCCCCAATAGAAACACCTCCATCGATGCTCAAAAGAGGCACCAAGTGTGATGCCAGTAGTGGGCTTAGGTGGAATTAAGCCCCTGACTTTGGTTTTCTAAAGTAGAAAAGCAAAAAAAGGGGAATTTCACATAGGGTACAAATTCACTCTTATACATTTTTCCCCCACTTTAGCGAGCACTAACACTGTTAAGTGCTTGGTAAAGTAGATCAAGAAAGGGTAGGGTCAGAAATGTATACCTGAACCATCGAGGAAGAAGATAATACATTTGACAAGAAGAACCCTCGATCCGATATATACGAGAGATAAGAGAGAGATGAACAATGTGCGTGGTGAAAGAAAAACCCACTCAGGAGTAGAACCCGCACCACAAGGAAGGTGATAAAAGAAAACCCTACTCAAGGAGGAAACCTGTATCACCAAAAAGTGCATGGTGAAAGCAAAACTTGCTTATGAGTGGAACCTGCACCACAAAGAAGGTGATAAAAGCAAACCCTGCTCAAGGAGGAAACCCGTATCACCAAAAAGTTCCTTACAAGCCCGCAGACTTGCAAGGAGGCATCCCCCAAGATCTCTCACATGGAAGAGGCCGAGAAAGTTCCTTACAAACCTGCAGACCTATAAGGAAGGTATCTTTCAAGAAGTCTCACATGAAAGAAACCTCAAGGAAGCGGACTTCATAGAGTCGAGAAGTAGCGAGATGTCTACCCATAGATAGATCCAAAGCGTCGATACGTCTACCTATAGATAGGATGCATCTAAAAGTGGTGACATGTCTACCCAAAAATAGAACATGTCTAAAGTAGCCAGTCACACAGACCATAAAAACTTTCAAAGGGTTCATTTGCAAACCCATCGTGAAAAGAGAGGGGTCCACTAAAAGGGACGCACTATTTGAAAGGCGAGGTCTAGTCAAGCTACCCCCAAGCTAGATGTAAAGAATTCATTTGAGAGAAATAATTTCATAGATGTCCCTCGGGAACCATTCAAAAGGAGAGGGGTCCACTCAAGGGATGCTTCAATTAAAAGACATAACAAAGAGAAGGGTCCTTACATATCCATAACAAGTTATCACTGCCCCCAACATATAGGGGAGAACTATGTAGGGTACTTCGAGCATGTAGGATAGAGGTAAACCTCAATATCACTTATCATGTGAAGTAATGATATATGTACATCAATCAAATGGGAGTTTGATGGCACCTGAATCACAAAGTTGATGTATTTTATCCTTCAAGGCTTTACATTCACTAGTGGAATGACCAAGCATTCGATGGTATGCACAGAAAGGATGTTTTTCTTTATCATGTTTATGGGATTTTTTATGTGTAGGAGAAGGAAGAGTAATCAAGCGGGCTTTTAGAAGCCACAACAAGATACACTCTTGCTTAGATAAAGAATGAGGAGTAGGAAGCAACCCTTTCTCTTGTGGAGAAAATTTTGACTTCTCACAAGAAGAAGAAGATACGAAGGTGGAAGACAAAGGAGGATAAGTCAATCCATGAGAACAAGGTTGAGTGGAATTCATGTCACCATTAAATCGTGGTTCCCTTTTATATTTTTCATCCAAGCAACCAAGCCCTAAGTTACACTTACGAGGCACAAACTCTATAGGGACCTGAATTCCTTGCTCGTTGCACCCACAACCTTTATGATAATAGCCACATTTAGAGATAAGCCTAAAGCCAGGGCCATAACGTGTTTGCAAGTCTTGAAAATAAGGAGGATCCTCATAAAGATCATTGTCCCAAAAATAGGGATCACACTCCTCTATGGGATCACCATCATTCTTCCTAATAGGACTGTCAACACTATCCTCTTTAGCTAAAGCGTAATCCTCTTCCTTAGAAGGAGGATCAACACTAAGGATATTACAATTATTTCTCACCCTACCCTACGATACAAAAGAATAATAATATTTGATAATGGGTGTGGATGATGTTGTTGGAAGGTCTAAGTGGATTGGGTTGATTTTATATTCCCTAACAAAGGGGTCTGTAAATTGTAAAGGACCTTGATCACCACCAAGACATGTATTCCTTTGAGAAGACATCGAAGGAACACACTTAGGACTCATTGCTTCAAAAGGATCTTCTTTAGGGATGTTTACCTCGAGAGTACCCTTTGTACTAGGAGGTACTATTGGAGTAAAAATTGACACATTAGGAGATACTGAAGGAATAAGAGTAGTTTTAGCTAAAGCTTGACCAGTAGCCACCATCTTACATAGGTGCATAGCCTCAGGGTCAGCCTTAAATGTGACTACTCGATTGTTACAAATAAACTTAATAGATTTCTGCAAGGTAGATAGGACTATGCCCATAGTGTGAATCCATAGTCCACTAAGGAGAAGGTTACATGGTAACTTTTCTGCCATGACATATACAAGGGTAGGAACAATAACAGGTCCCAATCTCAAAGGTAAGACTCGTGCCTAGGGATTTTTGACTAACATTATCGAACCCACGAAGGACAAGAGAAGAAGTATTGAGAGAGGATGGGTCAATATTAATTTTATGTAATAGATTGATACTACATACATTGAGTGTTGAACTAGCATCAATGAGAGTATGTCTAATGCCTATCTTATTAATGTTGACTATAATCATCAAAGGGTCTACTTGCTTCTGTACTTTTGGGAATGGGATCTCCTATAGATAGAACGTAATGTTCGGTGAACCCATGCGAATATACACCATCAAAGCATCAACATCTACCGGCCTAGTGAAAGAAGGCAAGAGGATCCTTTAGAAGGCTTCCTGAAGCATACCCTGATAAACCAAGGCAGACAGAAGCAAATCCCACAATGAGATCTTATCTGGAGTAACTTGAGGTTGCTCAACAAGATTGCAATCACTAGGTGCTTTAGTTGTATGTTTAGGTGCTAAAGGAAGACTTGGTTGTTTATCCATTTCATTCTCATATGTATAGGATACCGCTCTATAAAAGGAAGCTGAGAAATATTAGGAGAACCACTATGAGATGGAACACCATCAATAGCACAAACCCTTTCAGGAGAAGGACTAGCTGGAGTCACATGAATAACCAGTCTCTTAGGTCTTTGACGGGCAGTGGAGACATAGGTTGAATTTACTGAATCATCACAACTAGTAGAACAATTATTTGAATACATATTGTCAACATCAATCCAAATAGGATCAAATGTGGAATAGTTATTTGAAGGAACCTTCTCCATATCAATCCAAGGAGTATTAGATGTGGAAGGAGATTCATCATGCATTAATGCATCATCTCTAGATGAGAGTGTATTAGAACAAAGATGAGATTCATCATTCAAAAATGCATCATCTTTAAAAGAGAGTGCATTGGAATGAGAACGAGCTTCGTCATTCAAAAATGCATCATCTCTAGAAGAGAGTGCATTCGAATGAAGAGAGGGTAGAGTCACGTTGAGAAAGGTATCAATGATTTCATTTTTCTGCAATAATATTTCCTCTGAAGAAAGAGGAATCTCATGAGAATGATCAAAGATACCAAGTGACATGGGTAAAGCCAAGTCACCATCACATGTACTAAATGGAACGCCATTAACATCTTTAACAAAATTAGACACAAAACTAATAAAAGAAGATATTAGATCCATTACAATCTTTTCTGAAGAAAAACGTTGTTCACGTCAGGTTCACCAAAATATGATATAGGGGGATTTGCTACTCACGAGTTCCCTATTCTCAGAGATCCTCACGAGGCGAACTACCCTATATCACCTCAATGGAATAGCAGTGAGGGTTTCAGGTTCTGAAAGAGCAGGTCAAAGATTTTTTTGGACAAACTAACAAGCTCTCAGCTAAAGGATGCCAATGCATAAAGCGGATGACAATGCTAAGAACTTACATAATATATGAAAATAATAAAATGAGATAAAGTAGTAGAATTGACAAAGATAAGGATAAGAAAGGAAGGAGATACTTACAACCATGCCGATGATGAAGCTTCCACCAAAAAAATGTATTCAAAACCTGCACATAAGAGGAAGAAAATGTTGGGGTTGTATAGGGCCCTACCTCAGTCAAACCCCATTTTGGTGTTCCCACCTCCACAGACATCCAGATAGAAAAGTAGAAATGATGTAAAGAGCACTAAAGCACTACAAAATAGTGTTATGTTACTCAACCAAGTAATAGAGGAGAGGATTCAAATCTTACCACCTCCACCAAGAGCACTCAAGGCTAATGGGGGAGAAAATGAGAGAAAATCAAGCCTCTACTGCAATGGTGTTTTGTTCCACACTTGCTCTGCTGACATAGTGGAGTGTTGATGTTGTTGTTGTGAAGTGTAAAGTGTTTGCTTAGAGCTGTCAAGAGTGAGCTCATTGCTTGGAAGAGGATGATCTAAAGTTTGAGAGTATGAGAGCCAAGTCTACCCAAGATTTTTTCCAACCTCAAAATGCAAGTTCCAGGACTGAATATGAAGGAATGAGGAAGAAAATAGCCACTTTTGGGTCTGTCAGCTAAGGATGGAATTACAAATCGATCCCCAATAGGGAGTGTAACATCTCTGCAGGCTCTAGATGTAGGAATCTATCAGGGACATAAGAATGTCATGTGGGTGTCTCTTATAGAAACGCCTCCACCGATGCTCAAAACAGGTGCCAAGTGTGATGCAAGCAGCGAGCTTAGGTGGAATTAAGCCTCCGACTTTGGTTTTCTAAAGTGGATAAGGGAAAAAAGGGGAATTTCACATAGGGTACAAATTCACTCTTACACAATTCAATGTTGTAATTAATTTATATTGTGAGATAATCCTCATTGTGATTTTTCCTTCTTGGTCTTTCCATGTAAATATCGTGTTCTCATTTTTTTGGATGTGTTTTCATTACTATTTCTCATGTTTACATTCTGCTAATGCATGTTAAGAGTTTAATGACTGTTAAGGGTTTAAGGAATAATACAAATCTGAATGTTAATGAGGTTTTTGATGTTTTAATGTACAACTAATTCACCCCACCTCTTAGTTGTCTTGTGCATTCAACACTTTTTGTATCCAACTAAAGACTTTCTTTAGGTTCCTACATAAATCTCAATAATTGATTAACTACAAAAAAAAAATTGGTCTAGAATGAGTTAGATTAACCAAAATGCCCACAAGTAATCTATATAAAGTAGCATCTACCCTCTTGGAAGTACATTCTTTAGTAACCTTGATTCTAGACTAAAAGGGAGTAGAAGCTAGCGTGCATTCTAGCATGTTAAACTTTTCTAAAATATCAAAAGAATATTTTGTTTGGTAGAGGAACAATCTATCATGTAGTCTACAAACTTGTAAACCAACAAAATAGTTTAATTATCCGAAATCACTCATATGAAATTTCCTTTTAAGTTCTAATTTTAAATCATTGATTATCCACATATTCGTTCCAATAATGAGTAAATCATCTACATAAACTGCAACAAGAATAATTTCACCTTTGAACTTCTTCACATAAAACATTTGGATCATATCTACACCTTTTAAATCCATGAAGCTACAAGTATCGATCTATCTTTTTCATTCCATGATCTTGGTGTTTATTTAAGACTATAAAGTGATTTCTTTAATCTACAAACAAGGTGAGGATGTTGTTCACCTACAAAACTGGGTGGTTGATTCATGCATATTTCTTTAGTTGATTCTCCATTTAATAAATCATTTTTAACGTCTATTTGATGAGCATTCCCTCCATGACTATTTTTCGAAGAAATAATAATTCTAACTATGTTAATTTTGATGACATGAGAAAATGTTTCCTCATAATCAACACATTCCTTTTGATTAAATCCCTTAGCAACCAATCTAGCTTTTTATTTTTTTATGGCTCCATTAGATTTTAATTTTTTTTTGTAAACTCATTTGTAACCAATAACATTTTGGCAAGGTGCACAAGTTCCAATGTTTTATTCTTTAGTAATACATCATATTCTTTCATGGCCTAGTCCCATTCTTTCCTCCCTCTAGCTTGCTCGTATGAGATTGGGTCATTTATTTGTAAGACTTTTTCCATGAGAGCACTAACATTCTTTCCTTGGATTTTTGAGCTTTGCTTATATATCTCTTCAATACTCTTTATCTTTTTTTTAACTAGAAGTTCTTCTTCATCGCTGCTATTAGTTATAGCGTCTTTAGTAGTAGTGCTCTTATCATCCTCATTAATAGAGTTTCCATTTCTTTGTAAAATATATGAAATATGGAAATCATTTGTGGCTAGAAGCTATGAATTTTCATCAAAATTTATATCTTTGCTAATAAATATCTTTTTTTATTCCAATGTAAGACTTCAATGACTCTTCACTATAGCCCATAAACAAATATTTATGAATTTTTAGTTTTAGATTTTTCCTATTTTCTTCTAGGATGTGAGGCCAAGGAATACACCAAAATACTTTCAAATACCCAATGTGAGGATTTCTTCCACTCCATGCTTCTTCAGGAGCGACATGTGAGGGATTTTGTAGGGATTCTACTCATAGTTTGTGTACAACACAAGAAATAGCCAATCCCCAAACTTTACTATGCAAACTTTTAAAATACAACATACAACATGTCATTTCCAAAAGAGTTATATTCATCCATTCAACTACTCTATTTATTTTAGGGTTATATGGAATGGTTCTTTGTACCTTAATGCCATATTTTTCACAAAATAATTCAATTGCATAATTTCAATATTCACCCCATTGCCTATCCTTAGGAATTTAATTATTTTTAATCTTTGGTTTTCAAATAATACCTTAAACCTTTGAAATACCTCAAATACTTTACTTTTCCTTTCAAGAAAATAAAACCATACTCATCTACTACAATCATCAATAAAAGTGAGAAGGTACCTAGCACCTGAGATGGAAGGATATCTCGGTTCACATAAATTACTAATATGAATGATTTGTAGTGGATGATTGCCTCTCAATGCTTTTCTTTTAAGTCAAAAAGATCTCGATGGTTTTTACCTAGCACACATCCTTCACATATACCTTCAGATGCTAAGATATTTATTAATCCTCTAACCATATTCATTCTAACCATGTCTTGTACTTTTATATAATTTTTATGTCCAAGTCTAGCATGCCATAGTTTTGACATATAAAAACTTTGAGCAAAAAAAAATGGGACACTATGTATTCATCATCAACATATCCAACAAATTTAAAGAGACTTTCTTTATGGTTAATTCGACCAATAGCAATAACACTTTTTGGGTCCTTTCTATCTCTTAAAATAACTTGATTAGAAGTAACAACAAACTCATATCTAGCTTGAGCAATTTTATATACTAAAATAAGATTCACTCTCAATCCTTCAACCAATAAAATAGTTTTTGAAGTACCATTTGTTGAACTAAAAATCCATGTTCCTAGAACTGATAATTTCATTTTATTGCCAATAGTGATTTCTTGATTTGAATTTTTTCCTTCATGAAAATTAATAAATAATGATCTATCTCCAGTCGTGAAAGAATGCCCCTAAATACAGAATTCATTCTTTATTAGAATCTAAAGAAAATTATCCTCCATTTACTCAAGATTTATTTTTAGGTTTAGAAGTTACCTCTAGAATTGATTTTACTTGCCTAGAGATGGCTACAAAAATTTTCTTATCCGTCTTTCCTTCCTTAAACCATTCTTTCTTAGGCTTCTATTGTTCTATTTCAATATTCCTCTTCTTCAAACAAAATTTTTCCATATTACTCTCACCTCCACAATACCTAAAAATAATGGGTTTTCTTTACAACTTCTTTTCTATACCTTCACTTCTTGAAAACTGGTTAGAAACATCATTATATCGAAATTTATTGTATCCTTTCCATTTCTTCTTTCCATCAATATTTCTAGGAAATGATTTACCCTTAGCTACATACACATGATTCTTCTTAATATAACCTTCTTTAATAAGTTGGGCCTCTTCATCTAAAACTAAATTACCAAATCAATCAAAATTTTGCTAGGGATTATTAGGATTCAATTGAATAAACCTTTTCCTTGATTCTTTAAATACATTGTAAGGTTGGGGAAGCTTACTTTCAACCATTACAATCAACTAAAAAAATCAATTTTTGCATATTCAACACCAATTTTCTTCAATTAGGCATTTAAATATGTAATCTCATTAAAGTAATTAACCATTTTTTCAAAATCTACTAGGCTTTTATTCACTTTCTCTTTTTCTTCTATGTTGAACACATTAGCAATATCTACACCTTTATGATCTTTTTCTGATGAGGGCACAGTCCGAGACACAAAAAATAACCCACAAACAAGAAAATAATTTTATTATTCAGAAAATGGAGCTTCTTACATGCAAAGGATCTCAATCCCCAAGTTCTACAACACATGCAAATTATAGAAAGTTATAGAATAACCCTTTCGCAATATGCGAGCTTGTCCCCCAAAAAGTTACCCAAAAATTAGAAACCCGCCCATAAATAGAGCTCCTCATTAGTTTGGAGCCAAAACAACATTCAAATTTGTATTTAGGCGGTTTGACGCCGAAAATTACAACATGAAGTTCAAATTTCAAAAGAGCATTTCCAATTGTATCTTTTAGAAAGTGCGCCAAATTCTCAGGGCCATAACTTTTGATCTAGGACTCCGATTCACGAACCGTTTGAACCATTGGAAAGGTCTCGAAGTCAATAATGCGCTTGAAATTTGCTATGCCAATTTTGGAAAGTTTTAGGGCTTTTCTAGGAACTCTAAGTGCCTCAAATCTAACTCGAAATATTTTTTGGTGCAAATCTGGGAAACTAAAACTGCAATATCTTTCCACCGAGGAATAGAAAATAAAAATAGTAAATTGGGAATTTCATTATGATGAAAAGGGTATCCAAAAAATGTAAAAAAAATCTAAAAACCGAGAAACTTGAAATTTAACTATTTTTGGGTGATGCAAGATTGCCCTTACACCACTGGATGCTCTTGCATCAAACACCCAGGGTAATTTGAGAAGTGACCCCGTCATGTCTCAGATGGTGGAGGAAAACCCAAACAATCAACCTTTGCCTTAGGTAACCAGGATGAATCTTCAACAAGCCAAGTCCTTTCCATTTCATCAAATATTTTTCATACTGCTTGTTCCTGGTACTCCTTCCCACACGACTATCCAGGATTTCTTCAATCTCCTCCTTTTCTAAAGTAGGTACTGGAATCCCACACTGTTCCATCATTGGTACTTCCTCTGCACCACCTTCATGATACTCTGTCAAATCTAAAATGTTCAACATAGGGGAAATGTTGAATCAATCTGGCAACTCTACCTCATATGCATACCCTGAATCATGCCTCTTCAAAATTTTACAGGGATCGAACGTCTTCATCTTCATTTTGTTATATGTTCCCACTGGAAACCTTTCTTTCCTCAAGTGGACCATCACTTCATCACCAATCTGAAACTCCTTATACCTCCTCTTCTAATCTTCCTTAGCCTTATACTGCATATTCATCTTGTTAATATGGTCTCTTACCTTCTCATGTATATCCTTGATGTGTTCTACAAAATCTTTAGCTTCAACACTTATTTTCCTCTCTTGGTCCATCTTCCTCAATTCTAGAGCTATTCTGGTGTACCTCCATGCACAATCTAGAATGGTGATCTACCAGTGCTTCTATTGATAGAATTGTTGTAAGAAAATTATGCCTGGGGTAAGATCAAGTCCCATCCCTTGGGTTTATCTCCTACCAAACATCTTAGTAGGTTACCCAGACTCCTGTTAACAACCTCTGTCTGCCCATTTGTTTGTGGATGGTGTGCAAAACTGAACTTCAACTCTGTCTTCAGCTTCTTCCACAAGGTCCTCCAAAAGTACCCCACAAATTTGGTGTCATGATCTAAAACAATACTCTTTGGTAGACCATGTAGCCTTACCACCTTTTTGAAGAACAAGTCAGCAATGTGGACTGCATCATGGGTCTTCTGACATGGAATGAAATGTGCCATCTTCGAAAACCTATCAACCACCACAAAGACTGAATCATTCCCTCGTTGTGTCCTTGGAAAACCAAGAACAAAGTACATACTTATATCCTCCCATGGCCTCTCTGGTACAAGTAAGGGCTAGTATAAGCCTGTATTCTGACTCACTCCTTTCACCATCTGACATAACCTACAACTTTGTACAAACTTCTTCACATCATGTGACAACTGAGGCCAATAATAATGCTCATTGATAATGGCAATGGTCTTATCCTCGACCAAAATGTCTTGCCATTCCTCCACTATGCTTCTCCTTTATCAGGTTCTCCCTCATGGAACTCCTCGAGATACACAATTGACTTCCCTTAAATAACATGCCATCCTGGATTATGAAAAGCCACCTTGTCCATCCACTATAACAGGTTCCTTGCAAGCTTTCCAAGCCTCTGCAAAATCAGGATCTTCTACATATAGTGTCTTGAGTTCATTGAACCCAACCACTTCAATTTGCATCTTTGTCATCAATGTATGTCTCCTACTTAAGGCATCTACAACCCTATTCAACTTCCCACTCCTATGTTTCAAAACAAAGGTATAACTCTGCAAAAACTCTACCCATTTCATATGCCTCTGATTTAATTTTCCCTGACTATTTATGTACTGCAAGGCCTGATGATCAATATATAGAACAAATTCCTTTGGCAACAAATAATGTCTCCATTTCTTCAATGCTTGAACTATCGCATAAAATTCCTTATCATATACATAATACTTTCTCTTGGCATCATTTAAATTTTCACTGAAATAGGCAATGGGCTTACCTTCTTGGCTCAACACTGCTCCAATGGCACAACCACTGGTATCACAATCCACCTGAAACACCTTTTTGAAATCTGGGAGGGCTAGAACAGGTTGCTCTGTCACCTTCTGCTTCAACAATTCAAAATTTTTTTCCACTCCAATGCTCCACTTGAATTCTTTTCTATCCCCTCTCATTGTTTCAGTTAGACATCCACAAATACTACTAAAGTTTCTAATGAACTTTCTATAAAAACTAGCCAAACCATGGAAAGATTTCATCGCGATAGCAGTTCTTGGGGTAGGCCATTCCAAAATAGCCTTCACCTTCTCTAGGTCCATCTTAAGACTTTCTGCTGAGACGAAAAACCCCAAGTACACTAACTCCCTCTTCACAAACCTGCACTTCTTTAGATTAATCAATAGTTTCTCTTCTCTTAACTTCTCAAAGGCTCTCCGAATATGCATCAAATGCTCATCCAATGTCTTACTAAAAATCAAAATATCATCTAAATATACAATAACAAAACTTCCCAGAAATTCTTTTAATATCTTGTTCATGAGTCGGATGAATGTGCTCGGTGCATTGGTTATCCCAAAAGGCATGACTAACCACTCGAGCAGGCCCTCTTTGGTCTTGAAGGAAGTCTTCCATTCGTCTCCCTCTTGAATCCGGATCTGGTGATATCCACTCTTCAGATCAATCTTTGTGAAGTACTGAGCTCCACTCAAATAGTCCATTGGGTCATCCATCCTTGGCAGGGGAAATCTGTACTTGATTGTTATCTTATTTATGGCTCAAGAATCTGTACACATCCTCCACTCCCCATCCTTCTTTGGTGCTAGTACTGCAGGTACTGCACATGGACTCAATCTCTCTCATATCAAACCCTTTTTCAACAACTCTTGAACTTGTTTGTTCAACTCCTCATTTTCTGTTGGAGTCATTCTATGAGCTGCCTTATTTGGCAAACTGGCTCCAGGAATCAAGTCAATCTGATGACTGATCTTCCTTATTGGTGGTAAACCCTTAGGTACATTATCGAAACAATATCCGAAACTCATCCAACATCCTAGAAACTTCTTCGGAACCTTCTCACTATCCTCCTTACTCACTCTAGGAATCAATGCATAACACACACTCATGCTTCATACCTTCTAAAAATTTTCTTCCATCTACATAACAAATTCTAGCACTACTACATACCTTTCTTGGTCTCCTTGGGTTTCAACTTGTGATGAACCCCATCATTTGCCAAGGAATAAGTGTTTGCATGGCCATCATGTATAGCTCGCCTATCGAACTGCCACAACCTCCCCAACAACATGTGACATGCATCCATGGGGATGATATCATAAAGTACCTCATCATGGTAGCTCCTAATCTTGAACTTTACTAGGCACTGCTCATTGACCAAAACTTTGTGGTCTTTCTGCAACTAGGCAATCTGATACGGATGCGGGTGTCTTTCCCTCTTTAGCTTCAACTTTGTGACCATCTCATCTGACACCAGATTATCAGTGCTCCCACCATCAATAATGACATCATAACATTTTCCTTCACACTTGCACCTTGTGCGAAATAGATTCTTCTTTTGTTCTGGTTCCTTTTCCTCAATCACCAGGGCTCTCCTAATCACTAGGGCTTCTCCCCTTTCAACATCATCAAAATGTTCAAATTCGGCCTCCTCATCTACATGCGTAACCCTTCCATGACCTTCTGGCCTTTTGTCTGCCCTTCCTTGGTGTTGTAGACATTCATAGGCTTGATGCCCTTCTTCACCACACTGGAAACACATTCCTCTGAAACCACCTCTTCTAGATCCTTGTCCATATCTCCCTCGTCCTCTACCTCTTTGATCACCACTGTTTTGATCATGAGGGTGGTAGAAGTTGTCATTTCCTTGGCTTCAGCTGGTACCCACATCTTCACTTTTCTTTTCATCATCATTGTGGCTTCCTGAAGGTCTTCCATTGCCCCTTCTGCTTTGACCTCCTCATCTTTTTTTCTTGCCATCAAATCTTGTGTTCAACTTTAAAGAAAACTTATACACATCCTCAATGGTGGTTATTCTGACTAGACTTAACTCCTCCTGAATGCTCGATCGTAACCCATTAAGATATCGGACTAGCTTCTCCTTATTGGCCTCTGTGTGCCCCATTTTGATGATTATCTTGTGAAAATATTTAGTATATTCTTTCACAGATTTGCTTCCTTGCTCAACCGTTGTAATTTCTTTAACAGATCTAACTCATAGTCCACTGGTATGAACTGCTTCTTCAGTTTCTATACCATGTGATCCCATCTGGTGATATTGCCTTTTCCTCTTCAATTTCTTTCCAATTGGACCTCTTTCCACCAAATACTGGCATGGCCCTTCAGCTTCATTTTTGCAAACTTAACCCGATCTGGGTCCTCTATTTCCTCATACTCAATATTATTCTAGCTCGTTGATCTAGTCAATCAACTCTTCCGTATTTAGACTTCCGGAATAACTGGGGACTTCTGCTCTGGGTCTTTACCCGATCTTTGAAATGGCCCTTATTAGCCACATTTGTTCTTGATCAATTGCTTCTTCTTCCTCTTCTACATTTGAACCTTCTTCCTCTCATTCATCCTCACTCTCCTCCCTTGGGTTTAACCCTCTTCTCAACTTCTCTTGTAACACATCAATATGTCTCTGGAGGGCTACCAGTGCATCTCTTCCACCAGCATTTCTGCCACCTCGACC
The DNA here is from genome assembly GCA_007258455.2 of Sequoia sempervirens. Lineage (NCBI taxonomy): Eukaryota > Viridiplantae > Streptophyta > Pinopsida > Cupressales > Cupressaceae > Sequoia > Sequoia sempervirens. The sequence continues at coordinate 296,146,557 of VDFB02086081.1, forward strand.
ACCTCTGGCACCACCATGCCTACCAGGCATCACTCTTGGAGGCATCTTTTTTGACCTCGACCCACAACCATGGTCCTGGTGTGAACTGCCTCACGATCGGTGATCTATCCACATGCTCAAGAAAATCCACTCTAATACCACTTGATGAGGGCACAGCCCAAGACACAGAAAATAACCCACAAACAAGAGAATAATTTTATTATTTAGAAAATGGAGCTTCTTACATGCAGAGGATCTCAATCCCCAAGTTCTACAACACATGCAAGTTATAGAAAGCTACAAAATAACCCTTTCGCAATATGCGAGCTTGTCCCCCAAAAAGTTACCCAAAAATTAAAAACTCGCCCATAAATAGAGTTCCTCATTAGTTTGGAGCCAAAACAACACTCAAATTTGAGTTTAGGCTATTTGGCACCAAAAATTACAACATGAAGTTCAAATTTCAAAAGAGCATTTGCAATTGTATCTTCTAGAAAGTGCACCAACTTCCCGGGGCCATAACTTTTGATCCGGGACTCTGATTCGCGAACCATTTGAACCGTTGGAAAGGTCTCAAAGTCAATAATGCACTCAAAATTTGCTATGCCGATTTTGGCAAGTTTTGGGGCAATTACGAGAAATCTAAGTGCCTAAAATCTAACTTTGAAGATTTTCAGGTGCAAATTAGGGAAACTAAAACTACAATATCTTTCCACCCAGGAATAGAAAATAAAAACCATAAATTGAGAATTTCATTATGACGAAAAGGGTATCCAAAAAATGTAAAAAAAACTAAAAACTGAGAAACTTGAAATTTAACTTTTTTTGGGTGATGCAAGATTGCCCTTACACCATTGGATGCTCCTGCATCATTTTCTAAATTTTTCCATAGCTATATTGTATTATCAACATCAACAAACCTGCTATTGACTTTGGGACTCAATGCATTACAAATAATTCATCTATCTTGCTCCAACTTGCGTTTCCATAAAATCCTTTATTTCTTTTGTTGAAGTTCTCCAATCTCTTTATTCACTATATTGCATAAAGATTTTTCTCTCAATGCATTCTTACCTCCAATCTTTCAATGTGCAAAACCACTTCCATCAAATATTGACAAACTTTCATTTATAGAGCCCATGTTAGAAAAAATAACCCTCAAACAAGTAGATTAAACCACTTCAAAGATTATTTTTCTAAACAAATATTAATCTAGAAATAACTTAACCCTATTAGAAGATTTCTAGCTTTGATACCATGTGAGAACAGACCCAAATAGTAAAATAATAGTAGGAAATAGGGAAAAAATAGAGCATTAAATAGTTGTTCAAGATGGTTGAAGAAACTATATCGATCTAACTTTTTACATACAATCCAATAAGTTACCACAACAATAGTGCCATTCACAATGGATAGCCTCATATTTATACTTGGAGCATCTAAGATTTAGAAACTTCTAATATTCTAGAGAACTCTAAAATTGGAATGTTCTTTTCCTTGAATAACTTCTAGCTACTTCTAGCTTCTAGAAGATTCCAGCTCTTCTTGAAGATTCTAGTTCTTCTAGAAACATCTTGTCACCTTTCTAGACAATCTTATTCCTTAACAAATTATTTAATTGTGAGGATGGAGGAATTAAAAAAAATTAATTGAATAATTGGGAATTATTTAATCAAGAGGTATTATTAGAATGAAAATGATGAATTCATCAAATAGCCTTATTTATTCGATTAATAGGGGATAAAGTGAATTTAACTAAATAATTAAAAATATTTATTTAAATGAGGAATTAGGTGAAAATGAGGAAAATGATCTTAGTGAGTGAAATCGAGATCTATGATATGCTTAGGGCAATTTTAGGTGTCTACAAAAATTAATCCCTAAAATAAAAATATATTATTATTCATCTTTAATTTAAATATTTAACTACTACTATATTAGAAAACTTAAGGAAGTAAATTTCTCCCAATCATTTTATTGTGAATGTAAGTGTAGCTCCATTGATATCATGTTTTTATTAGAATTATTATCATATTTAATTTTTTGGGGAGCGAGTGTTTAGAAAATATCTTAACATGGTGAGATTGAGCCATAATTCGGCTACCTAATACCCCCATTCACTATGTATACAAGACGTAAATTGAAAAAATTGATGCAAACTCTGTAGAACAAACACTATATACTTTTTGCTACTTTTAATTAGTGAGAGATACAAATTAGTTGTAATCTTTTATAATGAGGAAAATTATAGATGTTATGGTTTTTCCTTTTGTTTTGGATTGATTTTTTTTTTTTTATAGAATTACTTGTGTATAAGTAGTGTTCAACATGATATTTGGTAATTAACTCAAGAATCTTACCTATTTTTTGTATACGGGGAGAAATCTCAAACTTTAATTAATGTGTTATTTATCCCAAATTAAATTTACAAGAACAAAAATAACTTGGGTCAATTACATGACACAAACGTGACATATAACTTGGAAATTTTAAATTTAAATTGTTGACCTAAGCTAACTTCACATAGCTAATTGTTAGTTGCTAACATGAACATGGAATTTATAAATTAGCGTTCTAGGATATTATATTTAAGAGAAAACCCTAACTAATTTGTATCCAACCTATGGACCATTGAAGATCCACTCAAAACATCAAAATTATTTGTTAGAGCATCAAGATTGCATCATCATCTTGAATCAACATCCTAGAAATCACTACATATTTACTTGTGGTATCTAAAATTTTCTATTCAACTATTAATCATCAACATGAGATTGACAAAAGGAGAGTTTTCCTTGCTTCTAAGAAAATACATAAACGATGTGTATCGACTTTGTACCTTTTAGGTAGAAAGCTTCAAACATCAAAAGAAATAGGTTCCAAACAATAAATCAAGTAGGATTCAAAGATGTAAGTAGAGTTTAGATCAATAGGCACACCAATTAGTTTCACAAGTGCAATAACTAGTTTTGTGGGTGCATACTTGAACTTTATTATTTAATAAAAAAAATTAATGACATAGAGGCAGTCCTCTTATCATTTCCAAATTACTAATAAATTGATGACATCCATTGTAAAAAAGTCTTCACCAAGTTTAGATCTATGTATCATTATTTTTATGTATTCAAATTTGAGTATTTATTTTAGTTCATTATCACTCACTCATTAATCGTAGGTGTGTTTATTGATATTTGTTTCAATTATTTATTTACCCTAGATTAATTTGAAAGTATTATATTTATTTTCCTTTTTTTTTTATTCAAGGGGTAAACGCTTTTGACCGGAGCTATGAACCAGATACAACCATTCAACAATACCACCCCAACAGGGTTTGAACCTTGGTGGCAAGAACAACAATGCCACCTATATACCATCACACCATGCCAATACCGGCAAAAAGTACTACTAAGGTTTGGGCCTTGGTTGTTGGCACTACAACCAAGAAGGCCCACCAGTTCACCAAGGAGCCTCCCCTTAATAGGAGGGTAAATAACAAACTCCATTGTTGACGCGGTAGAGAGTGACCCCGCGAGGTTTGAACCTTGGTTGTTGGCTCTACAGGCAAGAAGTCCCACCATTTCACCAAAGGGTCACCCCCATTTATTTTCCTTTTTCAAATACAAAAGAAATTAATTTTACTTATAAAATGTTTGGCGATCGAACACTACCACCATATGCCTTGCAAGTAGAAAATGTTAACAAGAAGACAAAGAAATATATGTAGAGATAAAAATTTCCTACTTACCACTTTCCATCTTGTTTACAACTATTCTTAGCTAATTTGTTTCAATAAAAATGATATAAATTCTTGTGACTATTTAATACTCAATTTTGTGTCAATCTCATAACCTATTTCAGAATTAATGTTTAAAAGCCCAAACACCTCTTTTTTTCTTCAAATTCTTGTCATCTAATTTTCTTGAACATTATACTACCCCATGTCCTTGCATCTCATAAAAACATTTAAACCAACTTTTCTAGTAGCTAAACTTTCCATTTTTACTCCAGTTTGTATCCCTATCATTTGTGTATGCCCAAATGATAAAAATAATCATGCAATTATTTATAAAAATAAGAAAAGAAATATAAAATAACACAAACTACATATATAGCCAACAATATAGTAGTAACCATGAGTCTAAGAAACACTCATAACTTCATTACTATATCTCTTTGACTATACAAAAACACTCATATAGATACAAAAACTTAATATATAGGCATTCTAGAAACTTTCACATATCTTATGGGGATTTATTGCTAGTGAAAAAGTTTTAGAATTGCCCCTTTCTCAAGACAATCTCCTAAAGGTGCTTGCAACACCATCATCTCTAGATATCAAACTTCTATTATGGGTCATGAGGAGAGCATATATGTATAAGATGAGCTCACAATTGATGGACATAACCACTGTCTTCCAAACACCATCACACCAAAAGGGATAGAACCATGTGCAATTGGGTCCATTTATAAAGTTCTAAGGATGACCTAGTTCAAATTTTGTTGTTCTACTTCCTATGCATTCAATTAAGTAATTGTAATCTTTAATTAAAATTTGAGATCAAAATAGTAAGAAATGTTGTATCAACCACAAAAAAATATTTTAAAATAGCAATATGTAGAGTTGTGAAGAACACTACCATGCAATAGAAGAAAATACTACACAATCACATCTTATTTTACACAAAAGTCAAAATACTCAAAAACAAATAAAATTCAAATTCAACAACATATTCAAACTATAACATCAAAAAGATACCTTCTAAAAATCAAGATAATTTTTAAAATCATATCTTCTTATTTCAATATTATAAACAATCTTTAAGAAGATCTCTTCTCACTCTCTAAATTAAAATCTATAAATATAAAAAACTCTTTTAACATATTATTATGTGTAATATAAGCAAATGAAAAGTGGTTAAACTTATTATTTTCCTTTTATTTATCATGGTAAGATACAGCCATAAATTGACTACCCACTAATAGAAATTTAAAATATTAGCATAAACAGAATTTGAAATAATTAATAAACATGGTCAAGTGTACACCCCTACCTAGATCCACCGTTTACACAGAAATTAAATTGAGAACAAAATTTGTAGAACAAACACTATCTATTTTCCCTGTATATTGTTGGCAAGAGATACAAAGTACTGAACTACAGAAAAGAAGCGAATTACGTTGATAAAATGTTTGTCTATTTGCCAGTATCAGCATGAACTCTGATAATAGGAAGTGTACACAAGAAGGCTAAGATCATATATCGGCCATAGAAGACTACGAAACAAATCTCTTATTCAGAAAAACAAACAAATGAATAACCCTAACAGATAAACATTACTGTTGAGTATCTATCAAGGTGAACTACGTGACTGTCGGAGATGGTTGTTCACAAGAATGATGGATTATCAAGTTTGTGCAGATGATGTCTCAGAATGAACTCCAAGTACGCCGCTCCAGTAATCGTTGTCCTCGTCTAGGCGTAGTTCTTGCCATGCCCAAGGTGACTGCAGCTGAGAAATAGTGCTTAATTCTGCCATCGTGCAGCTGACGTTGGAGTTGTTGTTACTTGTCTTATTAGCAGTGTTGTTATTAGGGGAATCCAAAAGCAGGTCCGTCAGGTCCTGCATGTCATGGCTGTGGCGATCATGGTCGTGGGTTATTTCAACAGAGCTAGAGAAGTCCTCATGGGTGGACTTCTTGCTTTCTGCTTGGACCCTCATAATAGCCTTAGAGGAAGAATCATGATATCTGAAAATCCCAATCCAATCGGTTGAGTTGTCTTCCTTGTCAATAATTTCATTTGGGTGATCACCGATAAGCTGATCTGAATTGAAACCAGGGGAAAAGGATGAAACAGGATTTGTATCGATCCATGGAAAAGCATTCCCTATACCATGATCCAGTCCATGGGGATTCTCAGTATTGTTAATGTTATTCTTAGTGTTATTAATTATAGTTTCCTTCCTGAAGGCCTTGCCTGATTCTGAGTTCCAAAGCCTCAAGAAAATATCAGGGGGTGCCTTGGAATTGGCCTCTGCATTATCATTCCCCATCAACTTATTTTTAAAAGAGGAATATGAAGATGACAGGATTGAATCTCGAGACAGCCTTGCTTCAGCTTCGAGCCTTGCAGTCTCCCACTGTGACACGTGCCTCAGGAGGGCTTTGGACTGAGATCCCTGTAACCCATTTGCGCTGGGTACCTCAGATTTGGGTGCATGGGTAGAAGGATCCAATCCCATTCCCAACATTTTTTTCTTCATGTGGGTGTTCCAGAAGTTCTTGATCTCATTATCAGTTCTCCCTGGCAGCTGGGAAGCTATTGTAGACCACCTGCAGAAAGTTACTATATTAAAATTGACAACTCCACCTCGTTACACCAATAGGAAAAACTAAAAATACTTCTAAACGAAGCAGTTATACATTTAAATGTAGTAGCACATCAATAGCTAAAACTGGCAAAATGTTTTTTAGTACAGTTATTACTCCTTTTAGTATAGTTATTACTCCTAGACAAAACTAGCAATAACACCTTTTAGTATACTAATTAAATTTAGTTTGTCAATATACATCATTTGAGGAAGCTAAATCCATGGTTTATCAGTGTTTTTTAGTACCTGTTGCCTAGAATTGCATGCAGCTGAAAGATAGTTCTTTCTTCTTCTGGTTGAAATGGGCCTCGCTTAATATCAGGTCTCAGGTAATTAGTCCAACGTAGGCGGCAACTCTTCCCGCACCGAAGAAGTCCTGCACATAAGCATCGCATATATTCACTACATGCTTATAAGTTCACATGAAACGTTTGAAGTTACCAAGGAATTTGGTATGACAAAAACTTGTACGGCCTAACTTGTAGTGCATGTCAAATTATTCGCTATTTAATTTATGGTTAAAAGTTTCTCTCTTACACCACGTGTACACAGTCTAATCTCATTTCTTACGTACATAGAAACCTTTTAACAATAAATAGGCATTTACGTACATAGAAACCTTTTTACAATAAATAAACTAAATACCTATGTTCATACATGTAAAAGCTAATACACACAAGCTCAGATGCAATATATGCTCCCAAGTCAGATAGTCTCATAAGATCAAATGTAACACACTTTCAAGGAAGAAGCACATTTAATTGATTTGTTTTGTATTTTTTCTATTTATATTTTGAATCATATTTAATGATCAATTATCAAGAAGAGGAAGGTAAGGGATTAAGACATAGACATGGTTTTAATAAAAAAACGGGAGAAGAAAGAAGAATTAAAAACAAGGAACAAGAGATCTCTATATAATTATTCAATGACTAAATAACATAAATGGATATTTCAAAAATAAATCTATGTTACAGTGGTCTGTGAAAAAATTATGCCAGCTAGATACTCATTTGCTAGCACCATAAACACCCAAACACAATCAGATAATTAAAATAAGCTAAACTAATTAAACTTTCCATTTGACCTTTATGATCCTAATTCAGTCTACCCAATCGAGAATCAATTATAAACACCTATACAGTAAATCCCCAAGCTTACAGTAAACTGGCAACATCATATGTTTTCTTTTTTGCATTCAACCAGTCATTTCATTAATTAAAAAAGTCTTAATAGAGAAGAAATTGTAGAGGTTTCTATATTTAGAAAGATTAAATCGAATGAGTATCCATGCCACTATTCCTCGAATGCAAAGATTGTAGATGTGGGTATGCATGGACTTTACAAACAAGTTCTTATCTACAGAACTCACAACATAAACAGTCTCTCTCCATATGCTCGTAACATATACCCATAAGTTCAAATGCAACGTATTCAAACAAAATATGTTTCTTTCCCATTCAACCAGCTATTTCATTAATTAACAAGTCCCAATAGAGAAGAAATTGTAGAGATTTCTATATTTTGAAAGTTTAAACCGAATACGTGTATATATACTGTAACTCCTCGAATGCAAAGATCGTAACTCCTTATCCACAGAACTCAGATGTAACTGTTGAGTCTCTTACATGATAATCGAAATCTATTTACATACTTTATTGCCCAAGGAATATTCATCTCAATATTCTTCCAATGCAAATGATATTTTATGTGAGATGCATCCTATTGCTAGAAAAATCCCTGTTTGCAGATCTCGGATGAAATTATGAAGTTCCTTACAGGATAAACAAAATCTGTGTATACAATTCATTACACAATAAGTATTTATCAGATGCAAAAGATTTTCAATGTGGCTACTTATGTATTTAATCGAAATGAAATCAAAAAAAATAATAGATATTGCACTATTTACAGACCAGCGTGTCTGGGAAGAGCATGCCAGCTTCCATGGCCATTTTTCTGAATATACTCGACAAGAACCTTATCTTCTTCGGGTGTCCAGGGGCCCTTTTTCAGGCCCCCTTTCTCACAGCAAGGGGTTCTACCCATAATTGTTCTGTTTCTTGCAAGCCTGCTACAGCAGCAAAATAACAAAGTCTGAATATAAGGCAGGGGTTCCTTCATGTTACAACTAAGAGGATTGGTACCTCCACGTGAAGAATAGAAGGGACATCTATTAACCAACAAGGATTGACGTGAGGTTTTCCCCTTCGACACGGTGGAGTAGGTCAACAATATTAACTGTTACAAGTGGTATTTATGATAATACTTTTAATTGGGTGATATACCAATCAAAAGGTCGAATGCAAATTCGGTGAATAGGGGAGAGGGCATTTTATAAATTAATCACAATCGGCTCAATTTAGGTATCTTTTTATTGATAAAGTAATTAAACTAGTAGTCATATGCACAGGGATGTAATGATCAGCCGATAGGGGTCCACCGCAAATGGCTATTTAGTGGGAAGGGAGGAAGAAACTTGTTTTTGTAATGTAATGCAAAGTATAAATATTGAGAATTATTTGCAATTGTTTGAATGAGTCAAAAAAGGAAAAGCATGTTAATAATTCAATGTGGAATAATGCCAGCTTAGTTTATAGTAGGAGGTGAACGAGGATAAGATTTGTCAAGTACATTGTAATGAACAAAGATGTTGGAAAATCAATTTATATATTTATATGAATAATTAGATGGATAGATCAATTAAAGCAAAGCTATGTGTGCATTAAAAGATATGAATTTGACTTACATTACTTGAAGATGTTATAAAACACTTAAATTTGGTGAAGAGATTATTTTATATCTCTACATTTAATTAGAGCATTGTATAACATTTTAAACCCCATGTTATAGTCCACTTCTTTATTGTATAACATTTGAATAAAATGGGAAATTGATTTTTATGTTTCCACATCAATTATTTTTAGTTGCAAATTGATTATGGAAATGTAAAATAAAACTGTAGGTCGCCTTCATTCTTTGCAATATCCAGCAATTAATCATCAATAATTTTAATTACAATAATTTTTTTAAAATGATTTTAATTAATAATATTAGGAGAATGATTTTAAATACAATTTAAATTTTTAAATAATTAGTTTTGTTAATAAGAATAATTTCTCTCCAAAATTTAAGGTATGATATAATTTTATATGTATTTTAGTCTAATAGTTGCTATGCCTAGATGCACATCTATGTTTGATGTTTTTGTCTAGGTTAATCAATCAATCAATTAATTATTATTTAATTATTTTAAGATAAGGCAATGCATTGCAAGACTAACAACCATTTGCATAAAAGAGGAAATTGATCTTTGATATTTTTTTCTAGGTTAATGAATGAATTGATTGATTATTATTTAATTATATTTAGATAACACAATACATGGGAGATTATTGAATAAAAAAGTATTCTTTAAAAAAGTTATTTTTTATTTGAATATTAGTTATAATGCTCATCACAAATGATTTTTTTTTAAAAGAAAGATGTTATAAGTAGTATCTACTCAATAATTTTGGGAATAAAACCATTTTTGTGCTTGTGATTTATGGTTTAGAAGAAGAATACAATGAAATGACACACATATTTTGCATTATTAGAATAATTGAATTAGAAGGTACGCCTTGTTTTGAGGCAACATGAGAAACATGTTATTATAGAGTATGTTTTTGAAGCTAAATTTACACAAGGATTTGTGTACACATAAATCTATGTAACAAAAAATATATGGCATTAAAAGTAAAACCACAAAAGCTGCACTCATTTTCCTCCCTACAATATTGGCATCATGAAGCCCCATGGACTCTAGCCAAACCCCTGAGAAAAAAAGGATGAAACAGCCATGGGAGATTTCGTGGAGTTTCATCATACATTACACAATAAAAATTATAGGAAAACTGTAGTGTTTTCATATATAATATCTGATATTGTTGTGTTTTCTTTGATGTCATAACTTTAAGGGAAAAGGGTATCCTAGTTTTTGAATCCTCTTACATGCTTAAACCTAGTTCTTGCAAATGAAATACAATGGTATGTTAGTGAACAAGCAAGGAAAATAAAAAGGAACGATAAAAAATGACTAAGTATATGGGTAAAATTAATATATACAATGTGAAGCTAAAAATAATCAATAATTTTTACAATTAGGTAACCAAATATGTCTATTGAGAGTGGAAAATTTTTGTACTTACATACACTATTGATCATCTTTAAGAAGGGCGAGCTACATTGGATCGAGTAGTAGAATCATCAAAGAATTTGAAATAGATAGTGTACAATACACTAATTTTGTTGAATGCCTATTATATATGTGTAGCAATATAAATGAAATAATATTCATATACAATAAAAGAGGTTAGCACTATCCGTTGTAAATAGAAAGAGATAAAATGGAACATTTGAATACATGGCATGTTGGTAAGTAATTATCTATAAGTAATCTATTAGAGAAGTTGAAAAGAGAGTTGTGGTAACAATGAAAAATGCAATGGTTAGAATAGAGTATGTTTTTGGTAGACAAGTGTATGTGAGAATTTGTGTGTCCATGTATATAAGCAACAACAAACATGTGAAAGTGGAAGGAAAAAGCACTAAACCCAGGCTCATTGTCCTCCCTACCATATTTGCATCATGAAGCCTCACGGGCTCTAGGCAAACCATCAAGCAAGAAATGCGGGTGAGATCCATGGAAAATGTCAGGGACTCTCATCATATATCACAGAATAAAATAGTTGGAAAAAACGGGTATTTTCAAACAAGATCTCTAATATTGTAGTCTTTTTTTTGCTGTGAGAAGTTGAAAAAATATGCTTCCCGATAAAGAATTGCATCATCGGATTTGAAGATAGCTAGAGGAACATGCATAGATGGAATATATAGAAGAGTGTAAGGTGCATCTAACTTCAAAAACATATATATCGATATAGATTTTTTTTTGCAAGTGCTTGTATTTGCATTACATGGCTAAGATGTATATGCAGAAAATTGTTTGCAAAACATGGGCACATCTAACAACCAATAACCAGAAAGGAAAAAAAATGTAATCATGTACAAAAAGAAAACCAGACCAATCATGGCATTGTAAATGGTTTAGTTGAATGGAGCAACATACACCACTATCATGTGCTTATGGGGATAAACAATGTGATGCAATCAACAAATTTTTGTTCTCGTAAAAGCATATGATAGTGGTGTTCAATTGTCATCCATAATCATGTAAAACCACGCTCGTTCTCCTCCCAACCATATTGGCATCATGAAGCCTTGTGGGCTCTAGCCAAACCCCCGAGCAAAAAAAGAAGGTAAGGTCCATGCAAAATCTCATGGACTATTACCATATACCACAGAATAACAAACTTCAAGAAAGGAAAGTGTTTTCAAACAAGTTATGTAATATTGTAGTTTTTTTTTTTTTGGTCTGACAAGTTGACGGAAAAGAGATATCTTGGTAAAGAATTAGCATAATATATACATATGTATACATTTAAATATTTATATATATGTGTATATCTACACAACTTGCATGAGGGTCAATGCATTTTGGCATTATTTATATGATGGGGGTGGATGAAGTAAATGCAGGAAGATGAAGTAAGTTTAAATCTATAAATATTAAAAATACAACTGCAATCTTAGGAAGAATATAGTAAAAATGGTCATCGAATTGATAGGCCAATTGTTACATAGACTACCTATTAATACATAATACACATTTTTCTTTGCAGGACTAGGGAAAAAGAATATCATAAAAGATATTGATACAAAATAAGCAATCTCTGCAACAGTTGGCTTCTCAATTCAAAATTCATGCTACTAGATAAAATAGAGAAATTGTATTGGAACTATTAGGAAAACACTTTAAGAATTAGAGATAAATGACGGATGATCGAAACCCACATGAAACATATTGATACAAGACAAGCAATCTATGTAAGATTTGTCTTGTCTAATCAAAATTGCTTACACGGGCAAACATTTTCCTTTTGTTTCTGCATATCAAGGCAACCAGTTGCACCACTACTAGCATATCCATGTAGGAAGCTCTACGGTTGTCATCAGTAGCCCTAACTAGTTTATTCTAGGGAGATTGAAATAGATGAGGGAAAAAGAACATCATGAAACATATTGATATAAGATTTGAGCTACATTGTTTGGTAGTAGATATTGAAGACAAATAGAGGAATTGTATAATAGGTATTAGAATAATACTTGTTTGGCACTAAATATTATACACAAAAATAAACTTAAATTGTATTGATTTCCCTAAAACATAGATAGATACATATTCACATATATATATATATATATATATATATATATATTCAATTCCTTGATTGATATATAAAAATATGTACATACATGCAGATATGCATATCCATATCTGTAGACGAAGAGCAATGTGTGAAGCAGTAGCATCCAGTGGTGTGAGGGCAAACTTACATCACCCAAAAAGATGATTTCCATGTATGTTCTTGTTGTTTTCTTTTTGTAGATGTTTTGGCATTTATGGATACCCTTTTCATCGAATAAGAGTTTCCAACTTTCAGAACTGTTTTTCTACTTTTTCTGCTCAAATGCTATTTTTAGCAGGTGTGAATTTGAAGGCATGGGAAGACAAAAATTTATGGGAAGGTTCAGGATGGAAAAATAAGCACTTTGACAAAAGAATCAGGTCAAGATCATTCACATTTTGAAAGTTATTCAAGTTCCAGTTTCTATTTTTTGCACTAAAAAAAACCTTCTGAGTCTAGTTTGAGGCACTAAACAGTTCCAGATGGGCCCAAAAATTTGTGAAAATTTGTGCCACATCATCTTTTCAAGAGCTTTCCAAAAAGGTATTATCATTGAAAATCTGATAGTCGGATTAAAAGTTGTGGCTTCCGGAAGTTAGTGCATTTTTAGAAATGTGCTAATTTTTTAATGTGAATTTAAATTTGAATTTCAAATTGTAATTTTTGATGCCAAACTACCAAAACTCATATCTCGAATGTTGTTTTTGGCTCCAAACCGAAAAGGGGCTATTTATAAGCTAGTTTCTGATTTTTTGGGTAGCTTTTTTTTTGGAAAAGAGTTCCCATGCTGCGAAAAGAGGATTTTCTATAATTTCTATAATTTTCCTAAAACTTTTGTAGCTTGCATGTATCACAAAGCTCAAGGATTTTTGATCCTCTACATGTAATATTTTCATTATTGAATAATAATAAATTTTGCTAGTTGTGTGCATTATTTCTGTGTCTCAGGCTTGCTCCCTCATCAGGTGGTATCAGAGCAGGTTTTCTTGACCATGTGAACAAATCACCGATCGTGAGGAAATTTTCACCAGGACCATGGTTGTGGGTTCAAGATCTTCAAGATGCCTCCAAGAGTGATTCCTAGTAGGCGTGGTGGTGCCAGAGGTGGCAGAGGTGGTAGAAATGCTGGTGGAAGAGATTCATTGGCATTCGAGGGTTTCAGAGCCCTCTAGAGACAAATTGATGCATTGCATGAATAGATGAGAAGAGTGTTAAACCCAGGAAGGAGAGGAGAAAGTGAGGACGAAGAAGAGGTGGAAGATACAGATGTAGAAGAGGAAGAAGAAGCTATTGATCAAGATCAAATGCAACTGATTAGGGCCATTTTAAAGATTGGAAAAAGACCCAGAATAGACATCCCCAGTTATTTTGGAAGTCTAAACCCGGAAGAGTTGATTGATTAGATCAACGAGCTAGAAGAATATTTTGAGTATGAGGAAGTAGAGGACCTAGGTCGGGTTAAGTTTGCAAAAATAAAGCTAAAGGTCCATGCCAATATTTGGTGGAAAGAGGCTCAGTTGGAGAGGAATCAAAGAGGAAAAGGAAAGATTAGCAGTTGGGATCGCATGGTGGAGAAACTGAAGAAGTAATTCATACTAATGGACTACGAGTTAGATCTGCTGAAGAAATTGCAAGGGTTGAAGCAAGGAAGTAGATCTGTGAAAGAATACACATAAGATTTTCACAAGATGATCATTAGAATGGGCCATGCAGAGGCCAACAAGGAGAAGGTAGCCTGTTATCTTAATGGGTTATGACCGAGCATTCAAGAGGAGCTAAGCCTGGTCAAAATGACCACCATTCAGGATGCACACCAATTTTATCTAAAAGTTGAGGAGAAGCTGAACAAAAAATTTGACAACAAGCAAAAAGGATGAGAAGGTCAAAGTGGAAGGGGTAGTGGAAGATCTTCTGGGAGCCGAAATGAGGATGAAAGGAAAAATGAAGATGTGGGTACCAGTCGAGGCCAGAAGAATGGTAACTTCTACCACCCTCGTGATCAAAACAATGGTGATCAAAGAGGTAGATGACGAGAAAGATCTGGGCCAGGACCCAGAAGAGGTGGTTTCAAAGGAACTTTTTTCGATTGTGGTGAAGAAGGGCGTCGAGCCTATGAATATCCACAACACCAAGGAAGGGAAAACAAAAAGTTGGAAGGTCGTGGAAGGGTTGTGCATGTATATGAGGAGGCCCAATTTGAGCATTTAGATGATGCTAAAAGGGGAGAATCCCTAGAGGTTAGAACAGCCTTAGTGACTAAAGAGAAGGAGCCAAATTAGAGGAAGATTTTTTTTTGCACAAGGTGCAAGTGTGAAGACAAATGTTGTGAAGTCATTATTAACAGTGGGAGCATAGATAATCTATTGTTAGAAGAGATGGTTACAAAGTTGAAGTTGAAAAGGGAAAGGCACCCACATCCATATCAGATTGCTTGGTTGCAAAAAGACCACAAAGTTTTGGTCAATGAGCAGTTCCTGGTGAAGTTCAAAATTGGAAGCTATCGTGATGAGGTACTATGTGATATCATTCCCATGGATTCATGTCACATGTTGTTGGGGAGGTTGTGGTAGTTTGATAGGTGAGTTGTACATGATGGCCATGCAAACACTTACTCCCTGATGAAGGATGGAGTCCGTCATAAGTTGAAACCCCTGAAGAAGGACGAAGAAAAGGTATACAGTAGTGCTAGAATTTTTTTTGTCGATGGAAGAAAATTTTTAGAAGGCATGAAGCATGAGCATATGTGTTATGCATTGATTCCTCGAATGGAAAAGGAAGATAGTGAGAAAGTGCCAATAGAAGTTTCTAGACTATTGGATGAGTTTTAGGAGATTATTTCTGATAACATACCTGAGGGTTTACCACCAATAAGGAAGATCATTCATCAGATTGACTTGATCCCTAGAGCCAGTTTTTAAAATAAGGCAGCTCATAGAATAACTCTTGCAAAAAATGAGGAGTTGAACAAACAAGTTCAAGATTTGTTGAGAAAGGGTCTAATTCGAGAGAGTCTGAGCCCATGTGTAGTACCTGCAGTAATAGCACCAAAGAAGGATGGGGAGTGGAGGATGTGTATAGACTCCCGAGCCATAAATAAGATAACAATCAAGTACATATTTCCCTTGCCAAGGATGGATGACTTGTTGGACTATTTGAGTGGAGCCCAATACTTCACAAAGATTGATCTCAAGAGTGGATATCACCAAATCAAGATTTGCAAGGGAGATGAATGGAAGACTGCCTTCAAGACCAAAGAGGGCATGTACAAGTGGTTAGCCATGCCCTTTGGGCTAACTAATTAACCAAGCACATTCATGCGGCTCATGAACAAGGTACTGAAAGAGTTTTTAGGGAATTTTGTTATTGTGTACTTAGATGATATTTTAATATTCAGTAATTCCCTAGGTGATCATTTGATGCATATTCGTAGAGTCTTTGAAAAGTTGAGAGAAGAGAAATTGTTGATTAATCTGAAGAAGTGTAGTTTTGTGAAGAAGGAGTTAGTGTACTTGGGGTTTGTTGTCTCGGCAAAAGGTCTCAAGATGGACCCAGAGAAGGTGAATGCTATTCTGGAATGGCCTACCCCAAGAACTGCTACTGAGGTGAGATCTTTCCATGGTTTGACCAGCTTTTACAAAAAGTTCATTAGAAACTTCAGTAGTATTTTTGCACCTCTAACTGAAACAATAAGAGGGGATAGAAAAGAGTTCAAGTGGAGCACTGGAGAAACGGAGAGTTTTGATCTATTCAAGCAAAAGGTGATAGAGCAACCAGTTTCATCCCTCCTAGATTTCAATAAGGTGTGGATTGTGATGCCAGTGGTTGTTCCATTGGAGCAGTGATGACCAAGAAGGTAATCCCATTGCCTATTTCAGTGAAAAGTTAAATGATGCAAAGAGAAAATACTCTGTATATGATCAAGAATTTTATACAATAGTTCAAGCATTGAAGAAATGGAGACATTATATGTTGCCAAAGGAATTTTTTTCTATACTGATCATCAAGCATTACAGTACCTGAGTAGCCAAGGAAAATTAAATTAGAGGCATATGAAATGGGTAGAGTTTTTGCAGAGTTATACCTTTTTTTTAAAGCATAGGAGTGGCAAGTCGAATAGGGTTGTAGATGCCTTAAGTAGGAGGCAAACATTGTTGACAGAGATGCAAATTGAAGTGATTGGGTTCAATGAACTCAAGACATTATACCTTGAAGATCTTGATTTCGTAGAGGCTTGGAAAGCTTGCAAGGAGCCTATTATAGTTGACAGGACAAAGTGGCTGGATTTCATAATCCAAGATGGCATTTTGTTTAAGGGAAGTCAATTGTGTGTTCCGAAGAGTTCCATGAGGGAGAACCCGATAAAGGAGAAGCACAGTGGAGGAATGGCAGGATATTTTGGTCAGGATAAGACCATTTCCACTATCAATGAGCATTATTATTGGCCTTAGTTATCACAAGATGTGAAGAAGTTTGTACAAAGTTGTAGGGTATGTCAGATGGCTAAAGGAGTGAGCCAAAATATTGGGTTGTATCAGCCTTTACCTATACCAGAGAGGCTATGGGAGGATATAAGTATGGAATTTGTTCTTGGTTTGCCAAGGACACAGAGAGGGAATGATTCAGTATTTGTCCAATAGTTGATAGGTTTTCAAAGATGACACATTTCATCCCATGCCAGAAGACCCACGATGCAGTCCACATTGTTGACTTGTTCTTCAAAGAGGTGGTGAGGCTACATGATTTGCCAAAGAGTATAGTCTCAGATTGTGACACAAAATTTGTTGGGTACTTTTGGAGGACCTTGTGGAAGAAGTTAAAAATAGAGTTGAAGTTTAGTTTTGCACACCATCCACAAACTGATGGGCAGACTAAGGTTGTGAACAGAAGTATGGGTAACCTACTCAGATGCTTGGTAGGAGATAAACCCAAGGGATGGGACTTGATCTTACCCAAAGCAGAATTTTCTTACAACAATTGTCAACAGAAGCACTGGTAGATCACCATTCCAAATTGTGTATGGAGGCAGTCCTAAGACCGCTCCAGAATTGAGGAAGATGGACCAAGAGAAGAAGACAAGTGTTGAAGCTGAAGACTTTGCAGAGCACATCAAGAATATACATGAGAATGTAAGAGAACATATTAACAAGATGAATATGCAGTATAAGGCTAAGGCAGATCAAAAGAGGAGGTATAAGGAGTTTCAGATTGGTGATGAAATGATGGTCCACTTAAGGAAAGAAAGGTTTCCAGTGGGAACCTATAGCAAATTGAAGATGAAGAAGTTCGGTCCCTGTAAAATTGTGAAGATGCATGAATCAGGGAATGCATATGAGGTAGAGTTTTCAGATGGAGTCAATATTTCCCCTGTGTTCAATATTTCAGATTTGACAGAGTATCATGAAGGTGGCATAGAGGAAGTACCAACAATAGAACAATGTGGCATTCTAGCACCTACTTAGGAGAAAGAACAAATTGAAGAAATCCTGGATAGTCATGTGGGAAGGAGTACCAAAAACAAGCAATATGAAGAATATTTGGTGAAGTGGAGAGGCGGGCCTGTGGAAGATTCATCCTAGCTATCTAAGATAGAGGTTGACCATTTCTGTTTTCCTCAACCATCTGAGACATGACGGAGTCACTTCTCAAATTACCCTGGGTGTTTGATGCAAGAGCATCTAGTGGTGTGAGGGAAATCTTACATCACCCAAAAAGATGCTTTCCATTTATGTTCCTGTTGTTTGTTTTTTGTAGATGTTTTGGAATTTCTGGATACCATTTTTGTCAAATAAGAGTTTCCAACTTTCAAAATTGCTTTTCTACTTTTTCTACTCAACTACTATTTTTAGCAGGTGTGAATTTGAAGGCGTGGGAAGACACAAATTTATGGGAAGGTTCAAGACAGAAAAATAAGCACTTTCATGAAAGAATCAGGTCAAGATCATTCACGGTTTGAAAGTTATTCAAGTTCCAGTTTATGTTTTTTGCACTGAAAAACCTTCCAAGTCCAGTTTGAGGCACTAAATAGTTCTAGATGGGCTCAAAAATTTGCAAAGATCCCAAAGTAGCTATCCATAGGCCTACTTTGTGCCACATCGTCTTTTCGAGAGCTTTCCGAAAAGGTATTATCATTGAAAATCAACAGACAGATTAAAAGTTGTGGCTTCCAAAAGTTGGTGCATTTTTAGAAATGTGCTCATTTTCGAATGTGAATTAAAATTTGAATTTCAAATTGTAATTTTTGGTGCCAAACCGCCAAAACTCATATCTCGAATGTTGTTTTTGGCTCTAAACCGAAAAGGGGCTATTTATGAGCTAGTTTCTAATTTTTTGGGTAGCTATTTTTGGGGAATAGAGTTCGCATGCTGCGAAAAGGGGATTTTCTATAATTTCTGTAATTTTCTTGAAACTTCTGTAGCTTGCATGTATCACAGAGCTCAAGGATTTGTGATCCTCTACATGTAAGATTTTCATTATTGAATAATAATAAAGTTTTCTAGTTGTGTGCATTATTTCTGTGTCTCGGGTTTGCTCCCTCGTCAGTGCGGCTCATTTGAGAATGCAACAACAATTTATATATACATATGTATATCTAAATAGATTTGTATACTATGTTTATTTGTATTTATGTAGAGTGTAATTATAAATAGAGTTTAAAATAGAATGTATAAGTATTTTTTACGTTGTGAGAAAATTGATACAATACATCCATAGCATTGAATGATATAGCATTGATATGTTGTTAAGAATAGAGCATTTTGTCATGCAGTATGTGTAACATGTTCATAATGCCACAATGGCTCTTCTGACAATGCAACTAAATCAATATATTTTCTTGCATATTTTGGAGTATACTTTCCCACACTACAGCATTGAATATTGCATTTAGTTCCTGTTGCGCCATCGCACCACAATGTCAAGATTATATATATATATATATATATACATAAATACATACATATATATACATACATACATATATACATACATACATACATATATAAATATATATATATACATATATACATGCATATATTCTAAATATGAGCTTCATTATTTGACACTAAATATTATAGAGAAATAGGTAATTTGTAAAAGAACTATTAGGAAATCACTGAAAAACAACATACGTCTAATTCTTAAGTATTATCCTAATACCTCTTACAACTGTTACATAGATTGCTTGTCTTGTTTCAATATGTTGCATGATATTCTCTTTCCCTAATCTGTTTGAACCTCCTTATAACAAACTATTAATTGTCATTGTTTTGTTGTTTATATTGGAAGAAAATAAATTGATTAAGTTGCATTGTTGAAAGAGCCATTGTGGTGTTGGTTTGGTATCAGACTATTGTAAGAATCATCATCCTCGGATCTATTTTATAGCAGATTTGAGGGTTTTAAAACTGTTGTGCTATGGAATTTGCAAGTCGTCTTACATGGGTATTTTGCACAAATGATTTGTCCATAATATTGAATTCCAAGCAATGAAGCTTGAATTTCCAATTAAGTATGTGGTGTTATATGCATTTTGGATAGATTATTGCATCATATAATTGTTGCCATAACATAGAGAAAATAGGTATCATCATAAATAAATGGGTTTAAATAATTGATTTGGAAAGTTGAAAGGATAGTTGTATAAGTGTGGAGAAATGTAGTCGACAGAACAAAGTATGTTATGTATTTGTAATAGTCAATATATGATGATGCAAGGAAAAAGCAGAGAACCCATGCTTGTTTTCCTCCCTGCCATATTCGCACGATAAAGGCACATGGGTTGTAGCCAAACCACCGAGCAAGGAAAAGTATGAAAGACCCATGATAAATTTAATGGAGTCATATCATATATCAGCAACACAGAAGTAGGGGAAATTTTGGTGTTTTGATGTATGATTTCTTATATTGTGGCATTTTTTTGGTGTAACAACTTTAAAAATATGGGATGGTGATAAAAAGGTGAATAGAGATAATTTTTTGCATAAGCTGAAAAGATAATTGTACAAACATGGACAAATGCAATGTGTAGAATAGACTATGGTTATTTTCTTGAAGTTTTCATCAGTATTTTCATCAACCCAGTCGTGAATTGTATTTTTCAGTGTCAAAGATGTCCTAGCCCGGGTGGAGGACTTGACCGAGTTTTTTTGTGGTGACATGGAGCTAGTAATTACATGGGTTGGTAGTGGCGGAGTTGGTGTCTTGTATACGCAGAAGCTAAATGGTTGTGTATAGTATTTAGTAACAAAAATAAGTGTTATTTTAATACCTCTGATACAATTACTCTATTTTTCTTGAATATATATATATGTGTGTGTATATGTATCTATCTATGTTTCGAAGCATTGATTTTCACATACAACTAGATTCCTTTACCTAGTGATTTTTTTCTTGCAATAACTTTTTTTAAATAGAGAATGTTGGTAAAGAACTGTGGAAGATGAAATTTTTTTGTAATGTTGATAAATATAGGATAAGGAGAATATACAAGAGGTCTTGTTTAAAAGAAGAACCAGTTCCATAGATGAAATACACAAATATCATTAAAAGGAAGACATTAAACAAATAGCAAAGGTTTTTCTTTAAGGCATACAATGTATATAAATAACTTTATAAACATGTCTGATTTTGGTATGTATAGGAACCTATCTAGCCATGTAAAAAGAAAAGGGGTGAATGTATAACTTGTGTATGTACTGGAGGATATCTATCCCTCCAGAAAGAAAAGTGGTGAATATATAAGTTAGTAAAATATAAATTTGCAAAACAAACCTTGATTATGGTTACAGCTATGGGCGTCTTTTAGGAACAAATTGTTCCATAGATGGCCTTCATATCTCCTTGTCCATTTGTGCTTACATTGAGGAAAACATCATATTACTGCAAAGCAACATTTTATTTCAATCTATCAAAATATATATTTGTGGTTAGATTTGTATGGAATGGCAAAAAACACAATGGGAAAACAAGTTACAACAACAATAGTTGGAGGAGACAATGTAGATTGTGAAACACAACACTTGTTAAATCATCCAACCTACCAACCAGTGGAGGTACATGGAAGGTTTTTACCATTTTGTACCTATTGAGGGAGGAAATCAACTCCACCACTGCCAACCCATGTGGTCAACAATGTCCATCATTTTTGTGAATAGGCCCGAGCAAGCCCTCACGAATTGCATAGAGTGTTATCATATATTAAGCAAAAAATGCAATGTACAGAAGACTGTTTAGCTCAAAAGAGAATTTTATAGATCAACATTATACATATATATATATACATATACGTATACGTATACATACACATACACATGCATATACATATACATATACATATACACACACATACACATACATATACATATACATATACATATACATATATACATACACATACACATACATATACATACATACACATATACATACACATACACATATACTTATTGGCCTTCATTTACTATTTGCAGTTATATTTATGCATTGTTGGCATTATTCTCATTACCATATGAGCAATTGCAATTAAATCTTCTTTCTTTCATCAAAAAATATCACCAGGGTTAGTAATTTTTTCACCTCTTCTATTCACCATGTACTTGGCACTAAATATTATAGAGAAATAGAGAACACTTGCCTAGGGTTTTTAATGACAATGTGGAGCTTACCTCTTCAACAAAAGGTGTTACTAAATGTTGCTCATTGGTCAATAAGGATTGCAAAAAAAAAAAAAAAATAGAATTGAGTTCAAGGAAACTATTACATAGTAAATATCTTTTTGATAGTTGTTTTACAGTTTCCCTATTTGTGTATAATATTTAGTGCCAAATAATGTAGCTTGAATTTTTAATTGACAAGTGAACTGTTATATAGATTGGTTCAGGAATGATATAATTTTAGTTTTGTCTTACTTTTATATTTATTATACCTAGATGCACATCTATATTTAACCTTTCTGTCTAGGATAATCAATCAATTGATAGACTATTAAATTTAATTATTTTAAGATACATATGCATATAAATACATGGGAGACTTGAAGTTATGGATTAAATAATATTTATGAAAAATATGGAAGATTAAAGAATTGTTTGAGTCTTTTAAAGAGTTATTAGTCATGTCTTTAATTACTAATGTTCAATAAAAAAGCATTCTTTAAAAAAACATCAATCCATAACTTTAGGTATAGGATATTTTTATCAATGCTTATGTGACAATAGATAATTTATTACTTTGATGTTATTTATTGTCATATTTTTTTTTGAATATTAGTTATGATGGTCAAAGTAATTACACACAAACCTATAACAAAATGTATATGTATCCATGTGGATTTAAACGTATATCTATGGATGATCACAAGAGAAATAACATGGTTTGAACATTGCAATATATAAAAATATATATACAAGTATTGTACAGATTTCTTCGTTAACCATTTTCACTATTTGACTATTGTTATATGATTTCCATTGAAGATAATATTGCTATTCAATGATTACAAAGGGAAGAAGTGAATTTAGAATACACATAGAAGAACTAAAAATTACACCATATAATAAGAATGAAGAATCATAGTGACAGTGTAGACTAAAAATAATCTAGGAACCATGTTAAAATAAAAAGGATGGGATGTCAATGAATGTGAAAATATATATATATTTATATATATATATGCAAACATAGGAATAAATTATGTTTATATTTGTAAAACAGAAGTCTTAGAATCCCATAGTGAGCATTAAAAAGGAAAGACTAGGAGAAATGTTGGAAAGTACAAAAGAGTAGTCAAAGCGTAGGCTCACTAGTGGAGCCTTTTTCTAGAGCAAGGGTAGACATCTTTACTATGTCTAAAAGCAACAGTTTACACTATGCTTCAAAATCAACTTGTGTTTCTTTCACAATCGTTGTTTTAAGTTAGTCCTCAGAATTGTAAGTATGTGTTCTAATCAAGACAGTAAAGATGCATGGTTTACAAACAAGGCCTTTAATAATAGCAACATGATCTATTGCAGACTCAAAGTTTTCCTACAACATGTAGAGGTCTTTTGCTAGAATTTTTAGTAAACTAGTGGTAGCTTCATCAAAAGCAATAGACCAAAGGCTGGCTGAATGGTCTTACAGCTTTAACTATAGAAGATAGCGATAATTGCATTCCTCAATTTCCATTTGCCAATGATCACAAAACCAAACATCAACATAGGGGTGTGTGCATTGTAGAAGTTGATAAATCCAACTTCACAGACCCCGAAGATCACTTGCATGCAAATAACCTATCACAGAAAGAAGAGATGGAGATAAAAAAGCAAGGGTGCTCTAAAAGCTAAAAATGTATTAATCAAAGAGTGGGATAAAATACAATGATCAATCCTTATAAAAGGAGATTGTGCAACCCAAAAGAAACCCTAATAGGTAGACATTTAATAATTAATATAATTATTAAATGTCACAATATGCAAACTAAAGTGAAATCTTAAGAGAGGAATAAAGGTAACTTAATTAACATAATTAAGTTAAAACCTTTACTCTAACACCCCCTTTAGATGAGCAAAAATACAGCTACAAACATGTGCAAGAAAGAAAAGGTAACTACAATGCATGAAAGAAAACAAGGGTCCCAACAACTAGGCCTAATCAAGTACCCAAATACAACCAAATCTTCATAAAGTGGAGAAAGGGAGAAAACCTCATGGGAACAAAACTTCACCCCAAAAGAGAGAAAAGAAAAGAATGAAATGCACTAATAAAAGAAGGATAGGAGGTGTATTACATGATACACCCCATAGACAACTTCTATCATATAAGTACATATACAATGGTCTCCATAGGAGAGATATAAAGAGACAAGAAGGCCCAACCACAATGAAGAAACTCCTGTCACAATGGTAAATGCCTGATGTAGAATCCAAAAGGAGATCCTTAAGCAGCAGATAATATTCCTCCCCTTGGGAAGAAACAGATCCAAAGGACGATGTTGAAGAAACCCTATGAAGAGTGATGAACCAATCTGTCTCAAGATGTGTGCCATGATAGGGTGCTAAAGAATCTCTCTGTCTAAATTGAAACAAATGATGCCAAATCCAAACTAATGTGGAGAATCCTAAAATGCAACCTCTGAATGCATGGATAATGGTGGGTGTACAGTGATAACCTAACTTTCAAGGTAGAGGAGATGAATTTCCTCAAAATGATCCTCAATATCTATAGTGTGAGACTCAACAAACAAGAATGTGTCTACAAGATAAGAATCCCATGATGTATAGCAGATAATGAATGACCAAGATGGTCATGATGCTGAACTAAATCCATAGGGGTGAATGTGGTGATATTGATGTCATCAGGAACAATGGATGATACATGTATAATCTCATTCTAAAGAGTAGGAACTATGAGACAAGCCTTTGATCTATCAGAACATGTAAGGGTGTAAGAGATAATCTAAAGCAGGATCCTCTGGGAATGGAGAGATATTGGGTAATCCATAGATCTCCCTAAGATGTTTCCAAAGTGGGTGGGGGATAATTAATGTCCGATATAGCCCACACAGTGTCATCATCAATGCTAGACAATATAAGTCCTACTATGTGATCTCTAATGATATCCCAAGCTAGTTTTCCCTCTGAAGTGGTTGGTTCATGTATGATATCATAAAAATAAGGAATAATATTAATCCACCTACAATGTGTAAGTATGCCCTTTTCCCATGACTCATAATTACCCCGTTCCAAAATTCCAACTGAAGGGTGAGTAGAAAAACCCATGATAACTCTTCAATTTAAAAAAATTAAGAAAAATAACCTTACAACATGTAGATCAAATGAAATAAATCCTAATGATGCAATTAGGAGGTTCCCAAGTGCCAAAACATCCAAGTAATTAAGCAAACTATGAAAACACAAAATGATGAATAAAATATACCTGGGGAAGAATCTAGGAAAATAAGTCTAATCATTGTGTAGAGCACTAAACCAGCTTTCCAATGCCTATTTGTTTGTGCAAAATGGAGCTTGGACGCAAAAGTTACGCCCCCAGGAGTGCAAAAAACAAGTTTTGACTTTGACAGCCAAAAAAAGGCAGCAAAATGGCAAAAACAGAAAATCAAACCTCTGTCATTAAATCAAACTTTGATACCATGTAGAAGTTGATAAATCCAACTTCACAGACCCCGAAGATCACCTACATGCAAATAACCTATCATAGAAAGAAGAGATGGAGACAAAAAAGCAAGGGTGCTTTGAAAGTTGAAAATGTATTAATCAAAGAGTAGGATAAAATAAAATGATCAATCCTTATAAAAGGAGATTTTGCAAGCCTAAAGAAACCCTAATAGGTAGAAATTTACTAATTAATATAATTATTAAATGTCACAATATGAAAACTAAAGTGAAATCTTAAGAGAGGAATAAAGGTAACTTAATTAACACAATTAGGTTAAAACCTTTACTCAAACATGCATTTCTTTTGCATTCTTTCCCATTAACCAACAACAGGAAAGCAGGATAACAAAAAGACCTAATTTTTGTAATTTGAATGGTTGCTTTAAAAATGGCTTCAACGGTTTCTGGAAAACCAAGGCAATTGTTCAAGATGAATGCAATATTAACTTTATAATTTGAAGGATGTAGCCTATGAGGTGTAGAAGAAGATGAAACCATTTGTTCTACTTTGATTGGGCCCTTGGATCTAAGAGTGTTTTCCTCGTGAATAGAAGGGTTAATTTCAAGGACTATTGCTATTGATGTGCTGATAACTTTACCATTAAAGTAGCCTACATAGCCACCCTGCACAACAACTATGACTATATCACCAAATAGATACATTCACTCCAAGGAATCATCTTTTTCTTGCCAACTTGGGCCCCACAAATTAACATCAATGAAAGAACAAAAATATCATATATTTTAATAGTTTGTCGGATTGTTTCAGTTCCTTGATATGTACCCAACATGGACTAAAATGCAAATAATATCAACCAAGTTATTATCATTATAATTTCTTATGTCACTAACTAGCACAAAAGTAGAGATTTTTTTTGCACAAAAATCTCATCTTCACACCGTTTAATTATTGATTTTTCATCCAAAACAATTTCAAGGTTACTATTTAATTTATTGAATTTTTAATTTGCTTCCTTCACCGATCATCTTGATATTAAATAAGTTGCACCCACCTCAACTCAACTGTAATGCAATTCAACAATATCAATGAAACAAGCAACACATATTTCTATCCCCTCCATATCTATAATGTCAAAACTAAAAAGTTGGCCCTCACCTCTTCGTTTGTGGAAATTGTGCATCTCTCTAATATGTGTTACATGCCCTTTCATTGTCCAAACATTTTGATAAATGTTCAAAGCTTTAATAGGGCTAACATTTGCAAGGCTATTTTTTTTTAGGGGACAGCTACACACCAAATTTAGGGGTTTGTTTAGAAGAAGGTGAGTCTGACCCCAATATTTGCTCTTCCTGCTACTTGAATAGATACCTAGGGGTCCCAATGATTTGACAATTAGACATAATCACAACTAAGATGAATATGATTAAGGCCCTAGAAAATAATAAAAACAATAGATTCAAGACATTATATTAGGCACATACGAAGGAGAAATAGATTTTTTTTTAAATAGACAAGAAACAATGCAGCCCACCTTGAATCTTGGAAATTCCTAGAGATGTGGTCTCTTAAACATGTCCTGAGGGGTAGAATGAGGGAAAAGGGGGGTTTGAGAGAACCCCCTCTCCTTTTTCCTTATATTTGTTTTTTTTGGGTGGAAAATGAGGGGTCAGAATTTAATGGGTTCGCTCAAACCTACAAGTTCGTTCGAACCCCTAAAATTAATTTTTTTTGCATGGGGTCATTTTTTTCTTGTTTTCCTTCCTCCATCAAATTGTAAACCACTATTGTGGCTTCACCCCAAGGGACCCTATTTTCAAGGCACCTGAAAACAACAAATCATTGCATTTGGAAGGTAGGTTTCCTATTTTCCTATGGTGTCCATTAGACAAGACAACCTTGTATCGCTCAACTTGCCCTTCATCACCACCAAATTTTTTTAAGGATAGAAGTTGAAGGATTAGAGAGGGAATGACATCTCCAACATTGATGGAACGAATTGCAAATGAAGTCCAAGTTGTTTGTTTCTTTGTAGCCTACAAAGACAAGTTCAATCAAGGAAAATGCACATCATCACACCAAATGGATAAAATGAGTAAGGAAAAAAAATTCTTCTAAGATATATTTTTATGTGTTCTAAAAGATCAATGCATATGTACTTCCACATCTATATGCTTTACTAGGGCCAGCCATCTATGTATACATCTAAAGGCCAATAAAACTAGAGAAATAAATAGTAAAGTGTATGTGGTGTATCTTTTTGTATTTGAGAATCCTAAAATTAAAGGAACTGAAAGGAAATGTTAAATTTTATTATAGGAGAGGAAGGAAACAATAACAACAAATTTGTAGCAAGTATAAGGGAAAGGAAATACAAAATTACAGAATCAAGATCTTGAGGCTAGTGGATGGTACCCTCAAAGCCAGACTCATTAGCAAGGCCTATGGGATGTGTCACCAAATCAATTTTTGGGGGCTTTGGAGATCCATCAACAAAGCCTAATTCCGCAAACATAGTTCTAGGAACTTTTAGAGGGAGGAAAGGTTATAATTATTGTTGATTGATTGGCACCTCTATTTCACAATAAAAATAAAAGATTAATGTATTACAACATCTAATGGCAACTGGTAGACAACTTATAAATATTGATAATCTAGAAACCATTTAACTATTTTGATTAAATGAAAATGGCTATAACCATTCCACTTTAAATACTGTCAAAACAATAGGAGATACAACAAAAACAATAGGAATAATAAATGAAAATGTAGATATATCCCTATATGTATTTGTTTATTTTTTAGGTTGCTTATATATGATGCATGCAAGTTTTTACTATATCTCTATAAATGCCTATATGCAGATATTTGTATATGTTGCTACCTGTTGTCTTCATCTTTTTTAATGTAAACAATAGAATATACAACAGCAAGAATCAAAATGATTAAGTACATATATGCATTGAATTTTCCCTTTGTCTACACATTTTAAAAAACACATATAACTAGATATATATATCCATATGTACTTTTGGTGGGGGGATTTCTAGACACTGTTTATAACATGGAGTTTCCTAATTATGTGGTTTGGTAGTCATGGAGTTTGTTGCCTTAATACACAAAAGCATAATGGTAAGTGTTTTCTCATGTGAGGGTTAATGCATCCTGGCGTTGTTGTACCATTGCACTAGAGGAATTAAATGCAATATTCAATGTTGTAGTATGGGAAAGTATACTCCAAAATGTGGGAGAAAATATAGTGATTAAGTTGCATTGTCAAAAGAGGCATTGTGGTCCTTTAGTATATTTTACTCTTTCTGAATCAAAGTCTACACAAATACGAATAAAGATACCATACACATTTGTTTCAATATACATTTGTATATATAAATTACTATTGGATTGTCAAACAAACTGTCACACTAGTCTTGGTCTTTATACATGGATATATATATAACTATGTATATGTACATTTTTAAATATGAAACGGAGAATTCAATACAAATATATATATATATACATATATATATATATATGTATATATATATATATGTACATATATGTATATATATATGTATATATATATATGTACATATATGTATATATATATGTATATATATATATATATGTATATATATATGTATATATATATGTATCTATCTATGTAAAAGTTGCAAGAAGCCCAAAGGTACAAATCAATGCCATGATTGCAGTTTGTAGCAATCTACAAAATTTTAAAATTTACAAAAGCTAAACCATGGCAATAAACACTTTGTTACAGGGAGCTTGAAATAGATGGGGTAAAAAAAATATAATGAAACATATTGATACAAGACAAACAATCTATGTGAGAGTTGGATTCTTAATTCTAAATTCAAACTACATTATTTGGCACTGAACACTATAGAAAAATAGGTAAATTCTCAAAGAACTATTAGGAATATATGTAAGAACCGCAGGAAAATTATAGATGATGAAAAAGTCAACTTTAAAATATTGAGTATAGAAAAGGAAAACTATGGTAATGAACACCTTGCTATGGGGAAATGAGAAAAAAAATATCATGAAGAACACTTTGTTATCATGAACTTCAAACAATTGAGTAAAAAAGAACATCATGAAACATATTGATAGAAAACATTTACCATGTTCCATCCAAACAAAATAACCATAGAAAAAATTTCAGAATTTTAAAAATTGTAAACAATCCTTGTTATAAGAACAATAGAATAATCTATTACAAGCAACTTTAAACAAATGAGTGGAAAATAATATCATGAAACATATTGATACTCAAACATATGACGGAAAAAGATCACATGAAACATATTGATACAAGACAACCAATCTATGTAACAGTTGTCTTGTCAATTCTAAATTCATAAATTTTTTGCAATCCTTATTGACCAATGAGCAACATTTACAAACATCCTTTGTTGAAGAGATAAGCTCCATGTGTCATCATTAAAAACCCCAGGAAAGTCTTCTCTATTTCACTAAAATAATTAGTTTCAAGTAATGTAGCTCGAATTCCCAATTAACTTTGTGGCCTTATAGCCATTTTGCATAGATTATTGCTACCCATTGCATTTACAAGTTCTATTTAATGTGGGTTTAGTACCAAATAATGTAGCTCAGATTTTCAATTCACAAGCCAACTCTTACATACACTACTTGACCTGTATGAATAGGAAAATAACAGATGATGAAATAGTCAACTTTAAAATATGGAGTATAGAAAAGGGAAACTACGATAATGAATAGCTTGCTATGGGGAACTGAGGAAAACAATGTCATGAAGAACACTTTGTTATCACAAGCTTCAAATAGTTGACTAAAAAAGCACATCATGAAACATATTGAAACAAGAAATATAAAATGTTCCATCCAAACAAAATAACCATGGAAAAACTTCAGAATTTTAAAAATTGAAGAAAAACCCTTGTTACAAGAGCAATAGAATAATCTATTATAGGAAGCTTCAAACAGATGAGTGGAAAATAATATCATGAAACTTATTGATACTCAAATAGATGAGGGAAAAAGAATATCATGAAACATATTGATATAAGACAACCAATCTATGTAATAGTTTCCTTGTCAATTCTAAATTCATAATTTTTTTGGAATCCTTATTGACCAATGAGCAACATTTTGGAACATCCTTTATTGTAGAGGTAAGCTCCACATCGTCATTAAAAACCCCCAACAAGTCTTCTCTCTTTCTATATAATATTTAGCGCCAAGCAATGTAGCTCGAATTTCCAATTAACTCTATGGCCTTATAGCCATTTCACACATATTATCAATACCCATTGCATTTACAAGTTGTATTTAATGTGGGTTTGTTGCCTATAGACACGAAAAATATACTGATTGATCCTTTACACTTGATCCTAATTTTACTAACACTAGTTCATCCTAAATAATCTCTTTTACTAATCATTTAATTAAGTAATATCTATTTGATTAAATTCATCACATTTCATCTCCTAATTAAATAAATCAAATTTATCTGATTAAGTCATCATCTCCTATTAATTAAATAAATCACTTTGTTTAATTAAATAATTCAGTTTATTTAATTGAACTCTAAGGTCACCTCCCTTAAATTAAATAAATTAATCTTTATTTGATTTAATCTAACATCATCCTCTTTAATTAAATAAATCAAACTTTATTTAATTAATTCTAAAATCATTATTCCTCTCATTTTGATTTAAATTAATCCAAAAATATAAATCAAATTGTCAAATCAACTAATCTCCATTTAAATTAATCAAATCCTAATTAATCCTAATCTTAATCCATCAAATCCTCTAGCTTTTGCAACTTTCTCATGAAAATAAATTTTATTTATTTATTTATCTTCCTTTTTCATTCAAAAAGGCATCAAAGGATGGAATATTCCTAAAATTTGAAATCTGCCCCCAAAAGTACTTGTTCATCCAACAAGGAATTAAAGGGACCCCTTACATGTCCTTTCCTTGAGCCAAGTGGCATTTAATTCATTTCTTTTCTCCCTCCAACTTGTCACTTATCCAATTTTGAATTTCCACCTAATTGCATTAATGTGCACATTCATCCAAATGTGCTCCACCTTTGTCCACTCACATGTTGACAAGTGGCAGTAGGCTATTGGTTGGTGTTTGATCCCACATTCATTCATTTTGCCTCATCCTGCTTCATTCTATTCTATAAATAGAAGGATCTATTACTAATTTGGCATCCACAATCTTAGGTATTTTCATCCACAGCTTGTGCAAAGTTATCATCTTCATGTTTTGAATCAAGTTCATCCATCTTCATCCATTTTCATAATTTCATAGCTAGGTTATGGAGAAATTTCATCAAGAAGCATCAAATATTCACCATTGATCATCAACCTTGCAAGGAATTGGGAAAGGGCCATTTTCCACATCAAAATGGCACCAATTCCCCCATGGGATTGAGAGTTTGGACACTAAAATAGGATTTAATAGCTTTTTTACTTACAGTGTTCTTCACTTATTTCTTGTTTTCATGTTTCAAATGTATTTCATGGGGAATGTTGTTTCTAACTTGCATATTGGACTAATAATGTGTATGTTCTTTGTTTTTGTGCAGGTCTAGGATCACCATTCATGTTTTGGCACTAGAAGGAGGGAATTATTTGAATAAATTAACACATTTTTTGAGAAATTCTACTCTTTTTTTGAGTTTTTTTGTGTCTACAGGAAACTGCACTGCTGCCAAGTCAAACTCTATCGCTATTAGTCCAGTGACACTATTTAGTGATGCTTCCAAATTGTAAACTACTTTGCTCAAGTCATTCTCCTCAGGGTCTAGCCAATTCAAACTCCTAACTGTGCCACTTTGCAAAGCAATGCCACAATCGTGCTCACTGCCTTTCCATAGTCTACCACTAGTCTCACCAGAGCGTCGCTGACACTCTTCAAACTATGCCGCCATCACAAATTTTCCACTAGAGTGGGATAAAAGGAAGTTTTCAAAAAAAATCAACATTTTTTTTCATTTTGATCACCTTAACTTCTAACTAGTTTTTGGCCTCTATTTTTGTAGTTTTAACCAATTTTTCTAGGTTGGAGTGATTCAAGAAGGAAGGAGGAAATGAAAGCAAGGCTTCTTATGGAATCATCATTCTATTGTATCAAGTATTTTTTAACACCTTAGGGAGCAATTATAATCCCATTTCTAAGGGATTTATCATCTTCAAGATTTTTAGGACTCAATAATTTTTGTTTGGGCTTAAAAAGAAAAAAACAAGGGGATTAAAAAGAACCTTAGGAAAGTTACTAGAGTTTTTTTTTTAGGCTTTAAAATTGAACAATAAAATTTCACACTTCAATATTGGTGCTTAAAAAGAATCCATTCTTACTTTGAAGGTTAAAATGAACATGGGAATTTTATGTTTTGTAATCTCTTATCCAAAGTAATATCATTTAAAAGGCATATGCGCTTCTCTCACACCTCATGGAAATATTGAGAATCAAAATTATTTTGGTGATATTGAGTTGTAAGCGATTTCCTCCACACTTCAATTTGGATTAATAAAATTGAACAAATCTTACTGATGTGAGTGGAGTATATCGTGTGTGTTCTCTCTTTATTCACGTACAAACAAAGATCAATCAAACTACGAATGTGCTTGCTCACTTTTGTTTATCCTTAGAGGAGCCTACCTAAGAGACACATTCGAAAGGAGAACTCAAAGGTGACTCCAAAGAGTTTTTCACTCAGGCCAGTATATAAAAGGATAAGACTAAATCGTCAAGTCCAATGGTATGTAGGCCTTAGTCGTAAAATGTCTTTCAGAATGGGGTACTATCATAAAAAGTATAAGAGCTCCTAGTAGGATTGATTAAATCCTTTATTTTCTTGTTGGACACTCACAAGGTGCCATGTCCCTGATCACACTGACTAAGAACCATTTTTTTTAGAAGCCCAAATCCTTATCTATTTGTTGGTGCAAGAACAGTCATTTTAAAGCTGCCCCACATTTTTGTGGTTCTTGGTAGAGATGAGAAGTATTCCATGGGATTTTCATGGGTACTAAAGCTCGGTTGACCCATAGAGTGAGTGTCATGGAGGGGAGCTAATGTGGTCAATATTTTAATCATCCACCAAGAATAAGCGTAGATGGATTTATCCAAGTGGAGATTCAACAAATATTGTCTCTTGATTATCCATAGGGTTGTGCATTTTCATGGAATCAAGACACTTTTCTTGGATCTAAAACATTGGAAAACAAACATTCAACCATGATCATCAAATTTCACACCTTTAGAGGAAGCAAATACCTTTGACAAAATTCAAGTGTTATTTCTTTCCCTAGGAATTCTATGCTTAGAGGCTTCTAAGCATTTGAATTTATATCTCAATTTTCTCCCACTAAAGTCAACAATAGGGAACATTTTCCTTAATTTCCTTGATTTCCACATAATGGACTTTGTGGGATGAGAAGAAATTGGGACATTAGACATTTAGTTTCAAAATTTAATCAACAAAGTGTTTGTGGTAAAGAGAAATTGATGCAGGAGCATCCAGTGGTGTGAGGGCAATCTTGCATCACCCAAAAAGATGATTTCCATTTTTGTTCCTGTTGTTTCTTTTTGTAGATGTTTTTGTATTTCTGGATACCCTTTTCATCGAATAAGAGTTTCCAACTTTCAGAATTGCTTTTCTTCTTTTTCTGCTCAACTGCTATTTTTAGCAGGTTTGCATTTGAAGTCGTGGGAAGACAGAAATTTATGGGAAGGTTCAGGATGGAAAAATACACAGTCTGGTGAAAGAATCAAGTCAAGATCATTCATGACTTGAAAGTTATTCAAGTTCCAATTTCTGCTTTTTGACCTGAAAAACCTTCCGAGCTCAGTTTGAGGCACCAAATGATCCCGGATGGGCCTGAAAATTTGCGAAAACGCCAAAGTAGTCCGCCCGAAGGCCTACTTTCCAGAAAATCGTCTTTTCGAGATCTTTCCGAAAAGGTATTATCATTGAAGATCCGACGGTCGAATTAAAAGTTATGGCTGCCGGAAGTTGGTGCATATTTTAGAAATATGCTAATTTTCAACTGTGAATTTAACTTGAATTTCAAATTGTAATTTTGGCGCCAAACCGTCAAAAATCTTATCTCGAAGGTTGTTTTTGGTTCCAAACCGAAATAGGCCTATTTAGGGGCTTGTTTATGATTTTTGGGTAACTTTTTGGGGAAAGAAGTTCGCATGCTGTGAAAGGGGATCTGGGTAATTTTCTGTAAGTTTGTAATTTGCATGTATCACAGAGCTCGAGGATTTGTGATCCTCTGCATGTAAGATTTTTCATTATTGAATAATAAGAAAGTTTGCTAGTTGTGTGCATTATTTCTGTGTCTCGGGTTTGCTCCCTCGTCAGGTGGTATCAGAGCGGGTTTTCTTGAGCGTGTGAACAGATCGCCGATCGTGAGGCAGTTTGCACCAGGACCGTGGTTGTGGGTTCAAGATCTTCAAGATGCCTCCAAGAGTGATGCCTGGTAGGCGTGGTGGTGCCAGAGGTGGCCGAGGTGGTAGAAATGCTGATGGAAGAGATCCATTGGCAGTCGAGGGTTTCAGAGCCCTCCAGAGACAAATTGATGTCATTGCAAGAACAGATGAGAAGAGGGTTAAACCCGGGAAGGAGAGGAGAAAGTGAGGATGAAGACGAGGTGGAAGATTCAGATGTAGAAGAGGAAGAAGAATTGATCGATCAAGATCAGATGCGGTTGATAAGGGCCATTTCAAAGATCGGAAAAAGACCCAGAATTGAAGTCCCAGTTATTCCGGAAGTCTGAACCCGGAGGAGTTGATCGATTGGATCAACGAGCTAGAAGAATATTTCGAGTATGAAGAAGTAGAGGACCCAGATCAGGTTAAGTTTGCAAAGACAAAACTGAAGGGCCATGCCAATATATGGTGGAAAGAGGTCCGGTTGAGAAATCGAAGAGGAAAAGGAAAGATCAGGTTAGGATCATGGTGGAGAAACTGAAGAAGCAGTTCATACCAGTAGACTATGAATTAGATCTCTTGAAGAAATTGCAAGGGTTGAAGCAAGGAAGTGATCTGTGAAAGAATACACAGAAGATTTTCACAAGATGATCATCAGAACGGGCCATGCAGAAGCCAACAAGGAGAAGGTAGCCGTTATCTTAATGGGTTACGACCGAGCATTCAAGAGGAGCTAAGCCTGTTAGAATGACTACCATTGAGGATGCATACCAGTTTTCTCTAAAGTTGAGGAGAAGCTAAACAAAAGATTTGACAGCAAGCAAAAAGGCCGAGGAGGTCAAAGCGAAGAGGTAGTGGAAGATCTTTTGGGAGCCGAAATGAGGATGAAAGAAAAAATGAAGATGTGGGTACCAGTCGAAACCAGAGGAATGATAACTATTACCGCCCTCGTGATCAAAACAGTGGTGATCAAAGAGGTAGAGGACGAGGAAGATCTGGGCCAGGGCCTGGAAGAGGTGGTTTCAGAGGAACTTGTTTCCATTGTGGTGAAGAAGGGCATCGAGCCTATGAATGTCCACAACACCAAGGAAGGACGGACAGAAGGCCAGAAGGTCATGGAAGGGTTGCACATGTCACCGAGATGGGAGGCCTTGATCCGAGCATTGATCTTGAGAGGCCAGGTGGTTGAGCCCTTGCTAGCTGAAGAGAAGGGCGAGCGAGAGGAAGAATACGGCCGCTGAGTGCA
This sequence comes from Sequoia sempervirens, assembly GCA_007258455.2. Lineage (NCBI taxonomy): Eukaryota > Viridiplantae > Streptophyta > Pinopsida > Cupressales > Cupressaceae > Sequoia > Sequoia sempervirens. The sequence continues at coordinate 296,183,017 of VDFB02086081.1, forward strand.
AGTGTGAGGCAAATGTTGTGAAGTCATTATTGATAGTGGAAGCACGATAATTTGGTAGCCGAGAAGAGATAGTTCTGTTTGGAGCTGAGGAAAGACATCACATCCATATGATTGCTGGTTGCGAGAAGACCACAAAGTTACGGTCAATGGCGGTGCACGGTGATTCAAGATCGGGAGCTATCGTGATGAAGTACTCTATGATATCATCCCCATGGATGCATGTCACATGTTGCTAGGGAGGCCATGGCAGTTCGATAGGCGTGCTGTACATGATGGCCATGCAAACACTTATTCCTTGATGAAGGATGGAATCCGCCATAAGTTGAAACCCCTGAAGAAGGAGGAAGAAAAGGTATGCAGTAGCGCTAGAATTTGTTTTGTTGATGGAAGGAAATTTTTAGAAGGCATGAAGCATGAGCGTATGTGTTATGCATTGATTCCTAGAATGGATAAGGAAGGTGAGAATTGCCAATAGAGTTTGGGACTATTGAATGATTTTGGAGATTATTTACGATAATGTACACAGGGTTTACCACCAATGGCGAAGATGAGTCCTCGGATGACTTGATCACAGGCTAGTTTGCCAAATAAAGCGTCCGCAGAATGACTCCTGGAGAGAATGAGGAGTTAACGGACAAGACAAGATTTGTTGAGGAAGGAGTTTGATTAAAGGAGAGTAAGGCCCATATGCGATACTGTGAGGTACTGCTTAGAAGAAGGATAGGTGGGGAGGATGTATACGGACTCGAGCCATAAATAGATAACAATCAAATGTGATTTCCCTTGCAAGGATGGATGACTTGATGGACTGTTTGAGTGGGCGCGCGTGCTACAAGATTGATGCGAGCGGATATCACGAGATCTGGATCCGTGAGGAGATGAATGGAAGAGGCCCGCCTTCAAGACCAAAGAGGGCCTGTACGGGTGGTTAGTCATGCCTTTTGGGCTAACCAATGCACCGAGCACATTCATGCGGCTCATGAATGAGGTACTGAAAGAGTTTCTAGGGAATTTTGTCATTGTGTACTTAGATGATATTTTAATATTCAGTAAGTCCCTAGGTGAGAATTTGATGCATATTGGTAGAGTCTTTGAAAAGTTGAGAGAAAAATTGATTAATCTAAAGAAGTGTAGTTTTGTAAAGAAAAGGTTGGTATACTTGGGTTCGTTGTCTATTGGAAAAGGTCTAAAAAATGGACCCGAGGAGAAGGTGAAACTATTCTAGAATGGCCTACCCCAAGCTGCCCCTCTTGAGGTGAGATCTTTCCATGGTTGTGAGTTTTTCTGAGAAAGTTCATTAGAAACTTGATAGTATTTGTACCTATTTGAAACAATGAGGGATGAAAAAGAGTTCAGGAAGTGGAGCAACGGAGCAATGAAGTTTTGATCTAATGAAGCCAGTTGGCGGAGCAACCGGTTTTAGCCATCCTAGATTTCAATAAGGTGTTTCAGGTCGATTGTGATGCTAGTGGTTATGCCATTGGAGCAGTGATGAGCCAAGAAAGTAAGCCCATTGCCTATTTTAGTGAAAAGTTAAATGATGCAAAGAGAAAGTACTCTATATGTGATCAGGAATTTTATGCAATAGTTCAAGCATTAAGGAAATGGAGACATTATCTGTTTCCAAAAGAATTTGTTTTGTTTACTGATCATCAAGCATTACAGTATCTGAGTAGTCAGGGAAAGTTAAATCAGAGGCATATGAAATGGGTAGAATTTTTGCAGAGTTATACCTTTGTTTTAAAGCATAGGAGTGGCAAGTCAAATAGGGTTATAGATGCCTTAAGTAGGAGGCAAACATTGCTGACAGAGATGCAGATTGAAGTGGTTAGGTTCAATGAACTCAAGACACTGTATCCTAAAGATCTTGATTTTCTGACTTGGAAAGCTTGCAAGGACCCTGTTACAGTGGACAGGACAAGGTGGCTAGATTTCATAATCTAGGATGGCATGTTATTTAAGGGAAGTCAATTGTGTATCTCGAGGAGTTTCATGAGGGAGAACCTGATAAAGGAGAAGCCTGAGTGGAGGAATGGCGGGACATTTTGGTCAGGATAAGACCATTGATATTATTAGTGAGCATTATTATTGGCCTCAATTGTGACAGGATGTAAAGAAGTATGTACAAAGTTGCAGGGTATGTTAGATGGCTAAAGGAGTGAGCTAGAATATAGGGTTATATCAGCCCTTACACCATACCGGAGGCCATGGGGAGGATATAAGTATGGACTTTGTTCTTGGTTTACCAAGGACACAATGAGGGAATGATTCAGTCTTTGTGGTGGTTGATAGGTTTTCAAAGATGGCACATTCCATTCCATGTCAGAAGACCCATGATGCAGTCCACATTGCTGGCTTGTTCTTCAAAGAGGTGGTGAGGCTACATGGTCTTCCAAAGAGTTTTTTTTTCAAATCGTGACACCAAGTTCATGGGATACTTTTGGAGGACATGGAAAAGTTGAGGACGAGTTGAAGTTCTGCACACCATCCACAAACTGATGGGCAGACTGAGGTTGTGAATAGAAGTCTAGGTAACCTACTGAGATGCTTGGTAGGAGATAAACCTAAGGGATGGGACTTGATCTTACCCCAGGCAGAATTTTCATACAACAATTCTGTCAATAGAAGTACTCGTAGATCACCATTCCAAATTGTGTATGGAGGTAGTCCCAGGACCGCTCCAGAATTGAAGATGGACCAAGAGAAGAAACTAGTGCTGAAGCTGAAGAATTTGCAGAGCACATCAAGAATATACATGAGAATGTCGGAGAACATATCAACAAGATGAATATGCAGTATAAGGCTAAGGAAGATCAAAAAGGAGGTATAAGGAGTTTCAGATTGGTGATGAAGTGATGGTCCACTTGAGGAAAGAAAGGTTTCAAGTGGGAACATATAACAAATTGAAGATGAAGAAGTTTGGTCCCTGTAAAATTTTGAAGAGGCATGAATCATGGAATGCATATGAGGTAGAGTTGCCAGATGGATTCAACATTTCCCCTGTGTTCAACATTTCAGATTTGACAGAGTATCATGAAGGTGGCGCAGAGGAAACACCTACAATGGAACAGTTTGGCATTCCAGCACCTACTTCAGAGAAGGAGGAGATTGAAGAAATCCTAGATAGCCGTGTGGGAAGGAGTACCGAAACAGCAAAGATGAAGTATACGTAAAATGGAAAGGAAGGCTGGGAAGATTCTTCTTGGTTGTCTAAGGCGATTGACGCTTGGGTTTTCCTCAACCATCCGAGACGGAGGTCACTTCTCAAATTACTGGTGACCATGCAGAGCATCCAAGTGTTAGGGCAATCTTGCATCACCCAAAAAGATGATTTCCATTTTGTTCCTGTTGTTTTCTTTTTTGTAGATGTTTTTGTATTTTGGACCCCTTTTAAGTGAAAAGGTTTCAACTTTGAGTGCTTTTCTGCTGCTCCAAGCTTTTTAGCGAGTTTGCATTAGTCGTGGAAGACAGAAATTTATGGGAAGGTTCAGGATGGAAAAATACACAGTCTGGTGAAAGAATCAAGTCAAGATCATTCATGACTTGAAAGTTATTCAAGTTCCAATTTCTGCTTTTTGACCTGAAAAACCTTCCGAGCTCAGTTTGAGGCACCAAATGATCCCGGATGGGCCTGAAAATTTGCGAAAACGCCAAAGTAGTCCGCCAAAGGCCTACTTTGCGGAAAATCGTCTTTTCGAGATCTTTCCGAAAAGGTATTATCATTGAAGATCCCGACGGTGATTAAAAGTTATGGCTGCCGGAAGTTGGTGCATATTTTAGAAATGTGCTAATTTTCAACTGTGAATTTAACTTGAAATTCAAATTGTAATTTTGGCGCCAAACCGTCAAAAATCTTATCTCGAAGGTTGTTTTTGGTTCCAAACCGAAATAGGCCTATTTAGGGACTTGTTTATGATTTTTGGGTAACTTTTTGGGAGGAAAGAAGTTCGCATGCTGTGAAAGGGGATCTGGGTAATTTTCTGTAAGTTTGTAATTTGCATGTATCACAGAGCTCGAGGATTTGTGATCCTCTGCATGTAAGATTTTTCATTATTGAATAATAAGAAAGTTTGCTAGTTGTGTGCATTATTTCTGTGTCTCGGGTTTGCTCCCTCGTCAGAAATCATTAATAAAAGATAAGAAACAATTGAACCCCACACATGTGCTCTTCCAAATGATTTCCTGAAAGATCAAAATCTAAAAACCAAAGTCCAAAGGTCTTAGTCAAAAATCTCACAGGAAACGTTTTCCCATGCTTTACGAATTTAGAGAAAGATTGACCTTCAATTTTTACAAACGTGCATCAAGGAACAATCCAAATTTGTATTCATTTTACTATTGTCAAAATCCAAGTCTCCTTCAAAGGTTTGAGTATCTCACATAGGAAGTAATAGCATGTTCTTCAACACCTTGGTCTAGTAAACAAAGGTATCTCTAAGTCTCTTAGGATCAATATCAAAACACCTTCATCCATCCTCCAAAATAAAAATCAAGATCATCTCACAAACAACTCTTGGAAATCTTGAAAAAATAATTCATGCTAAACTTTGGGAAAATCCTCTTGAAATCATAAATAAAAACAAATCCAAATCATCTTGTTTGACCAGGTGTGTGTAGATGAATCCTTCTTTGCACACTTAGTCAAATTATCATCTTGTGGACAAGTTTTCTCTAAGACAACATCCAACCTCTTAGATTTTATGAGTTCATTATCCAAACCAAATCCAATCAAAATAAAAATCAAATCAAATCAAGCATCAAATCCAAAAGTCCTAAAGTTTAGCATCCTCCTCAAGGTTCCCTAAGAGTTCCAATCATTCACCAAACATCCATCTTTCATTATCTCATCACCATCCTTTTGATCCTTAATATCTTAGACTTTTTTTTGTGTAGCTAAAGTTTAGATCAATCCAAGGAATTAAAGGTTCACCTCCCATTCTTGAAAATTGATCCTCATTTTATGGTCCAAACTAGATCCCAACACAAGAAGAACATGGAAACAAACAAAAAAACATCCACTTGAAGTGACTTGAGTTAAACTGCTCTTGAAATAAATCCCATTGGGTCTAGTAATCCCACACTCAATCTTCCTCCACTCCCACAATATTCTCAAGAGAAAGGTGGCCAAGTGGAGGACATCACCAAAAATGTTCTAGGGATGACTCAAGATGAAATCATTGAAATGGTCCAAAATTCCAAGACTCACAAAATTGTTAATGCCATGATGAAACTCAATCCCTCACAATACATGCTAGAATTGGCCAAAGAAGGGGCTAAACTACCTTTCGACTATGATGTGAGCACTCTTGTGGAGAAATATCTTGGGATCATGCCTCCAATCTCATCCACACCTCCATTTCAAAGCATTACTCAAACCATCCCCCAAATCCCATCATCCATTACTCCAACTCATCCAATCGTCAACAAGGGGAGCTCATTGCTTCATGCACTACAAACACACCCCCTTGTGAACAACCAAGATTTGGATGCAAATACCATATTGGGTCAATCTGTCCCATTGAATCTGCTACACTCATACATTTTTCTCACGTTTAATGACCTCAATGACCCATCCTCTTTTCACACAACATCTGCATATCCTCTCAACACACAAACCTCTCCCCCTATGACTTCACAAGGAGAAGGTGGGCTATTTCAACAAGGGGGAATCTTTGACCCCTCATCATCATCATTTCCTCAAGGGAATACACCACCTATTTTTCCACCACTTCCACCTTTTCTATTAACATCCACACCACTCCTTGGTTTAGGGCTCCCACCTTTACCAACCATCAATCAATAGAATCAAATCAACCCCACAATAATAAATCAAAACATCATATGAAATCCTCTAATCTTTCCATTGATATCACAACAACATGTGGCAACCATCCAAGCAACACAAGCAATCATTACACCATCCATAAATGTGGTCTCTCAAGGACCATGCATATCAATCACGTCATCCACTACACAAATCCCTATCATTAATACAACAACACCTCTCATTACAACAACAAACACCATTCTAAATCTACCACCACCATCGCCACCAAGACCAAACATGTCCAACCAATATAGCATCACATTGCAAGAATCTCAAAAAACCTATCAGAAGGCACTTCAACAATTCCAAGCTCAACAAGCACAAAACATGAAAGCAGCACAATAAGTTTCTCAACAATCACATGTAGCTCAAGCCACACAACAAGCACAACAGGATACCCAAGCTCAAGCTTTTTTGCAACAACAGAAAGCTTCCCAAGCTGCACCAGCAACTCAAGTAGCTCAAGCTGCACAAGTGGCAAAAGCCACACAATTTTCCCAACAAGCACAAGTTGAAGCTCAATCCCAATATCAAGCTCAGCAAGCACAAGCACAAGTTCAATACTAGGCACAACTACAAGTAGCTCAGCAACAAGCATATCAGCAAGCCCTACAATAGTACCAAGCACAGCAAGAAGTAGCCCAATTACTAGCCAAACAACAAGCATTGTTGGCACATCAATAGCAAGAGCAATAACAAGCGTTGTTGGAACAACAACAATAAGACCAACAACAAGTGTTGTTGGCACAATAACAAATGTAGGCATATTAGCAAGCCTTTATCACACAGTAGAGCCTACAAAAAAATCCCACCAACACATCCAACATCCACCTATCACTCAAACAAGTCTGCTACTTCAAAACACATTCACTCCACCTCCTGATCTAAAAAATGACTTGATGACACAAATCAAATTTCTCTTGCAGCAAGTGCTCGATCTCCAATTAGGGAAAATAACAAAGACACCAAGCAGTCTATGCCCCTATCCATTCGATAGGAACCTTGAAATGGTACCATTCCCAAAGGGGTTTAAAATCCCTAAATTCGACAAATATCATGGGATAGGAAACCCTCAAGATCACATCAAGGAATTCCAAGTACATTTCATGGAGGTCACATATGATCATACATATATGATGCAGCTATTCCATCGAAGTTTGGCTAGTCCTACCATGGAATGGTTCTCTCGCCTTCCTCCAAGAATCAAAAAGTTCCAAGAAATCATGGACGCATTCATAAAAAATTACACATTCAACATTGGCATGGATATTAGTCTAGAGGAACTATCTGCGCTTAAATAATCTAAGGAGGAATCATTTGCTTCCTTCCTACAATGATTATGATCCAAGCCCAACAAGATAAAATGGACCATGCTAGAGGAACAACAAATTTGCACCATCATTGTTAATCTCAAGAAAACATTGTCATTCCATCTCAAGATGCAATGTATCACCACATACAACCATTTGATCCCCAAGGTGCTCAATATTGAGTGTTCCCTTATTGTAAAAGGGGGAAACCACATATCCATAACATCAATACAACCACCCATCCACCAGCTATACCGAAAAACCTTGTACATGGGTGAAGAACACAAACATCACTAATGATGGTGTGGTGGATGCCAAGGTCATAATCAATTCTCCAAAACAAGACACACAATCATACCAACAACTGCAAGGCAACAATCAAAACAACACTAAATCCAACATGGTATCGCAACAACCACCCAATAAACAAGTAAACAACTAGAATAATTGAGGGGGACCACCTTTGCAGAACAAATATCCCCCTAAGCAAAAGTACACATCCCTTGGGGAACCAATTGAATCAGTCATGAAGAAACTAGTAAATGAAAATCTCATCGAAATTCCCACTTATGATAATTATCAAGAGCCCCAAGTGAAACCACCATGGTAAAATGAGAACCACCTTTGTGATTTTCATAAAATCAAGGGGCACACAACAACCAGTTGCACTCAAGGCTAAAAAATCTTATCCAAGACCTCATCGATGACAAGGTCATAAATGTTGAACAACCAACTAGAAATCAAGACCTTAAAATATACATGAATCCAATGTTGGATCATAACAAAGGGAACAATCATGGAAAGACCAAGTATGCCAATTTGAACCATGTGTACAATCATGTTGTCACATCCATAGATGAATGGGTCACTATTGTTAACATCAAGGGAGCCAAAGTTGATTGTGGAGTCACCACACACGACAGAAAATTTACCATTGTTGGGTCATCCCAACCACCTAGAGCATCCACCTCAAATCCAAGATCCATTCCTAATGGCTATAATGTCTTGGACCAGTTGAAAAGAACCCCCACTCGGATCTCCATCATGTAGTTGCTGAAGATATCACCCACACATAGAAAAATACTAGAGGAATCATTGGCTTCATCCACTATCTCTGTGGATCTTGATGTTGACCAGTTCCAAGCTATGGTCGGACACATCACCACCCCAAATCTTCTAACATTCTATGACCAGTACTTTCCCACCCAAGCATTTCATAATTGTGTGCTCCATCTTGAAGTCCTGGTTCATAAAAACAAAGTCAAAAGGGTCTTGGTGGATGGGGTTGCAGGTCTAAATATCTATTCACTCAAACTAATAAATAATTTTGGATTCTTCGAGGATGCCATTGAAAAAGGTAAGGGTATCACAATCAGAGCATATGATGATCAGGAAAGAGTGTCTCAGTGCACTATTCAGCTCTCTATTCAAGTAGGGCCAGTCATTATGGAAACCACATGCCAGCTTCTTGAACTTGATTTACCTTATAACATCCTCCTAGGGTGTCTGTCGATCCATGGGATGCAAGCTATTGCATCAACCTTCCATTAGTGCATCAAATTCCCATATCAAAATCTAGAGGTCATGGTCTGTGGTGATCTTGAACCCTTTGCTTATTGTAAGAACTTGGAAGAAAAATACTATAAAATCCCCTAGGTCCCAAAGAATGATGAAGGCCCTACAACTTCGTATGTAGACCCAGCTACCTTGGCCTCCACTTCTGAGACACAGACACCTGCCATCCCTAATATCTCTAAAATCAAGGTCATTATCCAAGACAATGGGTGTGGGGATTATAAAATGAATAAAAGCGCTTTCATAATAGGAGAGTTGCCTCAAACTCCTAGGTCTCATGGAAAACCCCAACCAATTGAAACATCATCCCAAACCTTCAAAGAAGACCCTTCTAGATTTAGGTGTTGGGGAGATCTAAGTTAGGAGATAGTAGATGAAAAGACATATCAATCTTATTATACCAGGATGAAAGGCTCACACTTGATCTTCCCATGAATGAGAGTAGCAAAGGATTACAAATGATGCTTGGTATGGGCTATAACAGAAACCAAAAACTTTGAAAGAATGACAATGGTCTTCTAGTACCTCTCATTCTAGAGAAGTGTATGAGAAATCTTGTCCTCAAATGTACCCCTCTGAAGGTGGCCATACTTGGAAAAGGTGCCTTCGTTAGAAAGTTCAAAACTCCCCCTCAGCTATCAACATCTGCCCTTCAATTACCAATATCCACAAGTCGAGTCATAGATAACTTTACCTTTGACATAACTGATGTGTGTAGTAGTAGTAGTGATGAGGACCCCATAAATGGCTTGCCTATGCTATTTGAATATTCCTCCCTTCTCATGATTAGTACCTTGTCATTTGAGTCAAACAATGAAACCCATGAGATAAACTTAGTTTATCCCCAACTCATCAATTACGACCAACAAGGACCACCAATTTTGGACACATTCGAAAACAATGAGGCACTCTCAAAATTCATGGGATTGTGAGGTAAAATACCATCCAGAGATCACAAAGTTGGATTTGACATCATACTGCACACACATTCCTATTACGGGGAAACGATTGAATCCTTTAGTCGCAAAAGTGAAAATCTAATAATAATCTCTTGGTCTTTGAGTGAAAACCACACTGTGGCACTCTCTAACCTGAAAATAGTAAAAATAAAGGATGCATCCCATGGTGAAAACCTCTCTGAGGTGATGGAGGATGAAGGATTCAATATTCCTCTTACTGCCATTCATCAGGAGAAGTGAGCGGTCTTAGCAAAGAAGTGCAATCTAGTCAACCTAGGAATAGAGGAAATGTCACACATAACATTCTATGCAGAGTCACTTCTGATAAAAGAGAAAGAACTCTTGGCTGCATTCCTAAAAGAAAGAAAGATAAAATTTTCATGGGCCTATGTCGACATGTCGAGACTTGATCTGGAAGTTGTGGTCCACCACCTAGCTATATATCCCAAAGAAAAAATGGTGAGACAAAAGCTAAACAAAATGCATCCCCATATTGCATTGTTGGTTAAAATGGAATTACAAAAGCTCCTAGATGTAGGGTTCATATAGCTGATTTATTATCTAGAGTGGGTCTCCAATCTTGTACCTATTTCCAAGCCCACTAGGGAATCCACATCTACATGAACTTCAGAGATCTAAACAAAGCATGTTCCAAGGATGAAATCCCTCTTCCAAACATTGATATGATTGTGGATATGACAACAGGACATGAGATGTTATCCTTGATGGATGGATTCTCAGGTTACAACCAGATCATGATAGAAAAAGATGACCAACATAAAATGGCCTTCACTTGTCCATGGGGGACATATTGCTGGAATATGATGTCATTTGGGCTAAAAAATGTAGGAGCTACTTATCAAAGGGTCATGACATTAATCTTTCATTATATGATTCATAAGACTGTCAAAAATTATGTGGATGATATATTGGCTAAATCAAAGAAACAACAAGATGGCATATCAGCTCTAAGCTCCATCTTTGATAGGCTATAAAATTACAAGGTCTGACTAAATCCATAAAAGTGTGTCTTTGGGGTACAATCAGGAAAGCTCCTATGGTACATTATATCCATGAGAGGAATCGAGGTAGACCCTGCCAAATTCAAATAAATCCTTGAAATTTAGGCACTAAAAACATTGAAACAACTAAGAGGCCTACAAGGAAGACTCTAATCCATCTGTTGGTTCATAGTGCAACTAGCCGAAAAAGTTATCCCATGTTATCATCTACTCCATAAGGGGGTAGCATACAAATGGGATGAGAAATGTGATCAAGCCTTCAACAATATTAAGGATTACTTGCTCACACCACCAGTTCTCATACAGCTAATTTCAGGGAAACCCTTGATCTTGTACATATCAACAACAACAGGAGCTCTTGATGCTCTCTTAGCACAACACAATGAAAATGGGAAAGAGAGAGCTATCTATTATATCAATAGAACCATGGTGGGACATGAATTGAATTACACATCCATTGAGAAAGCTTTCTTAGCAATCATGTTTACAACACAAAAATTCATACATTACATGCTAGCCCATTAGATAAAGCTCATCGTAATGATAAACCCCCTTAAGTACCTGCTTTCTAAAGCAATGCTTATAGGGAGGACAGCTAAGTGGGTTATGATCTTGATAGAGAAAGAAATTGAGTATTTGGAATGCAAGGCCATAAGACAAGCAATTGTAGATCAACTAGCAGAAGCACCAATATACTCAGAAAACCCACTTGTATCAGAATTCGCTGACGAATCAATATTCAACCTAAGTGTGGAGGATCACTGGAAAATGTACTTTGATGGATCCTACACACAACACAAATCAGGAGCAAGGATCTTCTTTATCACTCCACAAGGGGATTGTATACCAAAATCATACAAGTTGCCATACCCTTGCACGAATAACATTGCAAAATATGAAGCTCTAGTCATAGGGGTGAGAATTTCAATGCACTAGAAAATAATGTTACTTAAGGTCTATGGAGAATCACAGTTCATAATCAACCAGGTAAACGATGAGTATCAAACAAAGGATGACAAGTTGACTCCCTATAACAAACTATTGGAAAGCCTCAAGGATTTCTTCATTGATATCACATTTGAGTAGCTACCAAGAGCAAATAACAGAGTGGTGGACACCATGGAAACAATTGGATCACTATTGGACATCCCACGCAACACCCCAAAGCAATAATTCCTCATAAAGAAGCTTCTTGTACTAGCATTCGAGGTACCAAAGTTTGAATTTGTGTGTGAAATCATTAGTCCCGGTGATCCCTAGTACCATGATATATACACCTACTTGAGAATAGGAGTCCTCCCCACAGACATAACCCCAAACCTCAAAATATCCTTTATCAAAAATTCATCATGTTTTGTCATCCTAGGAAATACCCTATATAGTAGAAGCATTTAAGGAACACTTTTATGATGCCTAAATGTTGAGGAAGCTTTGACCACTTCGACCGAGGTACATAACAACATTTTTGGTTCACATTAGAGTGGTATGACCTTGGCTAAGAAACTTTTGAGGATGGGGTACTATTGGCCTACAATGGAAAGAGAAGCACACGATTATGTCAAAAGGTGTTTGTAGTGTTAGTAGCATGGGGATCTCGTCCATGCACTAGCTCAGAAGCTCCACCTGATTGTTACACCCTGGCCTTTTTCACAGTGGAGGCTCAATCTTTTTGGAAAAATTACCCCCACCTCATCCAATGGACATAATTTCATCATCACTACCACTGAGTACTTCACCAAGTGGGTGGAAGCCATCCCCATGACCTATATCAAAGGAAAGAAGATATCAAAGTTCATCCTGAACTACCTAATTTGTCTCTATAGTGTCCCTCAGGCCATTATCTCAAATAACAAGACACCTTTCAAAAACCTAGATGTTTGATACCTATGCCAAAAGTTCAAAATCCAACATCACTTTTCCACTTCGTACTACCCCCAAGGAAATGGCCAAGTTGAGGCTACAAATAATACTATCCTAAAAATCCTCAAGAAAACAATCAATGACATTGGTCGTGATTGGCATCTCTAACTGAATCTCTCCTTATGGGCATATCGGACAAGCATCTGCACACCAAAAAGTGCCACCCCTTTCTCCCTGGTCTATGGATCATAAGCCATATTCCCCATTGAGATCAAGCTGTTGTCATTGAGAATATCATTGTAGATTCTCATCATAAATGAAGAATATTGGGTGTCGAGATTAAATGAGTTGAAACTACTAGATGAGTGGCACATGGATTCCTTAAACCATTTACAAGTCTACCAAAACTAACTCAAACAGAGCTACAACAAGAAGATTAGGAGTCAGACCTTCCAAGTTGAAGAGCTTGTGCTAAAGGAGAAGCAAAAGAATGTTTTGAATCTAGATAGCAAGGGAAATTTTTAGCCCAATTGGCTAGGACCCTTCATCATCACAGCAAACTACAAGTCAGGGGCATATCAATTATCAACACCAGAAGGAGAACCTCTGCAAGAACCCATGAATAGCTCCCATCTCAAAAAAAAATATGCCTAATCTTTCAAGGTATAAAACAAAAAATACAAAAGAATAAAAAAAACATAAAAATCTAAAAAAATCTAAAAAATAATTAAAAATAGTAAAGAAAAAATCATCCTCTAGTGAAAACCACTTTGGTGGCACTTTGGGCAAGTACCTTGGTGAAAACCTGGAAAACAGACGCCTTGTGTAAATAAGCACTTTCCATCCAACAGGATCTCCATAGATGGTTTTGCATCATCCGTCCATCACACATCCATCACATTATATATCTCTATCCATCACCCATCTGTGTCTGCATCATAGTTTGATCCTATATTTGTGTCATGATCCCTCCTAGTACTACTCGGCCCATTCTTAAGGTCAGTTTGTCTTGGCTATATCAGATTAGTCTATTGCATCACATTGGGCACATGTTCTCATCGAATCAGATTCGTGTATATTCTTCAAGTCTTCCCAAAATCAAAAAATCAAAAAATCAAAAAACCTCATAAAATCAAGTTTGTCACAATAAACTGGCAATCCATTTATTCATATCTCACTAATAAATTGAGTATGTGTCAGTCAAACTAAGTGGTCTCTGCATGTATAATGTAGGCAAGGCTAATATGTTGATCAGCCCTCAAGGCCCCTAGGATAGGTCTTTAGGTAGACTCTTGGTCAAATTTTTTGAAAAACCCCAAAACATTTGAAAATTTGGAAACTCAAAACATTCATAAAATATTAGAAAACAACAAAACATTTGCAAAATATTTCAAAAATACCAAAAACAGCCTCAAAACATCAAAAAAACATCCAAATATTTGATAAAAATCCATCCATCCCATTTTGAATTCACCCGCAATAAACATATGCTCATAATAAATCATTGTCATCCTCAAACAATCAGAAACAAGTATAGTAGATCGAAAGTGAAAATCCAAACATCAAAAAAGTTTCAAGTCTAGGTCAGTAGGTAAACAAGTTGGTCAACTTTTCATATCAATAGCTAATCATCCAATTATCCCAAATCATCTGATAACATCATGTCCTAGGATGCATCCTTCCTACAGTGGACATCAACATCAGGCATCACTGTAGTTTAGTCTTCACTAGCGGTTTGATGAACATTAGCTTGTTCATTTACTTGATATTTTTCTTAGTTATTTATCTTATTGTACTCATTTCGGTGACCTCTCGATGATGTCCAAACAAAGGGATTTAGAGAGAAAGGAATGGGGCAACAATCAATATCTTTTTATCTATTGTGCTTGTTGGATATTCTTGTAATATAACCCTGGTCATGCATGCTTTGTTTGGATGTAGGTAGGGTGTTTTAGGTGTCTGGTTGACCACATAGGAAGGATTTCCTTCCTATGTTTTGGTATGAGATGTTTGAAATATCGGAACTACATTTTGAATCAGGTTTTGTATGTCAAGTGTGAACAGGAGTACTCCTATCTTATTGTCGAGTCAAATTCTATCACATTAGGTGCAATGCCATCCTGGTTCTCTATACCTTGATGCATCACACCTATGTGTGTTATCAAACATAAGGTAAATAGAACTTTTAAAATCCCAATTCTTGATAAGAAAATCATCATCATCATCATCATCATCATCATCATCAACCATCATCTCTAATAAGGTAGGCTTTTTGGATCTTATTTTCTTTTCCTTCTTTCTGTACTAACATGGTATCATGGCAGTTAATCAAAAACACCACTAATGCATCCATCCTGCATCCACAAACCATCAACATAATGTATATAATGACATATCATATAGGAAACATTAATCATCTCACATGCATTGCATTTCATCATTACATAATATAGATTGGTTATTCTAAGCATCTCATAAACCATACATTTTCATACATTGCATAATCATGAAATTATTATCATATCATAAGGCATCATCATATCAACCATATATACATTATCATATTATCAATTTGCATCATCACATAAAGGCATCATCATATCATATCATGTGCATCATTATGTCATCCATACTTATTAGAAAAGGTACTAAAAAAAACAAAAAAGAGCATATCTTACATCTCATAATCATAGCATATAACATCATCCATATAGATATGTTAGTCTAAGCATTTTCAATCATTTGCATAACATTAACATTTGCATCCATACATGATAATCATAAAAATTACATGGAAAAGTTACTAAAAAATAAATACATCCATCCATCCATCTACATAATCACTGCATCACATCATATAGAATCACACATTGCATTGCATCACGTAAAATAAAGTCATATCATATCATTGCATCATATATAGAACATCGCATATCAAAAATTAAATACATCTGTCCATCATGCATAAATAAAATAGGACACATCATATATCAGATCAAATCAATCATATCATATATCATCAAAATAATACAACTATCATGGTACAAAGAATCAAGATCAAATGTGTGTGTATTAATCAATATATAAAAACACCCACGACATTATCAAAAACGGAGCCCGTGGATCTCAAAAAAAGAATGGTGTCTCCGATAAAAAAAATGTGAGCTAGCCCTAATGGTTGCTCCCCTCTCCTAGCTATCTCTTAGTTTGATCCTACCTCTAGCTTATTTTCTATGATAAATTTAGCACCCGAGCTACTCAAGGCACTACCTGATGATAATGTACTTGATAGTACTTTGCCTCTCTCATTGCATCTCAATACATGCATACCAGGACTATCCTACCCTAGGTTGTGACTACCATACTCTCAAGCTACTACTGGTGGCCCACCTCATATCCTAGTTGTAACTTTGTAGCTTGTCTTTGTTGCATAGCCTAATCCCACTCTTCTTAGGCCCGATCCCTCTCAACCGTCAGTGTAGAAACCTATGCCTATAGCTGCTAAATCAGTGCATCCCTCTGGTATGGATGAGATGGTGGTGCTCGTGGTGGTTTTTGCTAGTCTCTCAGAGGCTTTTGTGGGTCCCTCGGGGCATCCCTATGTTGGTTCCCATATCTCTGCCTGTCTCTCTACCCATCCCTCTACCCTCACTGGTCAGTGGGTGGTCTGCCTCCTCCTCTGCCTCTGTATCTATCCCCGTCCCCATCTCCTCAGCCTCCTCATCCTCACCCCCGCCCTATTGTTTGGACTTTGGGTCTTTGTCATGGTAAAGTTTCCCCTGGCACTATCAATCTAGCTAGTGGCCTGAACCAATCACGGTATGTCTGTGTCATCCCAGGATCTACTTGCCCCTGATCATATGGCCATGGCCTAGCCACCAACAATCTAAAGCTATCCATTGTTTCCTCTAGAGGGATCGCCTGACCCCATGTGTTCTCCCTCGTAGTACGAGCAAGTATGGCCATGTACAAGTCATCGGGCCTATCCTAAGTATCTCCAAATTTCCTAGCCACCTGATCTGGAAGATAATGCTTAGTCATAGTGTGATCCCTGCCCTGCATAAGCCTATCCTACCTCGCAAAGAAATTTTTTTGTACATCATCATACTAGGTGGGCATCCTGAGCCAAGGCCTCCATGTGAAGACAATCATCTCATTGATCATCCTCCTCCAGTGAGGGATCTCAATCACTCCTATATGGGTAAAGGTCAAGCCAACCCTGTATCTATAGACTACTAGATCATTTGGATCCACATCAACAACTGTAACTCGTGGGTGAAGCACGAAAAATGTGCTCCTAGGCTCAGATGTGAAGGAGAGTAACTCTGGCTCTGATAGCCCTACTATCATAGTAGGCGAACTCGTGCAAATCATGATAGAGTGAGGTCAGCATCACTAGTCCCCATGCAAAGAACTCTCTCTAGTGGAGCATCCGCTCTCAGGAAAAACCCCATCCTGGACTGAAATATCAGTCGCATTGATCTGGTGCCACAAGCCCTAAGATGATAGCAGCCAAAATCAGTCGAAATGTCAATACCTGACCTTTGTACCACAATAGCTCAATCTGACCCTCAAAAAAAATAATCTCATCTAGTCCCATAACCTCGTAGCAAGAATCTGTCCCAGCATCCATATCATAGATGACCCTCTCACCATGGATAGGCAAACAAAGAATATGCCAGACATCCTCCAGGGTAACAGTTGCCTCGTCTGTGGGGAAGTGAAAAAATGATGTCTTACTATGCCATCACTCTGCTAGTGTGGTCATCATGTCAAGATGTGTCCTAATCACAGGATCATATGCAATGTACCATAGCCCTATTGCTCCAAGTTTCTCCTAAAGTATCTCATGTAATCCATTCAATCTGCTAAGAATCAATGACTAATGCTCATGTGAATGTACCAGCTATGCATCCTCCTGCACTAGTAAAGCCACAACGTCAAGTTTCATTAAAACCCAAGATCTCGTTTGAAGTTTTTACAACTGAAATAGCAAAGGAATTGTTGTTTGGAAGCTCCAAACTACACCGCTGGAACCCTCTAAATTCCAAACTCTGTCGTGGCATTGCAGTTTGGCCACACATCAATTTGGCCAAAAACCCTAAATTCCCAATTGGACCACCATGATAGTGTTTGCATATGCAGCACACTTTGAAGTTTGAGCCCTAATTTCTAAATTGTGACACCTTATCACAGGACTCAATATCGACACACTTTAAGGCCACGTGGCACCAATTTAACCCTTTCAGTGGCACCAAATAGCACCGCTAGACTAGTTTGACTTTTGAACCCTAATTAATGTGCATGAATCTGATAAAAAAAATAAGGTGGGGTAGGGTCACATACTGATGATCCTGCACCTAGTAGTTGCTAGTACACTCACACTCACTCTGAAATGTGATGGGAAAGCACTCTTTGCGCCATCTTGAATGAAGTTCGGAGCTCAAAATGTTCAAGTCTCTAAAGGCTAAGTGTGCAAATGAATTGAAAGTGACCCCTCAAAGGATATTTAAGCATGAAAATTAGGGTTTATTGACCTTGTTTAGCTGTCAACCTAGGATTTTAGACCCCTGGTCTCATTTTCATCTAACCAAGGCTCATTTTGCATTGTTTTTCATGTTTTGGCACATTTTTAGAATCCTGGAGCCTTTCCAAACCCGTTGGGCAGCTTGTGCTTTTTTTTGCAAGATCACCCTAAAATATAAATTTTCATCTAATCTCTTGAGGGAGTAGTATACTAGCATAATTCATTTGCTAGGGTAGCAGTGGGGCATTTGAAAAAATTGAAAAAAATTTATTTTGGATCTCGACAAGGTTATTCTTTGAACCAATGTAGTGGGTACATTGCTTAAAAGAGGGGCAAAATGTAAACACGAAAAATATACAGATTGATCCTCTACACTTGATCCTAATTTTAGTAACACCAATTCATCCTAAATCATATCCTTTACTAGTCATTTAATTAAATAATATCTATTTGATTAAATTCATCACATTTCATCTCTTCATAAAATATATCAAATTTATCTAATTAAGTCATCATCTCCTATTAATTAAATAAATCACTTTGTTTAATTAATCCTATAGTCCCTCTTTTAATTAAATAATTTAGTTTATTTAATTAAGCTCTAAGGTCACCTCCCTTAAATTAAATAAATTAATCTTTATTTGATTTAATCTAACATCATCCTCTTTAATTAATCCAAAAATCTAAATCAAATTGTGAAATCAGCTAATCTCCATTTAAATTAATCAAATCCTAATCTTAATCCATCAAATCCTCTAGCTTTTGCAACTTGCTCATGAAAATAAATTTATTTAATTTATAAATCTTCCTTTTTCATTCAAAAAGGCATCAAAGGATGGAATATTCCTAAAATTTGAAATCTCCCCCCTAAATTACTTGTCCATCCAACAAGGAATTAAAGGCCTCTTACATGTCCTTTTCTTGAGCCAAGTGGCATTTAATTCATTTCTTCTCTCCCTCCAACTTGTCACTTCTCCAATTTTGAATTTCCACCTAATTGCATTAATGTGCACATTCATCCAAATGTGATCCACCTTTGTCCACTCCCATGTTGACAAGTGGCATTAGGCTATTAGTTGGTGTTTGATCCCAACTTCATCCATTTTTCCTCATCCTCCATCATTCTCTTCTATAAATAGAAGGCTCTTTTACTAATTTTGCATCCACAATCATAGGCATTTTCATCCACAACTTGTGCAAAGTTATCATCTTCATGTTTTGAATCAAGTTCATCCATTTTCATAATTTCATAGCTAGGTTATGGAGAAATTTCATCAAGGAGCATCAAATCTTCACCATTGATCATCAAGCTTGCTAGGAATTGGGAAAGGGCCATTTTCCACATCAAAATGGCACCAATTCCCCCATGGGATTGAGAGTTTGGACATTAAAATAGGATTTAATAGGTTTTTTACTTGTGTTCTTCATTGTTTCTTGTTTTCATGTTTCAAATGAATTTCATGGGGAATTTTGTTTATAACTTGCATATTGGACTAATAATGTGTTTGTTCTTTGTGTTTGTGCAAGTCTAGGATCACCATTCACACTGCCAAATAATTTAGATTAACTTTTCAATTCATAAACCAACTCTTACATACACTACTTGGCTTGTATGAATATGTTTAATGTGGGTTCTCGGTTATCTATCATCAACCTATGATTGGTATGCAAAATATGATAATGAAAAATTTGTCGTGGGGAACCAAAAAAAGAGTATCATGAAGAACACTTTGTTATGGGGAACTTGAAAGAGAGGCAGAGGCAACAATTTTTACAATAGTATGGTATCAAACCAACACCATAATGGCTCTTTTAACAATGCAACCTAATCAATATATATTTTCTCACACATTTCACAATATACTTTCCCATACATATATATACACATACATATATATATACACACACACATATATATACATATACATATATATACATATACATATATATACATATATATACAAATATATATATACACACACATATATATACATATACATATATATATACACACATATATACATATATATATACATATACAGACACATATATATAGTTTGTGCATCTTTGGTGTTATACACATTTTGTACAGTTAGTTCCTTGGTATCTTTCTAATTGATTTAACTTCAAATCCTTACAAAGAGGATGGTGTAGATTGTGAATGGTATGTGGAAATCAATGCTTTGAAACATAAAAAGATACATATACTCATATATATATTGAAGACAAATAGATAAATTGTATAACATAGATGACAATAACACTTACAATCCACTAAACTAATATAGACAAAATTTAATTGAAGAACAAACAAAGCATACATCTAATTAGGTTGAGTGTACATATGCATATATATGTACATGCATATGCATATTCATTTGTATATACATATATGCATATCTATATGTAAATATATCTATGCATATGCAATGCATTTTCAGTAACAAATGGAAGGTAAAATGCATCTTATCTTCCCCAGAGAGTGTAATGTTGTTGTTGCTTATGTGTATGCATCGTTCCTTTGTTCGTTGCACCCTTCATCTAAAATATCTTCACTTTTTTTATTGCATATGCATATATACATATATATATATACATATGCATATATGTATATACATATGCATATGCATATGTATATACATATATACATATACATATGCATATGTATATACATATATGCATACACATATCAAACAATGCTACAAAGTGTAAGAACAAATTCGCAGATCTAAGATTCAGTGTAATTGATGAACAAACTAACCATGCATCCGGAAAAGGCCCAATACAAATGCGCACAACAAAAAGGAAGCAAGCAACACACCTAAGGGGCTGGTGCCTAAGGGTTGTCCAGTAGCTTGTGGAGAGCTAGAGTCCATTATGTGGAACTGAAAAAATTAATATCATGAAGAAGAGTTTGTTATGGCGAACTTCAAACAAATGTGGAAGAATGAATATCATGAAACATATTGATATAATACATATAACATGTTACATATAAACAAAATAACCACAACAATTAAAAATTTATTATAAATACCTTCAAATAGACCAGGGAAAAAGAAATCCATGAAACATATTGGTACAAGATAACTAGTCTATGAAATAGTTGTAAGAGATGTTAGGAAAACACTTAAGAAGCACACATAACTAAGAGATAAACGAGAAAATAATATGATGAAAAAAACATGGAGAATAGAAGAGGGAAATAACCTATACAAAATGCTATGAAACCAACACCACAATGGTTGTTTCAACAATACAAATTAATCAAAGTACATTTTCCCACACTGCAACACTCAATATTGCATTTATTGTGTCTGCACGCATTTACTTGGTGCGCCCCCACCATACAACAATGACAGAATGCATTAAAAATCCTACGAGAAAACACTTACCATTCAACTTCTGAGTATCGAGGACACCAACTCCACCACCCCATGCAATTACCAAGCTCTATGTTGCCACAAAACAAACTGGGCAAGTTTTCATTGGGCGGGGCATCTCTGGCATCAGGAAATCCAATTCATGACTAAGCTAATGAAAACCCCAATGGAAACTTCAAATAAATACCCTACTGGTCAGGACACCTTCGATGCTACCTATGATTCTTAAGTGTTTTTCTAATAGTTATTTTACAATTTCCGTATTTTTTCTATAATATTTAGTGGGGAATAATGTAGCTCAAATTTTTAATTAACAAGCCAATATTACATATAATTTGTTGTTACATCTTGTCTAGACAATGATAGAATTTTTGGTAAGTAGGAATATGTTGCAAACTCAAATCTATATATGAATTTCACTGACCTATTAGAAAAACACTTAACAATTAGAGGAAAATGAGAGATATTTCAAAACCCACATTAAATAGAATGTTAAAATATGGAGAATTCAACATGAAAAGTACGATAATGAATAGTTTGGTATAGGGAACTGGAAAAAAGAAAATATCATCAAGAACAGTTTGTTATGGGGAAGTTCAAATAGTTCAGAAAAGAACAACACCATGAAACATATTGATAGAATAGAAAAATCAAAATTGGAAAAGACCTACTAGGAAAACACTAAAGAATCAAAGGAAAATGATAGATGTTCTCAAACCCACATTAAATAGAAAAATAACATATGGAGAATAGAAGAGGAAAACTATGATAATGAACAGTTTGTTATAGGGAACTGAAAACAAGAATATCATGAAGAACAGTTTGTTGTGGGGAAACTAAAATAGACGAGGGAGAAAGAATATAATGAAACAAATTCATATAAGACACTGCCATCCCACATAATTAGCAAGCTCCACTGCCTACATAAACATACCTAAGCAATTTGTTCCACGGACCTTCAAGCAGATCAGGGAAAAAAGAATAACATGAAACATATTGATACAAGGTTCGAGCTATGTTCTTTGCTAATAAATATTGAAGAGAAGTACAAAAATTGTATAAGAGGTGTTAGAATAACAATTATTTGCTACAAGTCATTTTACATGGGTATTTTGTATAAATGATTTGTCTATAATATTTAATGCCAAGAAAAGTAGCTCAAATTTATAATTAAGTCAAAACCACATTAAATACAACTTATAAAGCCAGTAGGTAGCAATAATCTATACAAAATGAATGCAACCCCATAGATTTAATTGAAAAATTGACCTATTACCTAGCACTAAATATTATAGACAAAATAGAGAATTTGTAAAAGAGCTATTAGAATAACACTTAACAGCCACTAAACTAATTTTATCTCCAATGTGCCTATGCTTTCATACTAACCCTTTGCATATATGTGTGTGTGTGATTACTCCTATGTTAATCTACAATTACTCCTATGTTAATGGGTATAATGCCAAAGATGCATAGAGATAACTAAAAAAATAAAGCAAGGGAGAAAAATTACTAAACCTAACCATATTTTTTTTATAAAAGAAAGAATATTTAACTAAAATTTCTCCTATGGTAACAAGTATAACTCCAAATATGCAAAAATTATGGCACACAGGTATGGATTATTATGTTAGGTGCATAAAGTAATGAAAGGTGTAGCCTTTAAAGGAGTGTAAACCAACACATAAAGTATGTGATACTAAGTCAAGCCAAAGGATGAAACATGTATGAGCTCATGCGCTATTGTGTAAACATTTGAAGGGAAGTGAAAACTATTTTAAATTCCTTGAGAATCAATCAAAAATCACACAATAATTATGGGTGCCAAAATTATGAAGGTGGCACCATATTAGCAAGTTTTTGGAATTCTTAAGAGGTCTTAAAAATATGTATAAGCTTGCAATTAGAATAGAGACTCAGCCAAGAAATCATCCCACTTTCACTTCCAATGAACACATCATTTATTAACCATACTTTCAAGAAGTCTAGTAGTCACATGATCTCTATAGCCAACCATTATCTTATACAAGTGTTTACAATATTGATGATGTCCATATTCTACTTCATATTATATCAATCCTAAAAAGGATGGAATACTACAAGGATTGAACACAATAGCCCTTCTAGAGACTTTAATGAACAACCTTCACCAATTCTCCTCGCTCACCTAGGAAACACCAAACTGAACTCATCACCAGATCTCTTAACTGTCAAACTTGTAAAACTTTTGTACAACATGAGAGAACATAAATATTCCCATCCTTCATGCATAATGAGAGAAAAACTTCCTCCTAGAGACCACATTTCCATCAAGCATTTCAAAATCTCTCATTAATGCTACATATGAGAGAACAACTCTCCATAAAGAATCCACATCTCCTTTGAGTTTTTTAAAATCCATTATTTCATCTATAATTTTTGGGTTCTATATATTTGTTAATCAACTTCCATTCTGTGTATGGATATAAATTGAAGGTGAGGTCATCATACACTACTTCATTCTATATTTTTTGGTTCTTTTTTTAATTTATTATAATCTTTTGAGGCATCCTATTTGTTCATAGAATGTCCAATTCAATGCTTCATATATTTCACCACTTAAATCTTTTATATGGTTGTAAATGAAAGGTGAGTTTGTCATACATTAATTCATGTATGTTATTTTGGCTTCTACATTTTTGTTATTCAACTATCATATGCCTAGTTCATTTAGGTTTTTTGTGATTATTATAGTCTTTAAAGAGACCCTATATTTTATAGAATGTATATAGTTAAATGATTTAGGCATTTCTTTCTCTAACTTTTTACTAAAAATATTCATAATATTCTAAATTTTAAAATTATAGTTGAAGCCTATTTGTTCCAATATTCAGATTTGATAAATGATTCTCAATATTCAAGCCAATTCTAAATGTAGACCCAAAATGACACTAGGATATTGAGGACCAAAATGCCTCCACATAAGAGAGGAGTATGCTTTCTACTAGAGGAAGAAACACAAATTATCAATGAGGCCACTTCATAACCACTTGAGGTAGTTGTTCAATTGAATTTAGCTAATAAAATGAATAAGATTGTAGCACAATGGAAGTGGACCAAAGAGAAAATGGATTTATCTCTTAGCTAGCTATTGAGGACAATTTGATCTCAATAAGGAATGAAATAAAGAAATGGGGAATCCCTACCATCACACTCACCAATTGGTTAGGTGGTAGTATTTCAACTATAAAAAAAGGTCCTCCTATAGTCCTTAGTGTATAAAAAGAGACATTAATTATCTAATGGTGCAATGAGATGAGAATAGTGTGTCACAAGCTTAATATTATCAATCACAAGGAAAAATTTGCACAAATCTACCAAACATTACCTAAACCATTTAAGGATGGGATTCCTAGTAACTCATTGTGGACTAATTTTAAAAGAAAACATCCTAAAGTAAAATTGAGGATTATAGAAGGACTTGATAGAGATATACCACTAAACATTAGACTTTCCACATGATTTTTGCATTCTACACAATATTTTTAAAATCATATGATGCCTATCCATATGGTCCTCAAAGAATATGGAACTATGATGAAATTTACATTCAAGCTAGAAAAATGGAGAGTGATGTGGGCATTAGCTAAAAGAGGTAGCCTAAGTGTTTCATATATCATACAAAAGAGTAGGATTGAAATAGAAATTTGCATTGTGTAAATTTTATAGGTCAAAGCATACTAGGTTTCAATCTATTCAAGGGTAAAAACATGAAAAATTATATCATTAGTTATGAAGTAGATGCTTACTATTGCAATTATGTTGTTGGTGTTATCATTGATTTCAAAAGTTGTAGGTGTTGTTCATTCATGTCAATAGTATGAAGATTGTTGGAGATTGCTAGTGTTGGAAGCATTGTTTCAAGTAATGTTCTTGGTAGTGAGCCACCCAACAATGAGCCTTTCTTCTTTTTATAGGTAGTGATCCCTTGGCAGTGAACCTAATTATATTCAATATTGCAATTCATATGTGTGTGTGTGTGAGCTAATCCTCACCATGGTTTTTCCCTTCTTTGTTTTCAACATAAATATGGTGTTCTTATGTTTTTGGATTACTATTTCATATGTTTACATTCTTCTAATGTGCATGGGGTACAAACCCACACTAGTGGGTTACAATTTTTCACACAAAGAAAATTAAAAAATGCCCATAAAAATAAAATAAAAATTAGTTTCTCCTTCTACTGAAGGGGGTTCAAATGAATCCATCCCTTTATAATGAAACCCCCTCCCTCAAATGAACCACAACTTGTGCCATATAGGGGTGTTTGAAAGTGAACCCCCCCTTCTAATGAAGGGGGTTTGAATGAACCCTCCCCCCTTTTTTAATTTTCCCATTTAATTGCAAAATTAATACATTTTTTACTTTTGAAACTTGATTTGGAGGTGGAAATGGAGTAAAATAGATGAACCAAGTTGGAAAACCATAGTCCTTGAAATGAGCTTCCCAACAACTATAAATTTGATATAGTTTTCTTTTATTTTTTAGTTTTACATAACATAGGTTTTTCACCAAACATAATGTTCAATGAAAACCCATTATGGAAAAATAGTAAATTAGTGGAGTTTTTTTTTTTAAATGTGTAATCTCTAGGTATTTATGTCCTCATTCAAACAAAAAATAATAATTTCAATACATACAAAAAACTTATGCAATTGAAAATGCACCTATGTCTAAATTGTAATTGGTTTGACTTCAAAACTTAATTAAAAGAAAAATATTCAATATAAAGTAATGAAATGAAAAGGAAGCACTAGATATAAGTGTTACCAACATAAATTTGAAAGAATTAGAATTTTATCCTTTATAGAAAGAATTTATGTGATTGAAAGTACATATCACTTTTTTAAAATGTTGTTTACTATTAAATACTAGTTATCAAAGGAGATGCAAAATAAATAAATATATAATTTAAATATTTGTTTTTAAATACATTTAAAATCTACCAAAAAAATCTCACAAATCACTAATTTAGATCATCTTCAAATTCCTAATAGTTTACCTGCTATAGGTGTCGAAAAGTGAAGATTTTAATCAAAATGTTGCTTTCAATGTCAAATTTGGCCAAAAAGTGTAACCCATTATTGACATCATAAGGGTTTAAGGGCTAATAAGGGTTTAAATATTGATGAGGGATTGAATTTTTTTTAATGTACAATCGATTCACCCCCCTCTTAGTTGTCCTATACATCTAACAATTGGTATTAGAGTTGTTGTTCCTTGGAGAAATCTTAACTGCTTGAGGTAGATATGTATGGTACATGAGAAGGGTGTCAAAGCTCATATGTTCAATGGAACAAATTATACTTACTAGAAATCTAGGATGGAGTCCTTTTGGGTTTCCCTAGGATTTGGTGTCTAGTAGTCAATTAAAAAAGGATACACTATGTCTGTTGTTGGTCCAATGAGTGATGATGAAATTAGAAATATGAGAGCAATGTAAAAGAAAGAAATGATATTCTAAGTGGTCTCTCTGATTTTGAACTTATAAAAGTGATAAGTCTAAAATCTACAAAAGATATTTGGACAAAGTTGGAGAGAATTTATGAAGGAGATCGTGATAAATTCAATCATGTAAATATGTAGAACTACAAAGCTAAATTTGAAATTGTAAATGTGAACATGGAAGTTAACAAGATCACATACAATTGAAATTGATAAAGAAATCAAAAGAATGATCTAGCTAAACCACATTCCCAATGAAATTCTCACAAATATCAATTAAGATTCCATTAAAGCATGAAATGAACTAATAATTCAAATGAAACACCTAATTGACCATGTGCAAACCTCATCACATTGGGGGATTAGTGTAGGATTTATGTGGAATTCTCAACCTTTTCCTAATCTATTGTTGATGCAAACCTTTAATGGTGGATTTCATGCTAAATGTGGTATGATTGATCTCAAAGGTGGGTACGAAAAAATGGGTATAGTGCAATTACTAGAAGGATTATGAATGAAATTATCATATAAATCAGGATTATTTATAGGCTTTTTGGATGAATTAATGGCTAGGATCAAATTGGCTAATAAATGAATAGAAATGAATGAGAGGAAATGACATGGATCAGAGATCAAATCCATGGATGAGATTGAATATTGAAATGGATCAATGATTGTAATCAAGGGTTCAAATTGATTGAAACAATTACAATCCCATGATTTAGGACAATGGAGAAGATATTTCCATTTGGAGGGGAATGTTTGAATTCAAATTGGAGGAATATTCCATGAGAATATTCTTTCAATGATTTGAGGAATTAGAAGAAAATATTCAATTAAATAATGTTTGAATTCAAATTGGAGGAATATTCCATGAGAATATTCTTTCAATGATTAGAGGAATTAGAAGAAATTATTCAATTAAATAATTAAAAAATTATTTAATTGTGCAAGTGGAGAGAATCTAGGAATTTAATTAAACTATTAGAAAATCATTTAATCAAAGTGGGATTTAGGACTTTCAATTAAATAATTTTCCTTATTTAATCAAATAAGATCAAAATTAGCATAAAAGAGTGAATTAATCAAATAATATTAATTATCTGATGAATAGAGAAAAACATGAATTTAATTAAACAATTGACATTATTTAATTAAACAAATGAAATTGGATCAAATCGGGATAGAAACAGTGTTAGTGATTGAAATCATTTGTGTCATATTGAACAAGACATTTTTAATTGTCTACAAATTTATACCTTCATAATTTTTTTATGGATGTAGAAACAACAACACTGGAGTTTGACTTAAGCAAGCCTCTATACAACACAACCTTTCACCTCTTTCCATGTGTATGGATCAAATCCAGAATTTAACTAATAAAAAGTTGTAGAAGAGTTGAGAGAAGACTATATTAGAGTGACCTAGAATCTAAACAAGCTAAAACACCTAGAATATGGCACACACACCCCTATCCCTCAATTTTAGGCTGATATTTCATCCATACGTGTCCCTTTGTCTACATTTCCCAAATCTATATCTGTTTTTATAATTTCCCATTGTCATTTGTACAATCGTTTGTATTTTTATATCTAAGGTTATATTAATTAGGTCAATCAACCACACACATCAAATGAACAAATGAACAAACCAATAGAATATTGGCTCTCCTTTGAGGTAGTGAGCCAATCATCAAACCCTTTTTGGTTTGTGTTCCAATGTTAAGCTAAATGGAAATATAGATCTAAGATAATTCACTCGTTAGACCTTGGATCTCTTTCCCACTTAATTTTTTTGTGAAACTGACATGAATTACACTTTAAAAAAATTATTTTCATCTAGAATAAATTATGTAATTTGATCAAGAATTATGTTATTTAAATATCTCATTATTGATATACATTTGTTTCATTTTGAAAATATGGAATTTACACTCCTTATTCATTAAATGCTAAAAACATTTGATAAATTCAATTTAGATCATATTTACAAAATATTTGGATCTAATTGCAATATTTTTATATCTAACTTTTACTTATTTAAGGCATTAGATTTGAATAAATTCATTTTCATTGGACACTTTGGAAAAAAATCATTTAAATATATTTTCCTTGGCATAAAAATAAACCTAAAGCTCTTTCTTCTACCATTCCATTGGATATCCATCTATTAAAAAATTTATCCTACCTTCTACCTCCTAGGAGCACTCATTTGTGAAGTTGATTTGACATATCCACTCCTTTCAATGTTTAAAATCCATAATTCATGTCGTCATGTGTCTCTCATCAAAAATCTAGGGAATATTAATTAATTGAGTTTTATCAACTTTCAAACCTTGATATTTGACATTAGATACCTCCAGACAGTAGTAAACCTATCTAATCTTTCAAAACCCACACAACTCTACTCCTAAACTTGGGAACCCACATTAGCATATTATTGTCATTGATGTCAAAAGGGAATTAGATGTGAGATGGAACTGATCCTATATGAAAGATGTGTTGGAATTAATGTTAAAATTTTTTCATTAATTTCTAAGGAAAGATATGGTATGTTGAAGATTTGGTTCTAGAAGATGAAGTGTTGGTTGTAGAAATTGCTCAAAAAAGTGCATTGTTGTCATGCAACTTTGTCATAGTGTTGTAGTGAATTCTTCCAGTGTTCAAAAGTAAAATCAAAGGATATATTTGACATGGATTTTCTAAGAGCTTCTTAGAAATGTATGTTGTAGGTCCAGATGATGTAGTATGCACTCATAATTGAGTTATTTGTGCTCTCAGTCTGAATTAGGGTTTTGCAGTTATACCCTAGGAGTTCATTCATGGTTCCTTAATAAATCTTCTAATTTTTCAATGACTGCCTATATCAGGTAACCAATCACATAAGTTATCACTTATTTCATTGAAGTTGTGAGGTTGATCAGCCCCTTTTCCTAGTGCTTAAAGATTATACAACTCTAGTGGCTCGAGGAGACAGTGCCTTATCGAAGTGAGTCGCAGTGGAGTCCCTTCGAAGTATTGATAAATGGCATCATAGTGATAGTGTGTTCTTAGAGAGAAAATTCCTTGAGCCTCTTTGACATGGAAATGACAGCCAAACAATGATGGAGATCAAATGAAAGGCAATCCAATGACTATTGCTATGGTTCCATGCATCACAAAAATCTCTTTGAAGTTTTCTCAAAGATCAACAATGAGCAATGAATTATGTTCAATGGTCATGATTAGTTGATCTAACGATGTCTTCCAACCTGTTGTGTTTGTGATGGGTCCTGAATAAGCCTCACGGGGAAGTGGGGAATAGTGGAAATAAAAATGGATTTGATTAGACAATGCACGATGATGGAGGATAGAGCTTTGGTGGGACCAATGACACATGGCATCATATCATTCGACTACTTCACATCACTATTGTGAAGCGAAGCAATTGAATGTTTTCAATGATGAGTGATGAGGGATGAACAATAGTGGAAGATGACATATGAGACAAACACATGGCATAAGCTTGCTAGCCAATGAATATTTTATGGTCTTGTTGTCTATGCTAGCGGGATAGTGGGAAACAACACAGATTGTTTGGTAGTTGATTTGATGATGATCGCTAATGGAGAAATAAAGGCATATGCATAATCATGAAGCACAATGTGTGATCAATGGTGTAATTTCAACGGTATGTGATTAGACGATGATCTCTATGTCTCTTCATATTGCGAAAAATAGATGTGGATGTCTCATGAGTTGTTGCAATATGCGGTGACTATTTAAATGCAATCAACAATGAAGACATAAAGACCATTTATTTAATGGTCATGTTTTAAATATGTGACAGTGAACAAAGAATGCAAGATCATGGCGCAAAGAATTTAGATCAATGTTTTATATTTAAAAGTAAAGATCAATAATGGCTAAGTTCGTGTAAATAGGGCTTCACTTGTAAACTAAAAGAGATGAAAATTAAATGTTCCACCTCAATTAACAAAATTTTTAATGGGATTTGATGCATAGAGTGACAACATAGATGGCTACAAAGGCAGGGATCATATTAGATTGAATGATTAGGAAGATGCTTTAAATGCATATCCATTTTAGGGTTTGACAAAGAGAGAATGAAGGAAAATCCTCTACACCATAATTTTATGTGTAGCTCAATGTAAGAGTATGATAGTGTCAAAGATATCCTGCACCCTAACAGAATATTTGTAGGTGATGAATCCTGAGGCAACCATCATTAGTTAGCAACTACACAAAACATATGAATAGAAGATTGTTGATGTGTTATGTAACTTTGAGTAGAGAGAAGATTTTTTCGAGTGCAAGAGAGATTATGAGCTCTAGAGGTAGAAAAAGAATACATTGAAAAGAAAAGAGTTGCAGAAGAGGTATGTAGGTGCATTAAGGTAGACCGAGAATGCACTAAACAAGAAGGGGAAGAGCCAAGTCAAACCAATGGGGTGCAACTAGCAGAGAAGAGAGTTTATGTGGAAGCAACAAAAACTTGAGCAGTTGCAGAGTAAGGGTATAACATTGAATTGTGTTCTAAATGAAAAATTGTAATAATAAATTATGTTTTAAATCTAATAGGTTGGTGCCATCAAATAATTGACTTGGTGCTCAATTTAGGGGATTCATGTCTCCTTAGGGTTGGTTCCCTTAAAATTTGTAACAAAAGGTTTCCTTGTGAGGTTGGATTAGGAAAGTAGCTCCCAACAATATTTTCTCACCATGGTTTTTCCCATCTTGGGTTTTGCTATGTATATCTATTGTTATGTTTTGATCTTTTATGTGCATGTGTTTGTCATAACTTTTCATTTTTTAATCTGCACATCTAGATTTAAGGGTTTTGTCTACAATTAGGATAAGAAGGCTAAATTTTTAGTATCTACTGATTCACCCCCCTCTCAGTAGATTTGTGTGTTCCAAAAATTTGTATCAAAGCCCTTGGCTCCCTAGGAAAAGCTTATCAACTCAGGTAGATTCTTGGATTTGTGAACACAAATGGTCAATCAAGAAGGTTTTTCTACAAACAAGACACCTCAGTTTGATGGAACAAATTATGCCTATTGGTGCTCATTGATGAAAGGGTATTTGGGATCCTTAGGTTTTGATGTATGGATGTTAGTTGTGACTGGATACACACCACCATCGACACCTTCTACTAATACTATAGCTAAAAAGGATTTTGAGAACAATGAAAAAGAATGGTTTACTATTATTAATAGTTTGTCTAGATCTGTGCATTGTAAAGTTATGTATTGTAAGAATGCACAAGATATTTGTGATTAAAATGATCTATGAAGGAGATGAAAAAGTAAAATTTGCAAAGCTTCAATTACTGAAAGCTAGATTTGAAGGCCTAAAGATGACAGAGGAAGAAAATATTGTAGACTATCTTCTGAGATTTAATGATATAGCTAACTATATCAAAGGACATATCATATTGAAAGTGCTTAGATCAATGACATACAAGTATGACTCTAAGATCTTAACAATTGAGGAAGGAAGAGAAATAGACAAACTTACTCTAAATTAGCTACATGGTATATTCACATCATATGAGATGAGGATGCGAGATGAGGGACCATCCTGGAAGGAAAATGCTTTCAATATCTCCCAAGAAATACAAGGAAGAGATGATCCCATCCAAGAATGATGAGATTGATGAACAAGAGTAAATTTTCATAAGGAGACTAAGAACACGATCCAAAAAATACAAAGGTAAGTTTCCCTTTAAATGCTTTGAATGTGGTAAAGTAGGTCATTTTGCTGCTACATGTCCCTACAATAAGAAAGGAAACTTTGAACAAGAGGTAGATGATAAAATGAAGAAATTTTACTACCCTAAGGGAAGGAATTTTTAGAAGAAAAAGAAAATCCTATACATCCAAGAGGATAGTGATGTATCAGATGATGAACAAAGTTTTTCTTTTCTTGTGAGAGAAAATTAGTTTCTCTTCATGGTAAAGGAATCTTAGGAATAGAAAAATAAAAAGGAAAAGGACCCTCAAGAAGAAGGTGAAGAAGGAGTGGTTGACCTAGAAGGAGAACTCATATGTTCCCTAGATGAGATTGATGATCTCAGAGATGAGATTGAGAAGTTAAAAACAGAGAACAAGCAGCATAAGAAACTTGCACAAAAGGATTCTAACAAATTGAGAAAGGATCTAGAAGAATCTAATCAGTATGTGGTAGATTTAAAGTTGACACTAGAGGAGGCTAAGAGAGAAAAAGAGGTGATTAAATCCAAACTGAAATCTGAAAGTGAAATATGTATGAACCTTAAGATAGAAATTTTTGTCTTAAGAAAGGATTTTTAAAAAGCAAAGGAACATATGGAAAAAGGTTTGAAGCTTAAAGGTGGTTTTGATATTTTGGATTAATTGCTAAGTACACAAAATCTAGCTAACATAGAAAAATCAAGCTTGGGATCAAAAAAAGGACAAAGTTCCTTTATTGATACTTCTACAAAATTATATGAAAGATTTAGGGGAGAAGAAAATTCTAAATTTGTAAATGAAAGTGAATACAAAGGAAGTGGTTGCAATGAAAAATCTATAGAGGTAGAGAAAACTAAAGAAGAAAAGAAGCCTATGGTAGACAAGAATGATAACCAATCATATCTTGATCATTAGAATGAAAATTAGAATTTCAGAAGGATTGATGCTAATGGATTCATTTGGGTGAGAGACCAGGAGACAAATGTACAAAAGACCCCCTCATCTAGCACAAAATTCTATGACTAGGTATTATTCATATTTCTATGGATATTGCTATACATATAATCAGTTTGGTTATAGGGCTAGAGAATTCAGAGTCATTCCTAAAAGGAGTGCAAACCTTGAAAGAAGAAACCCATTTGCTCCTTTACTTGATATGAATGTAATTTGTTATAACTATAATAAATTTTGTCATATAGCTAAAAATTTTAGAAAAAAGTTTACAAGACCAAATGTTAAGGATGAGAAAAATAAAGTTTTACCTCCTAAAGCATCTAGTGGTGTAAGGGCAATCTTGCATCACCCAAAAATAGTTAAATTTCAAGTTTCTCATTTTTTAGATGTTTTCACATTTTTGGATACCCTTTTCATCATAATGAAATTCCCAATTTATGGTTTTTATTTTCTATTCTTGGGTTGAAAGATATTGCAGTTTTAGTTTCCTAGATTTGCACCTAAAAATCTTCTAAGTTAGATTTGAGGCACTTAGAGTTCCCAAAATGACCCTAAAACTTACCATAATTGGCATGTCATATTTTGAGCACATTATTGACTTTGAGACCTTTCCAACGGTTCAAACGGTTTGCAAATTATAGCCTTGGATCAAAAGTTATGGCCCCGGGAAGTTGGCGCACTTTCTAGAAGATACAATTACGAATGTTCTTTTGAAATTTGAACTTCAAGTTGTAATTTTTTAGTGCCAAACCGCCTAAACTCAAATTTGAATGTTTTTTTGGCTCCAAACTAAAGAGGATCTCTATTTATGGGCGGGTTTCTAGTTTTTGGGTAACTTTTTGGGGGACAAGCTCACATATTGTGAAAGGGTTATTTTGTAGATGTCTGTAACTTGCATGTGTTGTAGAACTTGGGGATTTGAGATCCTCTACATGTAAGAAGCTCCATTTTTTGAATAATAAAATTATTCTCTTGTTTGTGGGTTATATTTTGTGTCTCAGGTTATGCCCTCATCAAGTGGTATCAGAGTCGGTTTTCTTGAGCATGTGGACAGATCACCAATCGTGAGGCAATTCACACCAGGACTATGGTTGTGGGTCAAGGTAAAGAAAGATGCCTCCAAGAGTGATGCCTAGTAGGCGTGATGGTGCTAGAGGTAGTCGAGGTAGCAGAAATGCTGGTGGAAGAGATGCACTAGCAGCCCTCCAAAGATAGATTGATGTGTTACAAGAGCAGTTGAGAAGAGGGCTAAACCCAAGGGAGGAAAGTGAGGATGAAGGAGAGGAAGAAGGTTCAAATGTAGAAGACGAAGAAGAAGCAATTGAACAAGACCAAATTCAGCTAATAAGGGCCATTTCAAAGATCAGAAAAAGACCCAGAGCAGAAGTCCTCAGTTATTCTGGAAGTCTGAACCCAGAAGAGTTGATAGACTAGATCAATGAGCTAGAAGAATATTTTGAGTATGAGGAAATGGAGGACCTAGATTAGGTTAAGTTTGCGAAAATGAAGCTGAAGGGCCATGCTAGTAGTTGGTGGAAAGAGGTCTAGTTGGAAAGAAATCGAAGAGGAAAAGGAAATATCACAAGATGGGATTGCATGGTAGAGAAACTGAATAAGCAGTTCATACCAATGGACTATGAGTTAGATCTGTTGAAGAAATTGCAAGGGTTGAATCAAGGAAGCATATTTATGAAAGAATATACTGAAGATTTTTACAAGATAATCATCAGAATTGGCCACATAGAGGCCAATAAGGAGAAGGTAGCTCGATATCTTAATGGGTTACGACCGAGCATTCAAGAGGAGTTAAACCTAGTCAGAATGACCACCATTGAGGATGTGTATTAGTTTGCTCTAAAGGTGGAAGAGAAGCTGAACAAAAGATTTGATGGCAAGCAGAAAGGATGAGGAGGTCAAAGCGGAAGGGGCAATGGAAGACCTTCAGGAAGCCGAAATGATGATGAAAAGAAAAGTGAAGATGTGGGTACCACGAAGCCAAAGGAATGACAAATTCTACCGCCCTCGTAATCAAAATAGTGGTGATCAAAGAGGTAGAGGATGAGGGAGATATGGACAAGGATCTGGAAGAGGTGGTTTCAAAGGAACGTGTTTCCAGTGTGGTGAAGAAGGGCATCGAGCCTATGAATGTCCACAACACCAAGGGAAGACAAAAGGCCAAAGGTCGTGGAAGGGTTGTGCATGCAGATGAGGAGGCCCAATCTGAACATTTAGATAATGTTGAAAGGGGAGAAGCCCTAGTGATTAGGAGAGCCCTAGTGACTGAGGAAAAGGAACCAGAACAAAGGAAGAATCTATTTCGCATAAGGTGAAAGTGTGAAGGAAAATGTTGTGATGTCATTATTGATGGTGGGAGCACTGATAATCTGGTGTCAGAGGAGATGGTCACAAAGTTGAAGCTGAAGAGGGAAAGGCACCTGCATCCGTATCGGATTGCCTGGTTGCAAAAAGACCACAAATTTTTGGTCAATGAGCAGTGCCTAGTAAATTCAAAGATAAAGAGCTACCATGATGAGGTACTCTATGATATAATCCCCATGGATGCATGCCACATGTTGTTGGGGAGGCCGTGGCAGTTCAATAGGTGAGCTATACATCATGGCCATGCAAACACTTATTCCTTGACAAAGGATGGGATTCGTCACAAGTTGAAACCCCTGAAGGAGACTGAAGAAAAGGTATGTAGTAGTGCTAGAATTTTTTATGTAGGTGGAAGAAAATTTTTAGAAGGTATGAAGCATGAGTGTTTGTGTTATGTATTGATTCCTAGAGTGAGTAAGGAGGATAGTGAGAAGGTTCTAGAAGAAGTTTCTGGGATGTTGGATGAGTTTCAAGATATTGTTTCTGATAATGTACCTGAGGGTTTTCCACCAATAAGGAAGATCAGTCATCAAATTGACTTGATTCCTGGAGCCAGTTTGACAAATAAGGCAGCTCATAGAATGACTCTAACAGAAAATGGGGAGTTGAACAAACAAGTTCAAGAGTTGTTGAGAAAGGGTTTTATACGGGAGAGTTTGAGTCCATGTGCAGTACTTGCAGTTCTAGCACCAAAGAAGGATGGGGAGTGGAGGATGTGTACAGATTTCCAAGCCATAAACAAGATAACAATCAAGTACAGATTTCCCCTGCCAAGGCTTGATGACCTAATGGACTATTTGAATGGAGCTCAATACTTCACAAAGATTGATTTGAAGAGTGGATATCACCAGATCTGAATTCGAGATTGAGATGAATGGAAGACTGCCTTCAAGACCAAAGAGGGCCTGTACGAGTGGTTAGTCATGCCTTTTGGGCTAACCAATGCACCGAGCACATTCATGTGGCTCATGAATGAGGTACTAAAAGAGTTTCTGGAAATTTTTGTTATTGTGTATTTAGATGATATTTTGATTTTCAGTAAGATATTGGATGAGCATTTGATGCATATTTGAAGAGCCTTTGAGAAGTTAAGAGAAGAGAAACTATTGATTAATCTGAAGAAGTGCAGTTTTGTGAAGAGAGTTAGTGTACTTGGGGTTTGTTGTCTTAGCAGAAGGTCTCAAGATGGACCCAGAGAAGGTGAAGGCTATTATGGAATGGCCTACCCCAAGAACTGCTATCGATGTGAGATCTTTCCATGGTTTGGCTAGTTTTTATAGAAAGTTCATTAGAAACTTCAGTAGTATTTGTGGACCCCTATCTGAAACAATGAGAGGGGATAGAAAAGAATTCAAGTGGAGCACTGGAGCGGCAAAAAGTTTTGAACTGTTGAAGCAGAAGGTGACAGAGCAACCTGTTCTAGCCCTCCCAGATTTAAACAAGGTGTTTTAGGTGGATTGTGATGCCAGTGGTTGTGCCATTGGAGCAGTGTTGAGCCAAGAAGGTAAGCCCATTGCCTATTTCAGTGAAAAGTTAAATGATGCCAAGAGAAAGTATTTTGTATATAATCAAGAA
Organism: Sequoia sempervirens; assembly: GCA_007258455.2. Lineage (NCBI taxonomy): Eukaryota > Viridiplantae > Streptophyta > Pinopsida > Cupressales > Cupressaceae > Sequoia > Sequoia sempervirens. The sequence goes on from VDFB02086081.1 coordinate 296,220,585, forward strand.
TTTTATGCAATAGTTCAAGCATTAAATAAATGGAGACAATATTTTTTGCCAAAGGAATTTGTTCTATATAATGATCATCAAGCCTTGCAGTACCTAAATGTTCAGGGAAAATTAAATCAGAAGCATATGAAATGGATAGAGTTTTTGCAGAGTTATACCTTTGTTTTGAAACATAGGAGTGGGAAGTCAAATAGGGTTGCAAATTCCTTAAGTAGGAGGCATACATTGATGACAAAGATGTAGATTGAAGTGGTTGGGTTCAATGAACTCAAGACACTATATGTAGAAGATCCTGATTTTGCAGAGGCTTGGAAAGCTTGCAAGGAACCTGTTACAGTGGACAAGACAAGGTGGTTGGATTTCATAATCTAGGATGGCATGTTATTTAAGGGAATTCAACTGTGTATCCCGATGAGTTCCATGAGGGAGAACCTAATAAAGGTGAAGCATAGTGGAGGAATGACAGGACATTTTGGTCGGGATAAGACCATCGCCATTATCAGTGAACATTATTATTGGCCTCAGTTGTCACATGATGTGAAGAAATTTGTACAAAGTTGTAGGGTATGTCAGATGGCTAAAGGAGTGAGCCAGAATGCAGGCTTATATCAGCCCTTACCTGTACCAGAGAGGCCATGGGAGGATATAAGTATGGACTTTGTTCTTGGTTTTCCAAGGACACAACGAGGGAATGATTCAGTCTTTGTGGTGGTTGATAGGTTTTTGAAGATGGCACATTTCATTCCATGTCAGAAGACCCATGATGTAGTCCACATTGCTGACTTGTTCTTCAAAGAGGTGGTGAGGCTACATGGTCTGTCAAAGAGTATTGTTTCAGATCATGACACCAAATTTGTGGGTTACTTTTGGAGGACCTTGTGGAAGAAGCTAAATACAGAGTTGAAGTTCAGTTCTGCATACCATCCACAAACAAATGGGTAGACAGAAGTTTTTAACAGGAGTCTGGGTAACCTACTAAGATGTTTGGTAGGAGATAAACCCAAGGGATGGGACTTGATCTTACCCCAGGCAGAATTTTCTTACAACAATTTTGTCAACAGAAACACTGGTAGATCACCATTCCAGATTGTGTACGGAGGTAGCCCTAGAACAGCTCCAAAATTGAAGAAGATGGACCAAGAGAAGAAAATAAGTGTTGAAGCCAAAGATTTTGTAGAACACATCAAGGATATACATGAGAAGGTAAGAGAACATATTAACAAGATGAATATGCAATATAAAGCTAAGGAAAATCAGAAGAGGAGGTATAAGGAGTTTCAGATTGGTTATAAAGTGATGGTCCACTTGAGTAAAGAAAGGTTTTCCGTGGGAACCTATAACAAATTGAAGATGAAAAAATTTGGTCCCTATAAGATTTTGAAGAAGCATGATTTAGGGAATGCATATGAGGTAGAGTTGCTAGATGGGTTCAACATTTCCCCTGTGTTCAACATTTCAGATTTGACAGAGTATCATGAAGGTAGCACAGAGGAAGTACCAATGATGGAACAGTGTGGAATTCCAACACCTACTTCAGAAAAGGAGGAGATTGAAGAAATCCTGGATAGTCATGCGGGAAGGAGTACCAGGAATAGGCAATATGAAGAATATATGGTGAAATGGAAAGGAAGGCTTGTTGAAGATTCATCCTAGTTGTCTAAAGTAGCAGTTGACTAGTTGGGTTTTCCTCAAGCATCTGAGATGTGACAGGTCACTTCTCAAATTACCCTGGGTGTCTGATGCAGGAGCATCTAGTGGTGTAAGGGCAATCTTGCATCACCCAAAAATAGTTAAATTTCAAGTTTCTTAGTTTTTAGATGTTTTTACATTTTTGGATACCCTTTTCATCATAATGAAATTCCCAATTTACGGTTTTTATTTTCTATTCCTGGGTTGAAAGATATTGCAGTTTTAGTTTTCCATATTTGCACCTGAAAATCTTCCGAGTTAGATTTGAGGCACTTAGAGTTCCCAAAATGGCCTTGAAACTTTCCAAAATTGGTGTAGAAAATTTTGAGCATGTTATTGACTTTGATACATTTCCAATGGTTCAAACGGTTCTCGAATCAGAGCCCTGGATCAAAAGTTATGGCCCTGGGAAGTTGGCGTACTTTCTAGAAGATACAATTGTGAATGTTCTTTTGAAATTTGAACTTCAAGTTGTAATTTTTTGGCACCAAACCGCCTAAACTCATATTTGAATGTTGTTTTGGTTCCAAACTAAAGAGGATCTCTATTTATGGGCAGGTTTCTAATTTTTGGGTAACTTTTTGGGGGACAAGCTCGCATATTGTGAAAGGGTTATGTTGTAGTTGTCTGTAACTTGCATGTGTTGTAGAACTTGGGGATTTGAGATCCTCTGCATGTAAGAAGCTCCATTTTCTGAATAATAAAATTATTCTCTTGTTTGTGGGTTATTTTATGTGTCTCGTGTTGTGCCCTCATCACTAAATCAAACAAAGAATATAAAAATAATGGGGAGAAGGTAGAAAAGATAGAAAGGAAAATTAAGAACATTTGGAAAGAATAGGGAGAAAGCCCCACACAATAAATGATTGCACAAACAACCCTATATGCCAAAAAGAAAAATCTATGGGTGATAGATAGTGGTTGTTCCAAGCATATGACTAGAGATAAAAGTAAATTTATCAAACTCAAGAAATGCAATGGAGAATCTGTGAGTTTTGGTGATAACATTGTAGTTAAGATATGTGGTAAAGGAATCTTAAGCCTAGTTAGTAAAAACCCCACCAAATATGTTTTTTATGTTGAAGGTTTGAAGCACAATCTACTAAGTGTGAGCCAAATGTGTGAGAACGGTTATAAATTCACATTTGATTTGGAAGTTTGTAAAATTAGAAAGAATGGAAAGAGATTTTCACAAGGATTGAGAACTAGAAGAAATCTTTACAACCTTGCTGAAGTAAAAGGTTATTTGAGCTATTTGATAGGACAAGCTAATGAAAGTTGGTTATGGAATAGAAGACTAGGCCATATAAACTTCGATAATTTGGAGAAAACAAGTTCAAGAAGTTTGGTTAGACACATGCCTAAAGTGACCAAGCCTACAAATGTCATATGCAAAAAAAATCAATAGGGAAAGCAAACAAAGGCTAGTTTTCCAACTAAGGAGTATTCAACCACTAAGCCTTTACAACTAATTCATACTGATTTGTGTGGACCCACAAGAACAAGGGGAAAGAAAGGAGAAAGGTAATTTATGTTTCTTTTTGATGACTACATGAGAATGACATGGGTGACATTCTTGAGAGATAAGTCACAAGCATTTGAGAGATTTAAAATATTTAGAAAGATGGTTGAAAAGGAGATAGGTAGAACGATCAAATGCCTAAGGTCGGATGGAGGAGGATAATTCACATTAGGTAAATTTGTTGAATATTGTGAGGCACATGGAATCAAGAGACAATACTTAGTGCCAAGAACAACACAATAGAATGGAGTTGTAGAAAGTAAGAATAGAGTTGTGTAGGATATTGCCAGAACGATGTTGAAAGAGGCTAGAATAACTGATATGTTTTGGAGAGAATCAATACATACTACAATATACATTTTGAATAGAATTCAAATCAGAGTACATAGTAATAATATCTCCTATGAGTTGTGGTATGGTAGACCTGCATTTGTAAAACACTTCAAAGTGTTTGGCAGTAAGTGTTACATCAAAAGAGAAGATGAAAACTTAGGAAAGTTTGAATCAAGAAGTGATGAGGGAATATTTTTTAGGATATTTGACCCAAAGAAAAGCATATAAATTCTATAACAAAAGACTAGAGAAGATTGTGGAAAACATCAATGTCAAGATTTATGAAAGTATAAAACATATCAAATCTAATTAGAATAATTCTAAAGATGATTTAGATTATGAAGATAATTTGGAAAATGATGAAGAATAAGTTGGAAAATGATGAAGAATAATTTGAGGAAATAGATGTTGAGAAGGCCCTTGCAAAGTATGTTCAAAAAGATCATCCAACAAAACAGATAATTGGGAATAAAAATGAAGGAGTTCAGACTAGGAGGAGATTTGCAAAGAACAAAGAACAAGTAATTTTTTCTCTCATGTCTCATATTGAACCAAAAAAATTTACTGAAGCCAGAAAGGATGAGAGCTAGATAGAATCCATGGAGGAAGCAAGTTATTTTCCTAGATGAACAAAAAGAAGGAATCGGTCACTTTTTCCACTACAAGAGTAGAAAATGTAGCAGTAGCAGTAGTATGTTGTACTCAAGCCCTCTAGATGAAGCAAACACTCAAGGACATCAAGGTAGAGTATAAAGAATCTATCCCAATTCTTTGTGATTATTCAAGTGATATAAACATATCAAAGAATCCAATGATGCACTCTAGAGCAAAGAACATATCAATTAAGTATCCATTCATAAGAGATAAGGTTGTATGTACAAGGAGGTCAGCATGGAATGTGTTCCTACTAAAGAATAGGTAGCTAACATCTTCACCAAGCCTCTTCCCAAAGAGAAATTTTAATATCTAAGGTAGAAGGGAATAATTTCTCTTGCATCATATCGCTAGTCACTAGTGACATGGCATGGGTCTAGGGGAATCCTAATTGTTACTTCATTCATCCCTAGAAATGGAAAGGATAGACCAAGTCAGGTTCTAATGGTTTTACAAATTTCTAATGAATTGATGGTTGAGATTCCCACTTTCTCTTTGAATTTCTTATCAAAGGGGGAGCATATTGTTAGGGGGAGTCTAACCCTTTTCCATTGATGTCAAATGGGGAGAAATGTCACAAATGCTCAAAATAGGTGCATGATGAGAAAGATAGAGATGGTGAGCATGGGGAGAAATGAAAATAGGAGAAAAGTGAGTGAATTACTTAAATAGGTGCATTGGTACAGAGCTTTAATGTTACATACTTGAATTGGTATCAAATCAGTTGGTTTATTAGTATGAGCATTTAGTTTTGCCATCAATGACAAAGGGGGATATTGTTAGCATATTATTGTTATTGATGTCAAAAGGGTATTAGGTATGAGATAGAATTGATCCTATATAAAGGGTGTGTTGGAATTAATGTTAAAAAAATTTCATTAATGTCTAAGGAAAGATATGGTATGCTAAGCATCTAGTTCTGAAAATGGAGCGTTGGTTGCAGAAGTTGCTCAAAATGTTGCATTGTTGTCATGCAACTTTGTCATAGTGTTGTAGTGAATTCTTCTAGTGTTCAAAAGTAAAATCAAAGGCCAAATTTGACATGGGTTTTCTAAGAGCTTCTCATAAATGTATGTTATCGGTCTAGAGGATGTAGTATGTGCTCAGAATTGAGTTATTTGTGCTCTTGATCTGAATTAAGGTTTTGTAGTTATACCCTAGGAGTGCAATCATGGCACCTTAACAGATATTCTAATTTGTCATTTACTTTCTATAGCAGGTAATCAGTCACATAATTTATCACTTATGTCCTTGAAGTCATGAGGTTGACCAGCCCCTCTGCCTAGCGCTTAAAGGTTATACAACTCCAGTGGCTTGGGGAGACAGTGCCTTATTGAAGTGAATAACAATGGAGTCCCTTAGAAGTAGTGATAAATTACATCATAGTGACAGTGTGTTCTCACAAAGATAGTTCCTTGAGTCTCTTTGACATGCTAATCACAGCCAATCAATGCAGATTAAATGTAAGGAAATCCAATGGCTATCACTATGGTTCCATGCATCATGGAAATCACTTTGAAGTTTTCTCAAAGATCAGTGATAAGCGATGAAGTATGTTCAATAGTCATGATCAAGTTGATCCAACGGTGCCTTCTAGCCCGTTATGTTTGTGGTGGGTCCCAACTAAGCCTTGCGGGGAAGTGAGGAATGGTGGAAATCAAACATGCTTTGATCAAATGGTGCAAATGATGGAGGGTAGAGCTTTGGTGGGACTAATGACACATGGTGTCATATCATCCAATCGCTTCACATCGCTATTGTGAGGTGAAGTAATTGAATGTTTTCAGTGATGAGTGATAAGGGTTGAATGATAGTGGAAGGTTACATCAAAGGCAAACACATGGAATAATCCTTCCAACCCACAAAGATTTTGTGGGCCCATTGCATGTGCTAGCAAGATAGCGAGGGATAACACAAATTGTTTGGTAGTTGATCTGACAGTTTTCATTGATGGAGAAACAAAGGTGTATGCATAATAGTGAAGCATGATGCATAATCAATAGTCATGTTTCAACTATATGCAATCGAAAAATGATTGCTATGGATCCCTTCATATCATGGAAGAAAATGTGGATGTCTTGTGTGTTGTTGTGATACACAATGACTATGGAAATTTGATCAATGATGAAGACTTAAATACTTCTTATCTAATATTCATGTTTTAAAGATGTGACGGTGAATGAAGAACATAGGATCATGGCGCAAAGACTGTGTTGGACTCAAGGAACACTCAGAGGGGAGGTGAATTAGTGTTCAATAATATTTTAAACTTCAAATCTGACCATAAACCATTCACAACATCTAAACTGATATAAAAACACAAGCGCATTAAGGAAATAATCAAAACACCATAAAACCAATATTTTTACGTGGAAACCCTATTAGGGGAAAAACCACGATGGAGATTAATCCACAATTTATATACTCTATTAAAAGTATGAAGAAAAGGGAATACAAATGCATTCAAGCACACTACCTAGAGCTCACTACTCAAAATAAGGAAGGCTCACTGCCTTACAAGGTGTTTAAGATTACAACAAAAACATTGAACTAAGAAGATAGTATCTACAAATTCCTAGTTTCAGTTCTGGTGAAGTACATGAATCAAATTCTGAAGCTTCTGTCAGACTCTACACTTCACTTTGTTCTTTCACCAAATCCTCTTCTACACCAACAAAATTCACCTTTCTGATCTTCTAATATTCACACATACATCTACTCTACTCTATTTACCCACTCACACACTCCTAAACTTGCATATATATCCGCCAATAAGAATTCAATTTCTATATGTCAGCTTCAAATAAAATACAAAATATTCTCCACATGTTGGCTCAAATCATGAACAATTTATGATGTGCACCCACACAAGTCGGCTTGGAAATCATAGTTGGGACCCAAAATAGAATTCTCAACCATAGAAAAATTTAAACAACTACTCCTTATACATCCATGACATGCTACATTCATTAAGTTGACCACAATGAGGAAATAAATAGAAAATAATTCTACCAGATCTCCAAGCTCATACACCGATTAATGCAAAATCACAAATCTTGACAATGAGATAACATATATGCTTAACAACCTATCCTGAGGATCCACAACTCAAAAATATGATCCAGTGAAGCATATAGGTCGACATATTACCTGGATACCATGTTCTTCTTGCTTTCTATTGGTAATACTTTGTTCTTTACTTTATTTTCCAGTATGAATAAATTATAATCTGCAGACTAGGATAATGACTTCAATTGCCATCAATGACAACACTAGAATCCATAAACAATCTCCCCAATCTATATTCCAATAGACTATAGATCAATGGTTCAAATTTAAAAGTAAAGATCAATAATGGCTAAGTCCATGTAAATAGGGCTTTGCTTGTAAACTAATATAGAGGTGAAAATTAAAAATGTTCCACTTGCATCAATGATAGTTGTAATAAGATTTGATGCATAGATCGATGACAAAGATGGATACAAAGGAATGGATCAATATCAAATCAATTTATCAGGAAGATACATTAAATGCACATCCAATTCTAGGGTTTGATAGAGAGAGAATGAAGGAAAATCCTTTGCACCAGAATTCAATGTTGTGCAGCTCAATGTAGGAGTATGGAAGTGTCAAAGATATCCTAGACCCTCACAGAAGTTTTGTAGGTGATGGAGAATCTCGAGGAAATCATCATCAGTTAGAAACTACACAAAACATATGAAGAGAAAATTGTTGGTGTGTGACATAATTGTGAGTAGAGGAGAGAAGAGTGTGTAGAGTACAAGAGAGATTCTTAGCTCTAGAGGTGGACAAAGAATACACTAAAAAGTAGAGAGTTGTAGAAGAGGTATGTAGGTGCATTGAGGTGGACTAAGAATGCACTAAACTAATAAGGGGAAGAATAGATCCGAACCAGTGGGGTGCAGAGCAAAGAAGAGAGTTGTTGTGGAAGCAACAAAAACTTGAGTAGTTGCAGAGTAAGGTTGTAACATTGAATTTTGATCTAAATGAACAAATTGTAATAATCAATTAAGTTGTAAATCTAATAGTTTGGTGCTATCAGATAATTGATTTGGTGCTCAGTTTAAGGGATTAGTGTCTCCTTAGGGTTGGTTCCCTTAAAATTTGTAACAGAAGGTTTCCTTGTAATGTTGGATCAGGAAAGTAGCTCCTAGAAAACACCATCATCAAATATAAACCATACAAAAATTAATGCTCATGTCAACTAGGATTAAATTTCACTTTCCTTCTCTATCAACATGCCAAATTCTTTTAATTTAAAAAATCAAGAAAACCACCACCTTTTCCCTGACCGGAATTTGGATGCCAAAAGGGTTAAAAACCAGGAAGGCTAACGAAAATTTGGGCCAAAGTGCACACAATAAGGGAAAACCATACAACTTGAGGTTTCCATTATTTTTTCATTTGATTTTTGTAGTTTTAATCTTCTTGTGTTGGTTGAGTGTAGAGTATATTGTTGCTACATGTGAGTTCCTAAATTTTTGTTGCATATTTCTATCTTTGATATTGCTACGCTTGCATAACTTAGAATGATAGGTTCTATATTAAGTGCAATAACAAACCCTTTGTAGAGAATTTCAAAAATAGTCTATGTTGTTGGAAAACAACCAACCAAGAACATACATTGTCCATCACTACAATCAATGGTGGCACCAATCAATGGTGACACTTAAATTACAACTTATCATTCCAAGAGTGTGCCAATAGAATAAACATACAGATCAGTGTGTATCAATGTTGTTTGTATCCACTATGGCATACATACATATCTGCACATAGGGGAAATACATTATACATCACTCGATCAATTGTGCCATTACCAATACTTTTGTATTACTTTTGGAACTATTGCCCCATGCAAAAAATACAAAATAACCTCCAACCACCTTCACAGAAACTTCACAATTGATGATCAAACTTGCACCTTTATAGAAGCTCCTCCTAGCATCAACATTAATTTTTGTATGGTTTCCATGTAGTGGCGATGATTATAATAACACCTTCCATTTAAAACCTTGGAAAACATAGAAAAAGTCTTCACAATTTTCAATAAGGAATTGTTAGGTGTTCTTATGTGGCTTTACCTGTTGTCAAAGTTGTAAGCGAGGATGTCGAGCTTGTCTAAAGGTTGAAGTTTGATCACCCTATTCAACACATGTATCAGTATGTACATATATATATATATAAGTTTATATTCATCTATATATGTATATTGTCTACATCTAATGCCACATACATACATTTCTACATGTACATTTTTAGTGTGTATATTTCCAAGCAGAAAATTCCTACATGTGCATCCAATGCATGATGTTGGTTGCGAGGGCTTGGCTATTATTTCTTTGATCCTCAAAAATGAATTGTTAGAATGATAGGCTCTATATTAGGTGTAATAAGAAACATTGGTTTCACCATTGATCATAGTGGTGCATAATGTATGTTCTTGCTTGGGGGTTTGGTGAGAGCCCATGAGGCTCCATGACCCAATATGGTAGGGTGGAGAGTAGGCCTTCTTTTGGTCACATGTTTCATATTATTTTCCCTATGTGCAACTATGTATATCTATGATATTAGATGCACATAGCATTTGTATGTATGGTAGGTTGTATATTAAGTATAATATTAAACATTGATCTATGTATTTATTACAATGGTAGACAGTATGCCTATTTTCTACATGTAATTCCACATACATGCATTCCCACACATTCTTTTTGTGTGTATATATTTGCACAATAGATTCCTACAAATGTATCCAAGGCATGCAATGCCTACATATGTGCTTGTAAAACAAAATCTACACTGATATAAAGGTATTTGAAGTTAGATGCGCCTTTTTAGTTATTATTTCTTTCAACCTCAAAAAAGAGTTGTTATAATGATAGGTTGTATATTAAGTATAATAAGAAACATCAGTTTCACCATTGATTGAAGTGGTGGACAATGTATGTTTTTGCTTGGGGGTTTGGTGAGAGCCCATGAGGCTCCATGACCCAATATGGTAGCATGGAGAGCAGGCCTTCTTTTGTTGTGTTTCATTTTATATTTCCTATCTACTCTTTAGCTACACTGTTGCTCTTTACATTGATCTTTGCAACAACTTCATTGTCTTCATCATATTATGGTTTTGGCTCTTAAAATGTGTTCAAGTTCCAATCCTACATCAAGTGTGAAAAAAAAAGCCATTAAAATGCCAAAGAACCCAAATCTATTATGTGTATCATAAAGACTACATCTATGAAAATTCTCAGCCCAAATACGTACAACAAACACCCACACTAGCTTCTCCTTCCTTGGCTAATTTTTAGAATGATAGAATGTATATTAAGGGTATGTGCAGGATCATGATGGACCAAAAAGTGGTGATATGATGGGTATGTGTAGGGTATGTGGTTGACTTTTTTTACCCAAAATTGATCAAACAAAAAGGGTTTTTAAAGGAGATTCTTAGCTTTCCACCTATATAAATTATGTTTTCCTTTGAATTTAATAAATAATTATTATTCATTTTCTATTTGAATTACAACTAAAGTCTTGATTGACAGGCTAATTGAAAAAAATCTATAGCTTTCAAATGGTATCACATTTTTTGAATTTGAAACATGTGTCACATTCTATGCTTCGCATACTATAGGATTAAAAAAAAATGAATTTCATGAAGTTTTGACCAAGTTAAGGTGGTTAGACATACAATTTTTTATATTTTTTAAAAGTTGTAATAAAAAAATCATATTTAATTATTTATTTGGAAATAAATTACAAAAAAATATACATCACATCGGGACATGAGTCCTTTACTTATATCTAAAATATTATAAAAAAAAAATATTATCATTTTATTGTGGTTAGGGTGATTAGACATACACATACTTATTTTTTCCCTGAAATTTAAGTACTATTGCATTGAAATTTCAAATTTTCACCAAATAGATTTTTTTTTTAAAATAAATCTAGTAGTTTAGAAACTGCATTCAATTTTCTATAGATTCTATTCTTACATATTTTTAAAATAATATAGATAACTTATTCAAATTTTTATGTCAAGTTTCCTAAATTTGATTTTTCTGAATTTTTCGCCACTTAAGGGCCTATTTTTTCCATGATGATCCTGCACATACCCTTAAGTGTAATATGAAACATTAATCTCACCATTGATCGCAGTGGTGGATAATGTATATTTTTGCTCAGGGGTTTGGTGAGAGCCTATGAGACTCCATGACCCAATATGGTAGGGTGGGGAGAAGGCCTTCTTTTGTTGTGTTTCATTTTATTTTCCCTATGTGCAGATATATGTAGTTGCAAAGAAAAATATATACCAATATATATGTACCTTTTTACTTTTAATTGAACACTAGCTGGCAGAGCATGGTGCTTCAACATTAATTGATGTATGCTTTACATATAGTAGCAATGGTTTGGTGATGGTTGTAATAACACCTGCCATTTAAAACTTGAGAAAACATGGTCAAGCAATAAAATAGTTTGTGCAATTTTTGATAAGCCATTATTGGGTGTCATTCTCTGGCTTTAACTGCTATAAGAGATCTAAGCCACCACAATCACTTTCATATTATTTTCCCTATGTGCAGATATGTATGTATGTTATGTTAGATGCATAAAACATTCATATATACCACATTCACTTTCATATTATTTTCATTGTGTGCAGATATGTATGTGATATTAGATGCAAACAACATTCATATATACTCCTTTGTATATTTATTATTTTGGGATTACCAATTTAAAACACTTTTTTGATTGAGAGTTGCTTATGTATATTTTCTACATCTAATTCCACATACATACATTTCTACACATACTTTTTTGTGTGTATATATATGCAAGCAACAAATTTCTACATATGCATCGAAACCAATATATATGTAGATCTGAAGTTAGATGTACCTCTTTGGTTATTACTTCTTTCATCCTCATAAATCAATTCTAAGAATGGCAGGCTATATATTAAGTGTAACATGAAACATTGATCTAATCATTGAACATAGTGGTAGATAATGTATGTTCTTGATCAAGGGGTTTGGTGAGAGGCTATGAGCCTGCATGACCCAATATGGTAAGGTGGGGAGCAAACCTTCTTTTGTTGTGTTTCATTTTATATTTCCTATGTGTAGATGTGTATGTTTATGAGATTAGATGCAAAAACTATTGTTTGTGCAGACAAAAATCTACATAACTATAAACATGGGATATGCAGTTCATTTGTTAAATATTTTTGAAACACGTGTTGCATTTAAGATTGTAAGGATGAAGAAACAGAGGAGCTATTTTTACCTATAGAGAATGCAATGAAATGCTAAAAAAATTGTGGTATTTGTCATGACTTAAAAATTCATGGCATTTGCCAAGAAATTAAAAGTCGTGTTGTTTGCCATGGATTTTGTAGCATTTCTAACTATGTACACTGGAGGGAAATAGTGTTTTGATGCATGTGCCTCAATTTTTTCACATGATGATTATGTGCATTACATGTTGCGTATATGTCTACTTTAGCGCAGTTGCTCCAAAAAATATGTTCATCACTCCCAACTATATAATGTTCGCATTACAATAAAAAGATTTGATGCACCAATTGTAAATATTAAATATGGTAGGGTCAAGAGTAGGCCTTCTTTTCAGACAACATCCATATGTATGATAGGTTGTATCTAATTGTAATATTATTTAAATATTGATCTCAGCATTGATTATAGTGGTAGAAAGTTTATGTTCTTGCTCAGGGGTTTTTTGGAAGCCCTCAAGGCTCCATGTTGCAATATGGTAGGGTGGAGAGAAAGCCTTCTTTTAGTTTTTTCATGGTCATGTTGCTTTGCTACTTATAGAAGTGGTTATACATTGAGACAACATGCTTTATTCTTTAATCTTTCACAAAAAAAATTTATGTCAACAAGTATGTATGTGAAATTACTTACAAACAACAGTCATATACATCTACATTTAAACTCGTTGAAACATATATATATATATACATCTTTGCAACTTCGGATTTCCTTGCTTCTTGTCTATCACACCCATATGCACCTATGTTTAGAACTTCTCTTGGTTTTTGTTATTCATCATGCTACTAAAAAATTTTGATGTTTTCAGTTGACTTAACCTCTTTACTTATGTCATTGTTCTTTAAGTTGGTGTTTGCAAGAATTTTTATTATTTTTCTCATATTATGGTTATAGGCTCCTCAGCCTTGTTCAAGTTCTAGTCCCACATCAAGTGTGGACCAAAAAAGGCAACAAAACGCCAAAGAAAACAACTCTATTATGTGCAGCATAAAGACCATATTTGTACAAGTCGTCAGTCCAAATACTTGCAAGAAAGAGCAATTGTAGTTTTTCCTTGCTTAACCCTACTTGATCAAGTAGCCACACCACAATTTTTGTCAAGCTCGTTGAAAGAACATGCTCGCTTCTAGATAGTCCCACACCCTCCATCCCTTGCCAACTTTCACACAACCTTCCCAGTGAAGGTGCCTTAACAATGGGTGGCTATGGATCTCAACAAACCCTTGTCAAGCATGCCTTGTTGTTCGCGTCGTCAGCCCATCACTATTTTAACAAAATATTTGGAGATTCTTTTTGCATTGCAATGCATTCCTTCCACTAGTGCATTGATGCTTTGTCTGATTTGAAAGTTTGTAGTGTTTGCAAGGAAAGCTACATCGGCATGAAAGTGCAAGAATCCAACCTGGTTGTTGTTTTCCTATGTTGTGCTTCTGAAAAGAGCATCCATAGATTCAGTTTAGTGAATAAGATGGATCTAGGACCACAGCCTCATGTCCTTACAAAGCTTACTCAGGTTAAAGAAATGCTTATAGCTAGAGTTGCTCCAGATTTGCAAGTGACCCATGCTAGAGGAGACGAATACAAATATAGTGGCCATACTATAAGCTTCCCTCAAGACATCATATCCATTGCAACTTTTTTACCATGTCGCCTAAATGATATTGAAGTGGTGATTGTTTGAAGAACTGGCATTCAGGGGACGAACTATGATTGCTATGTTGACAAAAATAAAGTCATGGCTACATTGATATACAAAATTGAAAATCATCCATACTATAGTGATGTTACAATTGATTGTGATGTTTTAAATTTGTTGTTTGTTACAAGTATTGACATCTTCAATCTTTTGCACACAATGAAAGAACTAGTACATAACATAGGTGAACCAATGGAAACTTCAGAAATTGTTGCTCATGAGGAAGCTGAGCTTGAGGACTCATCATCATTTATTCCATCGATGCCCAACCCTCCCCAGGAATTGAAGGAAATTAGAGATTCCTTGTAGATTGAAAACATTAGTCAAGATACTTTTCCTTGGCCTGACATAAATTCTAACCCTATCAATGAATACAATACAGAAGGGTTATTAAGCATGGCTTTTCCAACATTGTTCCCCACTGGAACAGCGATGCCCCTACAATCAATAAACATACAAATTCACTTACATGAATATGCATTGCACTTGATGAGACACTATGATAATAGATTTGGGAGGCATGTCAGATTTAGATATTACATTTATAATTTAATAATGAGACATTGAAGCCAATAGTCGGCTTCCATTTTCATAAAAAAACTTGGAAGAACAGATCCCAAAGTTTGTGGTTGCATTGCAACAATTGCTTTGGGATGCACTGGACACCCAGATAGCAAACTAGCTTGCTTTCTTTGGTGCATCTTTGTGAGGGACATGCTCATATTGGGGCAAGTGTTGGCAAGAGCTCACAACAATGATCCACTAGCTTGGGACACCGGCCCTCTTCTTCACTATAAGCTCTACAGACACAAAATGGCCTGATTTGCACAAGGTACTTGATCTTGGTGCCTAGTCGCATATGACATACTCCCGAAGATGCTTCATGTACAATATTGTCCAGAACCTACATATAACAACCTTATACATGCACTTGTGGTTCACCATTTTCTATGAAGAGGTTATTAAGAGGATTTTCCATACAAAGGATTATTAGTATAGGTATGAGTGGAAACATCATGGATCAGCACAAATCCATGGTTTCTTGTGGCTTCGAGGTTCCTCGAATATGGACATGCTTGACTAGTCCAACCCACACAAGGTTCAGCAGGACAAAACTTCTTCAATCACTATGTTTCAGCATGGAATCCTCATTCCCTAGAACAACTAATATCAAGATTCCACTGGAGGACTCGTGTTTTCTTGAAAATTCACAAATTTCTTGCATGGACCCAATGGTGGATTACAAATAGCTGGTGAACATGGTGTAGAGGCATACCAAATGTACTCAGTACACATGCCTTAGGAAAAAACGCCACCAATTATAATGTTGCTACAAAGCTATGTGGAATGCACAACCATCATCGAAATTGGCAATTGACAGTGAATCAAATAAATCCTATAAACCAACAAGAAATGATGATAACGTTAATATCAATAGCCCTAAGATGCTTGCAATCTGGCGATCAAATGTTGATTGCCAGCTAGTCTTGTCAAGACAAATTGTACTAAACTACATTTCCAAATATGTATCAAACTCTAGAAAATTTTTTGAAAGCTATATGGATATCTTGCAAAGGCTTGCAAATACAAATTCATCTACGAATAAAGTGTTGCTTTCCTATCAAAAATTCATGATGAACTTGGTTGTAGATCATAACATTGGTGCACAAGAAACATTACATATGCTGCAAAAGTTGCCCCTTGTCATGCCAAGTCAACATTTCCTATCTTTGAACATGAGTAGGAAAACATTCCACCATTTGAAAAAAATTGATAATGGTGACAAGCTTGAAAGTAGTTATATTCATTGTTGCATGCAAAGACCAACTGAGATGGACACTATATCCCTTATTCAATCTACATAATTGTATACATATAAGAAAAGTCACAAAGGCGTGGTTGGCATTTATGACCACAACCTATTGTCAACATTGTTTACCTACTATTCACATCTACCCCCTGAGCATTGTGATACCTTTGAAACATTTTTTTGGTCATAATTGCTACTATACAAGCCTTTTCAAAATGTCAAAGTAGATATAGGCCTCACTAGAGATAGTATAACACAGAACTAGAGACTATTTTATGTTGTTGGCTATCACCCTTGGCATGTCAATAGAGTTATTGCTCCCCCCACTATTGAAAAGGAAGGTGATAGTGATACTGACAGCACCCAATCTCTACCTCTCGTAGATGAATAAAAATGGGAGTTGCTTTCTTGCCTTGGTGCTACAAATAATATTTTCTTTGACCAGCTACAACTATTGGGTCGACGATACTTCGATTTAAATCACATGTGGAGCACACACCATGTTCCAAAGAATCTACATAAAAAAATTTTAGAGTTCATCTCAACAAGTAAATTGCATATAGCTGAAGATACTATTTTCCCACCTGCTACACCTACACTTTGTCATTAGCTATCTCCTAAGCAAAAAATTGCTCTAAATATCATTGAACAACACCATCTTGGCCCATGTTCATCATCACCATTGTGTATGATTATTCAAGGTACTTCTAGTATAGCTAAATTATTTCTTATAGACAGCATCCAAAGAACACTAAATACATCACCAAATCAGAGAATGGATCCTTTGCTTACTTTGGCGCCAATGGGGCTGGTTGCTTACAACATACGTACCTCTACAATCCATGCAACTCTTCAAATACCAATTGGAGATATGAATCCGTTAAAAGGATAGCCATTGACCATATTTCAAGGGAACTTCAAACATATTAAGTACATCTTAATTGATGAAATGAGCTTCTTGGGGCCCAAGTTGTTACTCAAAATAGATAACTGATTGTGGCAAGTGTTTCTTATTAGACATATGCAACCATTTGGTGGTGCCTCTGTTATACTTGTGGGTGACCTAGCACAGTTGTTGCCTATTTTGGATAGGCCTATCTATGCTTCTCATTCCACAATCTTTTCTCTTTGGCACACTTTTAAAGTTGTTGGCATGCTCAACATAGCCTTTCACCAACATGGACAATCTAATACACAAAAACAATTTTGTAGACTCCTTTTGAATATTAAAATTCTTAGGCATCTTAGGCTGATTGGAAAACTCTTATAAATCAAACAAACCCCATGCTTTCAGCTAAACAAAACCAAGATTTTGATGCAACTGTTCACTTATTCCCAACAAATCAGTTGGTTTCCTTGCACAATAGAAAAATGTTTCAACAGTTAAATGTTCCCTTTGCAATTAGTATTGCTGAAACTGCTCAGCAAAACATGCTTGATTATGGTGATGATGAGCAACTTCAAGTAGAGCTCTTACTTGAAATTGGTGAACAAGTAATGTTAACAACAAATATTTGGGTGGTAGCTGGCCTAGTTAATGGATCATTGGGTTTTTTCAAGTCTATCATATATGCTAAGAGTGCTAAACTACCTCAACCACCTAAATATATTATTGTGCACTTCCCAAACTACATTGGCCCAACGTGGGATCGAGATAACCCAAAATCCATCCCCATTTCCCCAATCACATGGGGCAATCAAACACAACTACCCTTGAAAATTGCTTAGACAATAACAATACACAAATCTCAAGGCTTGACACTAGAGAAAGCTACAATAGATATTGAAACTAAATAAATACAAGGACTAATGTTCATAGCTCCTTCCCGTGTAAAATAAATTATAGGAATACGCATAGATCCGCCTTTCTCTTTTGATAGATACTTCATATTACATTCCAAAAAATATAGTGCACTTTGAATCAAAGAACAGGATCCCCTCCACCAATTGTGTGCATTGCCATCATGATAAAAAAATTCTATTCTTTATGGTAACTATACCACTTCTCCTTTCCCTCTTTATTTCAATGCATATAGAATTCCCACCATTTCTAATTTTGCTTCCTTGTTGTTCCCTCCATAGTGCAGTTGCAATCACTGTCACCAAGCTAGTTAGAGTTTTGCTTCTATGGTGATTACTAAGAGAAGTTGTTGTTCAATTCTTTCATTATGCTTATCCTCTCCTCCAATGACAAACCTGAATTCCTTCCTCTTATTTGGTTGACCATATAACATTTATATTTAATTTTGCTTTGAATACCTTCCTCTTCTTTGGTCAATGATGTTGATGCTAGTGCTCTCGCCTTTGAACCATTTGTGTATAACTATATTATATTGTAACCATTTTAGATTGAAAACATTTTCAGCTATAATTACAAATCTTGACAATGCTTAATAGCTTCACGATCACAAGTTTTGCATGGTGTACGAGCTACAACTACATTCCATTTATATACAAGGTAAGGTTATATCTTCTTTATTCCATCTATTATTTCACAATAGCATCTCAAATTCTTTGTCACAAATGATACAACTATATATACTTTTAAAAATGTATAGCATTGATTTCAACTAAACAAAATTATTAGGTACCAAAACAAAATTATATGGGAGTTATAATTGTAAACGTATTGCATCCTGCTTTGTGCACAATGTATGTTTGCATCTTGTTTATGTGATCTCTTCTATTGCAGATGCATTACATATTATTTATTATAAATTATAGAACTATTTATATTTCCTAATTTAGATATTGTCTACCAATGACACATGTTCACCACACTAAACTTCACATTTTCCTTGTGTTTAACTATATCTAATTGAAACCATTTTAGATTGAAAATGTTCTTAGTTGTAACTACACATCTCCACAATGCTAAATAGTTTTGCGATCACATGTTTGGCATGGTGTACGAGCTACAACTACATTTTATTTATACACAAGGTAAGGCTATACATTTCCTTTATTCCATCTCTTATTTCACAACTGCATGTCAAATTCTTTGTCATAAATGATACAACTATATATACTTTTCAAAATGTATAATACTGATTTCAACTGAAGAAAATTCTCAGGTGCCAAAACATTGGTTTCACCATTGATCAAAGTGGTGGACAATGTATGTTCTTACTCGAGGGTTTGGTGATAGCCCATGAGGCTCCATGACCCAATATGGTAGAGTGGAGAGCAAGCCTTCTTTTTTTCTGTTCATATTGCATCCCATTGTCTGCACAAGGTATGCCTACATCTTATTTATTTAATCTCTTTTGTTGCACATGCATTGCATATTATTTGTTATAAATTATAGAACTCTTTATATTTCCTAATTTAGATATTGTCTACCAATGACACATGTTCATCGCACTAAATTTCACACTTTCCTTTGATTTTTGTCGAAGATACTCAAGACAAACAATACTATTTCACATAAGATAGTAATGTCTTAGTCAGTGATATTTCATCTCAGCTTATTTTCATGAGTTTTGTGGATCTTTTCACAACATTAAATCTTCTATGAAGTCATCCTTGCCGCAAGGCTTTCACCCAGGCTCTATCAACTACTCTTATTTTTGGTTTTGAGGAGTCTGAACATTGATAATGGTTTCTATTTCTATTATGATCCTGAAATTGTTAAGTTTTGAAATCGCATAATGGGGATTTTGAGAAAGTAATGTGTTATAAATGATCTTTGAGAATAATCACAATGACTGAAAAATTGGTCAGAATGGTGAAATAAACAATTGTATGCGACATTAATCTCTCAAGATATATTTTGATTGTAAATAAAGGTAGATTTAGAAATAAAATAAAAATATATAGTTTAAAAGTTTTGTATCAATCTACTTTTTAATTAACATCAGCAGAATTCTATGAATGCAATTATCTCTTTTTTGTTATGGTTGTGCATGACTTATGTAAATACACTTATTTGACATTTGTGTGTCCCATTCCAAATCAATTATATTCTAAGCTTTTACATAATTGTATTATCCTTTTGAGATAATGTATATCTATCTCAACTTTATCTATGCCCTATTTTCTTAGCATAAAGGTATCATAAAAGGGTTATCAATGATTCCATGAGCATTTTTAGATGCGGTCACTTGATCTCTCTTAGGTGTTACTATGGCTAGATATTACATACCTTCTTGTGCTTGGATGTAGAGTGTCTTCCATTAGCTTATAGTCTTTTTTCTTGCAAAACAACCAACCAAGAACATACATTGTCCATTGTTGCAACCAATGGTGGCATCAATGTTCCATATAATACTTAAAATATAGCTTACCATTCCAAGAATGTCCCAACAAAATAAACATAGGGATCAATATGTATCAATGAATTTTGCATCTACTATGACATACATACATATATGCACTTAGGGGAAATACATTGTCCATCACTACAAACAATGGTGGCATCAATGTTCCATATAACACTCAAAATATAGCTTATCATTCCAAGAATGTGCCAGTATGTATCAATGTTGTTTGCATCTGCTATAACATATATCCAAATATGCATATAGGGGAAATAAAATGAAACACAACAAAACAATGCATTGTTCATCATTGCGATCAATGGTGACATCAATGTTCCATATAACACTTAAAATACATCATGTCATTCCCTACGTGCAAATATGTATGTATCCTATGCTTAATTCCTTCTATGTGTGTACACATCCCTACCATTTTAACTTCCCCTCCACCTATCGACTCATTGTTACATGTCACTACATGCAACTGCTAGTTATATTTGTCCTTTCCCCAATGAGAAAATATTTTAGTGACAACATCATTGACAGCAATGGCATTTTGATTTGGTGGCACCTACCTAGCCACGTAGACATCAACGAGGAATATGTGGCCTTCAACCATGTTGGGCTCAAATGTCAAACACTAAGCCTTTGACTGCTTAGGTGGATGTTTATGTTGGCCCCTCTTAACCCACTCTTCTCCTCCTTTCCTTAACCCAAGCGTGTTCTCAGCTACGATTTTAGTTTTCATTTTTGTTGGACATTCCCCGTGATCAATCAAAATCCCACCTAATATTTGGTCAATTCAAAACCCAGTTAAATTTTATTCCCACACAGTATTTGGAATTAGGTAGGGATAGTTGTGTTGTTTGAGAGTATTTATGCAGAGACTCACAGATGTTCAATCCCATCAGAAACAAAGATGATTGAAAGAGCCTCAAAATATTTTCTTCATGGATTGCAAAAGCCCTTTGTATGATTATATGGGCTTCAACTAGATAGAGGACTAGCTTCTCTCTATCCCTCATCCATGCCGCATCTAGATCACCACAACAGTAAACACGAAAAAGGTGAAGAGGGCCTCCTCCAAATCCATTTCTTGTTTTCACATTTTATCATAAGAGAAAAGGTAATGGTTGAACAAAATTCATCAAGTTAATTGCTCTTCTCGACTGCCATAGATTGTTTCTTAGAGTAAAACTAGAGCAGCTGCTGCAGAATGGTTGAGTCAGGATCAGATTCAAAAAGATGCTTGTGATGGAGTCCAAACAAGCAAGGGCAATAATGCTAATAGTAAATTCGTTGGACTCTTCAAAGGATTCCAGAAAAACATATCAAATTTAGCTTTTCTCTTATGTAATGGTTTTGGCCAAGATAGACTAATCTGTTAACAAAATATATGGTTTTTGTTCAATGGAAATATGCCTAAGTTTATTTTGCTATCAAGTGACATATTTCCTTTTTAAATTTCTATAATTTTTGTAGAATATTATTTAAATCAATTGTTTTCAATAAAAAAATAACCTTCCATATTTCTTAGGCATTTTTTTAGCAGACTAGTTTCTTACTTTAGGAAATATAATCATTTTATATAAATTTAAATTAAATGTAAATAAATTTATAATTTTGGTGTAGACCACTTCATAAAGAAATAAAATAATTCTTACATAAATAAAATTAAATGTAAATACATTTATAATAAAATTTTGCACACATTATTTCTTATTTTATGAAATAAAGTTATTCTTACATGAATATCAAATAATTTTTATAAAATTTATAATTATGTTTTAGGAGGAACATTTTTGTTTTAGAAAATAAAACCACTCTTATATAAATTTAAATTAAATCTAAATAAATTTACAATAAATTATACAAACATTTTTTTAACTAATAAATTAAATTTATATAAATTTGTTTGTGATTAGGAGGTATTATATTATAGATTAGTTATTTAATACAATGACTAGTTATTTCGATTAAAATTATAATTTTGTGGCATACAATTAAATAGTTATCTTCCTGTTTTGGTTTAGTTTCTCAAATGTAATCAAACACAAGTGTTCAAGTTATGAAGAATGTTGATAAATTGCCAAAAGATGTACAAATGAAGAAGAAACCTATATTATATAAAAATATGATCTAATAGGTGCCAAAATTTTAATACCCCATTATGTAAAGTCAATAATAATTAAAATGGTTACAATATTCCCCTTCAAAGTAGACCTACTAAATTACTTGTAATGACCCCAATTATTTTTAGCTAGGAAAGACGCCTTCTTCCACTCACTTACAATGGTCATAATATATTTCATCAAATAAATATTAATATATTCCTCCATAAAACTAATGTTTTAACTCCTCATTGATTTCCTTTCATAAAATTTGTCATAATGCTACGTAACTCCTTCACATTTCTCTGTCTTATAAATGAATATTCAATAAAAGAATAAGAAATATAACTAAATACATTGTAATATGATTGAGACATATCAAACTATACTGATTTTTTATCAATTAAAGTTTATCTATATGTGTACATTAGAAAATCATGATAATATATGTGATCATAATATTATAATGTAAATAATCTAGCATGTGAGAATCCACTTGTAACTGTGATAAAATTACCATCATGAGCTCTTTGATGATATGAACACTATAAGGAGTAGGAATTGAAACTTCATCTTAAATCAAAATATTTCCATCTTATCATTTGTTACTTGTGAAGGGCGGTCATTATTTTTAACCATTACAACATTGTCTAGAATAAGAAAATTTCAGAATAACCATCAAATAAGCATGTCTTATGTAAGTTACCTTTAGATAAGACATCATCATTATATTTAATAAAATCATAAAATGAATCATAAATCCTAGATGTATCTATATAATTTAGTGCTAGGGCACTAGATGTATGTAGTTTTTTTCACAAATATTATAGGCATTAGAAACATGAGCTATATTATCATTACATAATAGAGAATTAATATCATCATGGAGGAAAGTAATATCAAGTGACGGAGAAAACATGTAATTGACGTGACATAAAAAAACTACATCATCATCATTATGTAGTTGTTATCATCATTATATTTAATAAAATCATAAAATGAATCATAAATCCTAGATGTATCCATATAATTTAGTGTTAAGGCACTAGATGTAATGTATATAATTTTTTTATCACAAATAATATGTGCATAAAAAACATGAGCTATATTATCATAGCATAATAAAGAATAAATAGCATCATGGAGGAAAGTAATATCAAGTGATGGAGAAAACATGCAATTCACATGACAAATAAGAAATAATCATATATGTCATAATTAGTCATATTATGAAATGAGGGAAATGTGATCAAATCCAAATCATCATTAGAAGTCATGGAAATGATATGATCATCATTAAGCTCACAAAAATCATAATTGAGAATTAGAATTAATACAAAAATAATAAAAAAATAAACTGAGTACATCTATAATGGATGTTAAAGTAATGACAAAATCGACAAAAGATGAAAATATCACTTATCCAAACAATTAACACCTCTAGATAATACACCACCAAAACTTGATAAGACTTGATATCATCAAGTACTAAAAATATCAAATGTTTAAAAAGTATAAGAACATAAAATGTCCTTGAGACATGCACAAATAAAAGCCAAAGGAAAGATTTTATGAGAATCCATGGTGATGAATATAGAAATTAATAAAAAATAATAAAGAAAGGTCATAATAGATCAAAAACATAGGTAAAGAGAAAGCTTAAGCAATGAGGATACAAATAAATTATAAATAAGAAAATAAATAAATATAGTCAAAATATCAAATTCAAAATAGAAAAGTGTGAAATAATAGAAATTAAGGTTAAAACCTAAGTGGTTTAGGCTTTGAAATGTGGTGAGCATCTAGGGGACAACCAATAGGGGAGATACTAATTGCATAATGATGAATGAAATATAAAAAATGATGAAAAAAAATATAAAACTCTAAATAGATAACATATAATCTTAAAGGATAAGAAAGGAAGTTATAGACTTCCCAATTTATGTAGAGGAAAATAGCATTATCTCTACAAAAAAAAATAGAGGGGAATAGATTATGTTTGATATAACCATATTATAGATATTTTAATAGTTGAGTAATGATAATTGGTAGATGTGAGATTATCAAGATAGTAATTAAACACGTGTTAAATTTATGTGGTAGGTGATTAAGGTTTATTTTACCTTAAAATGAGCTTTTCCTAATATGATGAGATGGTAGAAGGATAAAAAAAGATATGGTACTAGTTTAGTGATCTAATGTATGATACAATCAAATCTTAAGTAGCTAACTCTTAGGGATAAAATCACATTAGTGATTGTGTCTTATAAATCTCCTATCATGAACTATATGTGTGTACTCTTGTCTAGAGCATTAGTTGTTCTTTATTAATATAAATAATTTTCACTTGGTAATATCAAAAGTAAGGGAATAATTTGGTGCTAAAGAGCACTATGGAGATTTATATACAAGTATTGAAGTAGTAGACATCCTTTATCCCTAGGCAAGCCCTATCACTAAATTGAAAAAAAAAAATAGTAAAAATTGGTTAGAAATTAATATTTTAATGTGTTAATATTAGTGAATATTAATGATATTTATCATGGACTACAAGTTTATTAATTCAATCCAATGTATGGTTATATTAGGGAGTATGCTTTGAATGTGTGCCATGATTTTTATGATGTTAATTAACACAGATAAATTAATATTTTCCTAATGTATGATGATGGATGAATAGTGTTCCTACAAAAAGGAAGAAAATTTATTCTCTTACTATTTTTTACTCAATTATAGATTATGTTTTTATGATGATGGATAGCAATGAAATCCTAAGAATGTTAGTCTTCAAATGAATAAATCTAAAATTTAAATTTAGAGAATGATATTTCACCAATAATCCTATCTAGATGTGATTTTTTAGGGTTATTAAAATAGTGAGTATTTGATGAACAAAGTTTTGAATGGGGAAAAGTGACATATCTAAGTGATGGATAAAGTTAAATCAATAACAAAATAGTAAAATCATGTGCTGAAACCATGCATCCAATACATCAACCCAAAGTGGTGTAAAGCTAGAATGGAAAATTATAGGGTATACATTTTCTTATAGTAGTTATAGTGGAGAAAAGTGCATACTTCATTATTTTTCCCTTTTCATTTATATTGAACTTTGGTCTTTTATAAATACATTGTGTATGTACTCAATTTTTTTTTTTCAAGATGTTCTTAATTCTAAACATATTCTATTATTATTAATATATCATTGTAGAAAAAATCTAGTCTATTTTTTTTACTTTCTAACAATCTATAATAGATAACATGTGTAGATCTATCTCACGATGAAAACTTCCCATACAACCTAATCATCTTAATTGAAATTTAATTTCCAACTTTTTTTCAACCAACCACTTATGGATAATTCCATAATTATCATTCACCTTACATGCCAATATGTAAGATGTTAGTATATGATCTTTGTTTTAGATTAATAAAATCCTACAATTATACAAGTTTGGATTTTTATAAATATTTCACCAAGTTTCACCCTTAATGTGGTGATGATATGATTGATTTTTTAAAATATAATAAAATACATATTTTGTGAAATTTCTAAGGAAGTTTGGAGTTTTAGAGGTTTTAGCAATGTGGAGAAGTTTGGGGAAAAGCATTAGTTCTAAAAATTACCACATACCAATTGTATCACTCCTTGATAACACATAAGATTATGAAGGAATAACAACCTTTAAGATTAGAATTGCAATGTTTAGAAGTAACTTAGACTAAATCCACAATCTTAACTTCTATTTTTTTGACCTTTTGCTTCATTCTAACTTTATTTCAGTTTTGTTTTTCCACTCTATCCAAAAAAGGAACTCTATAATATTTAGAATTTATGCTATATGTTTCATCATTTTCATTCCATTTTTGTTGCTTCTTAACTTTTGTTTTTGATAAAGGGTAAAACGGGTTTTTCAGGGACCCAAAACCACAAAATTTACAGGATAGAAGAAAGGAAAGAAAATTCCAACAAAAACAACTGACTACACAAAAGATAAGAACCAAAAAAAGAAGCAACCAACCGCAAAAGACCAGGAAGGTCAAGCAGTAAAAGCCAACTGAAAAGCCAACAAAAAACTGGCTGCAATTAACCTAGCATCTTTAGAACAAACTTTGTCTCAGCCTCCAAGTTCTGCATATCATGAACCCCCTTCTTAAAATTTTGAATCATATGCGGAGTGGGGGGAGCCTTCCTCTTCAAGTTGGCCCTAGTTCTCTTTGAAATTCCAGCATCCACCTCCTGGTTTCTTTCATTGGTATCCTCCAGATCAACTACCAGAGACCCCTGTTGGGCTTTGTCCAATTTCTCGGTCATGGCATTGATAATGATGGCATTGTGTCTTGCCATGTGATTGTTTTTCTCGAAAATAGTTTTAATAGTATTTTTCATTTTCTCCACCTCAATTTCAACATTTTTGTTCTTGCCCACTTGGTACTAAGTATCTTTGTTGGGACCATAATCTCTTTGTTCCACCTCTTTCTTTTCAATAGCCGCAACCTTGGCACCCAACTCTTCCAATTTAATTTAGTCATTATAATTTTTTAGTTGTGTTTGGATTTTATTACTACTTTAATTATATTTCATGTAGGTTCATTTGTTCAAGCCTCAAATCTTACAAACTACTAACTTTTGGTCTTGTAAGATCATTTGTCAAAATTTTCTTCCCTAACATTAATTACACATTTAATTTGTGTTAAGGGCAATCAAAATTTATTTTCATATTATTTTTTGTGCTAGTGATTTATTTATTTTTGTATAATCTCCTCTCATGTGCCCTAGGGTGATCTTGAAGACCAAAAATAAATTTTACTTATTTTCTTATTTATTTCTTATTTTTGTGAGTAAGTCACATATGCTCTTCCTTCATGTATTATACTTATAATTGATGATAAAAATTGGTCCCTTCATTTGTGCAACTTAAGAAATTTTCGTATGCTATTTCCTAACACTTATGAGTGACCTTGGAAACTAGAAAAAAGTGCTCATTTTTTTCCTTTTTCTTAGGAGCCTATTGACCTTGGAAGTGACAACAATAATAAATCTAAACCCCATGATTTATCAAGGTATATAATTTCTAAGGATGAGTTGTCATTTTGGTTCAAAATGGTATTCAAATTATAGTTTTCTAAGTGAAGGAGGAGAGGGGTTACCTTGTCAAACTAAGATATTAGATAGAACATGTGTTACATGGACTTGGGCCTCATGTACTTTTGGATATATAAATGACATTAGAAATCCTTGTCTAGAAACATATTGTAGGAAATGTTTTTGTATTTTGTCACTTGCTATGCATACTAGTAAGTGGTTAGCCTCATGATGTTATGCACACCATAATTTTGGAAATAGAATAGTAGGATATGATTTGACTCTCTATAGTAGGATCCTCCATAATTAATGATTGAATATATTGAGTTGATATATTTACAACCAAATCAAGCATAATTATGGGATCACAAGCCAAATAATTCCACTTGACTAGTATAGTTTTTTGTCAAGTATTTTCCTTACCCCATCCACTTATGCAAAACCTATAAGAAAACAAAATAAAAAAGTGAAACTTAGCCCAATAAAATAAGATTCATGGACCTCTTCTTCGATGAGTTATTAACCAATGAAAAACCTATTTGGAAGTAATGGTGATGATAGCCTCGTGGATATAGATGAATACGATGATGGTGATGATAACCTCATGGATATATATGAATATCATGATGATGGTAAACTTACAGATTGATATAAATATCCAAAAATCCACAAAATATTTCTTAATAGTAGACAAGGTTGTGCCTAACTAGATCACTTCTTACGTCATTCCCAATTTTCATTTAGGAATAAGCAATAGATATAGCATTTACCCATAGAAAACACATGTACTTAAATTTTTTCATATGTGTTGCACTCCCTAATGTGGTTAAAATTTTCCTTAAAGCCATTCAATGATAATACATATTTTATTTTCTTGCAGTTCATGTGGGATCTTGGGTATCTAGCTAGTGATGCAACATGTAAAACTCTTAAATCCTCTCTTCCATTTTAGAATTAGTGATTAAGAAGATTCTATTTTTATCTAAGGTGTTTGGGTGTAATTTAGATTTGGAGCGCTTTTATGCATTTTCCTTATTTATCTTATATATTTTACCCCTCACATTTTTGTATGGATCAAGATTTATATAGGTTGATGAGTTAGGATATATACTGGTTGATAGATTTTTTATGGATAAGGATTTGGGTGGTTTAATGAAATAATATTTTTATGGTTTGATGGAATAGGATGTATATAGATTGATGGGTTAGAATGTACATGATTTGATAGATTAGGATTATTTTTTCTTAGCACTTGATTTGAAATGTTCCATTTAATTAAGTGTTGAAGTTTATAATTTGGGGGAAGCTTAGTTCCTATGCTTATGAAGTACATAACCAAAGTGTGTCTATGGAATTCTTGAAAAGTCTTCCCTACATGGTAAATATAGTAAGGATTATATCTATGTTGTAATGCATAGACTAAGTAAATATGCATGGTCATTTTTTATTCCTATAGAATTCAATGCACAACAAGTGAAAAAATTATTTATTAGAGATGTGTTCAGGGTACATGGTTTACTTAAAATAATTATTATAAGTGATAATGATAGTATTTACCTCACTCCCTAGATTAAGGAGGGTTGAAGAATACTTAAGAAACTAAGACACATGTCAACACATAGCCTAGGTCAAATGGTTACACCTTGGAAAATGTTGTTACAAGACTTCCCATCATATGCCCCTTAGAATGTCTTCATTTATGATATTATACAAGCTTATGATACTTCATCTTTCATTAATTTAGTGTTCATAGGTAGTAGAATGTCACTCATATGCATATTAAATGTCATCATTGATATAAGGATGATGAAAACAAGAGATAGAGTCATCACAATCTATTGGTTTCATTAGATCATGAGCCTACCTACAAAGGATGCATATTAGGAAGTATAAAAAAATCAATGATCTTAATTTGTATTGTTTGTGAGTAAGAAAATTCAAGGAGGCCAAACTTGTAATATTTCATATTTAATTTTTTTATTATACCAAAAAAATCATTCTCATTTTTCCTATGGGCTAAGTGGAAATTACTAGGGAAATATTTGTAGTTCTTGACCTTTCAAATTAGTAATTATTTCTCAAAACCTATGAAATAGGTCAAGTAAATAATAAAATTATTAATTAAGAGTATTTTTAAAAATGGGATATGTAAATTCATAAAGAAGGCATAATGAAACCATTGTGGAATGCATCATCTACAATATGATAGATTATAAGATACACAAATATGAATGAGTTAGAGAGCATTATGAAAAAAACTATGAGAGGAAATCAATGAGTAGTTAAAACATTAGTTTTATGGAGGAACATAATAATATTTATTTTATGAAATATATTATGACCATTGTAAGTGAGTGTAAGAGGGCATCTTTACTAGCTAAAAATAATTGGGGTCATTACAAGTAATTTAGTAGGACTACTTTGAAGGGGAATATTGTAACCATGTTGATTATTATTGACTTGATATAATGGGGTGTTAGAATTTTGACACCTATTAGATCATATTTCTATTAAATATAGGTTTCTTATTTATTTGTGCATTTTTTGTCAATTTATCAACTTTCTTCGTAACTTGAACACTTGTGTTTGATTACATTTGATAAACTAAAACAAAAAAACTATTTAAATGAATGCCACAAAATTATAATTTTAATCCAAATAACTAGTCATTGTATTAAATAACTAATTATAATACCTCCTAATCACAAACAAATTTATATAAATTTTTAATTTATTAGTTAAAAAAATGTTTGTATAATTTACTATAAATTCATTTAGATTTAATTTAAATTTATATAAGAATGGTTTTATTTTCTAAAAGAAAAATGTTCCTCCCAAAACAGTATTATAAATTTAAATAAATTTATTTGATATTTATGTAAGAATAATTTTATTTCCTAAAATAAAAAAATGTGCTCAAAATTTTATTATAAATTTATTTACATTTAATTTTATCTATGTAAGAATGATTTTATATCTTTATGAAATGGTCTGCACCAAAATTAAAAATTTAATTACATTTAATTTAAATTTATATAAAATGATTTTATTTCCTAAAGTAAGAAAATAGTCTGCCAAAAAAAGCCTAAGAAATATGGAAGATTATTTGCTTATTCAAAACAATTGATTTAAATAATATTCTGCAAAAATTATTGAAATTTAAAAAGGAAATATGTCACTTGATAGCAAAATAAACTTAGGCATATTTCCACCGAACAAAAGCCGTATTTTTTTGTTAACAGATTAGTCTATCTTGGCCAAAACCATCACATAAGAGAAGAGCTAAATTTCATATGTTTTTTCTGGAATCCTTTGAAGAGTCCTCTAGGTAGGACGAAAACCTCTGCTAAGTCGCACTCTAGGTAGGACGAAAACCTCTGCTAAGTCAGGCCACGGACATACATGAGACAAGTGGCTTGGACATTTCCGATTACATATTTTTCGGGCTTTTGTCCTTCTCTTAGACTTTATTAACAAATATTCAAAATTTACCACCGCACATAAAACAAGTTGCAGGTGGATTGTGTTTGGACTTTTCGACCATCAAATATGCAGCCGTATCCATTTGCACTACTCCTTTTCAACTTTATTTATGGACAAAAGAAATTAAAGCTCTCAAAATTAGTGATCCTACTTACGTTTTTATAGAAAAAACAAACTTATAAAATATAAATCATCATAAATGTTGGATATATGTGGACAATTTTTTTTTGGAAAAAACTCCAATCTAAAGAGATTCGTATTTGTATTATTCTATATAATATAGTACAATAATGCTATCCATTTATCTTTTTGATTGTTTACCAGTAATTGCAAAAGCATTATACAATCTAATATCGCATGCTTTCAATATATAGAAAAGTAAAAAAATAAAAAAATAAAAATCAAGTGATATTCAAAAACCATGAGCCATGTTAAAATCCAATGCACCTATGGTCATAGTCTCAGATTAGTATGTAACTCCTCTTACATATCTTACATGCTTCTTAAATGTCATAGATTATGTCATAGTGGTCAAATTTATTAAAAGTTTGTCTTAAAGTTTGTCAAATGTCATAGAAAGATGAAAGATGTCCCTGTCGAGTTTGCGATCTATTACTTCAAATCACCAGTTGGTATGGTGAATTCGTGTATTTTGGATAACGTCTTTGTTGAAGCAATATTAGAAATGTAACTGTCAGTATTGGATGAATATGATTTGTTGTGTTCCGCCAGATCTGAGTTAATTATTGATGCGTTGATATCTGATCGCATCATCTAAAGTGTAGTGCTGGTAACTCATTATATTGATCTGAGTCAGTTGCGTCCTGATTCCCTTAATTCGTGTTTTGCTGTGTCTGTGATTCATATTGAGCAAATAATTTCCAGGTGGTCTATTGATTGAAACAGGTGTTTAATGGTAATTCAGAGTTAGGTCAGCCTTATGTCACAAAAAAATAAAAATGCCAACTCATTTTAGTCTCTCTCAATGTACGAGAATCTTAAAGAGACTATCTCCTGTCATTCCCTTCTAAGGAATATTGGTCTGCACCTCTCACCATTAGGTAAAGACAGACTGTGATGGCTTGAAGGACTCGCAAATAACATAACGTTCACTTAATTTCAGTCACTTTCATGTTAGGATGCTTGACCTCCTCAAACTCCACATAAAAAAGTTTGGAAGATATTTAGTATTATAATTTTAATATTTTAGACATCTTATGGTTGTTCAAAGTTAAATTTATAATGTTTTTTAAACAGTTTTTAGTTATTGATAAAGTCTTGTAATTAATGTAATGATTCAAATTGAGGAATGAGTACATATATTGGAATAAATATTATTGGCAAGAATATAATTAGGGAAGTAAAATTAAATATAATTATTAATATATAAATACACACATATATACATGTAAATTCATATAAAGTGGTTATTGGAAGATTGAAATCAATAATTTATATATAGTGTATACATATACATAGATACATAGGTATATTGTATATGATTAAACAATAATGATACTTGCAGCAATTATTGAGCCTTATAAGAATTTATGATGCTTTAATATAAGTATGATAATAGACTTCTATCTATTTGATCTACGCTAACAATATCATTAGAGTGATAAGAACAGAATTTGGGAAAAGAAAGATAGAAGATATCTTGCACACTAGACTATCAAACATTAGAAAAGAAAAGATGGACTACAAGTCTGCACACCCGACAGTACTTAAGGAAATTACAATATATATTATTCTATCAAAACACAGGATAAGAAAGGAAGGCGTAGTGATTGATAAAGGACAATGGAGTTTTGCAGATTGGTGGTTTTGAGGAATGGGAAGAGCTCCAGCAAATCAAACTCAGGTAAGTATAAATACTTGCATAAATTCAATTCACCCTATATTGCTAAATGTGAAATGGTGTATGTATTATTGATCTCTATATAAAATGATTCAATATGTAAGATTAAAATATGGACTGAATTTTGAAAATCTGATTGTAGTGATAACGGAGTTGAGGGCCTACGAGGAAGGGAAATAACGTTGGGGTCATCCGCTAAGTATGCCACCCATGGTGGATGGCTGAGGCCTGTCAAATGTGGGCCAAGGGGGCTTGTAAGGTTGCCCTTGGGCTTAGAAGGAGTGATTTTTGAGACACCCTATTGTAGATGCACCCTCAACCTCCCAATGTGATGATTGATTAAGCAATAATGATTCTAATGAGGGGAATGGTGATAGGATGCCTCACTAGGCACACCACCCCATATGGAACGGCAAGAGGCCACATAGGGCTAGAGGGGTGTACTACTCTTGGGCCTAAGGTAGAGGGTTTCTTGGGAACCCTATCAAACCATTTTGTTCCAGGAAGAATGAATTAGAAACCTAAAATATTTCAATATATTTATGATATGATATTTGTTTCTTGTTATAAATTTTTACTAACCTATTTACGGGTCTTAAACAAGTAGTTGTATCACTAATATTACTTTCCTTTTTTTCTTTACATATTAAAATGAGGGCATCATATAATATATTTTTTTTTAAAAAGAGAAGGGGTAAAATTTTATTGAATCAAAGAAACATTACAAAGAAGCAAGCAACAACCCATAAAAACCACCAACTGAACCCACAACAAAATTCCCCAAAGGAACCCAACCAAGGAACCAATTACATGTGAAAGTCTTCCATGATTAAATTTTTGAGGAACAAAGAGAGCTTTGAGGATAAAAGTCCCCAGTCATCAATAATCCACCTCTCCAAATGCTCAAAAGCCCATTTCGCTAGAAGATCATCCACCTTATTCCATTCCCTAAGAATATGAAAAAAAGAAAAAAATTCCAAAGAACTAGACAGGTTCACAATTTGCTTGATCACAATAGCCAATTTTCAATTAACACCATCAACCCTCTACATATTTAGCATACAACTACAATCTGTGAGTCTGATTCACAAGTAATCCTCTTCTAGCCCAAGGAACAACCTCTTTCAATAGCATGAAGGATAACAAGAGCCTCCATGAGATCATTAGAATAATGACCTTTATAAATAGAGAAGAAAAATACCACCTCACCATTGTTGCCTCTACCAATACTACCAATTCCAACATGCCCAGGATTCCTCCTAGAAGATCCATCAATATTTATCTACGGAATTCCCTATGGGGGAGGATGCAATCGACCCTCCTAATGAATATTCTTCTTAACCTGTCAAGGGCCACTAATCACAGAGAGACTAGACCCTCTATCCACCAACTACAGATTCCTCACAAAAGGAAATTCACTTGGATCCTGTAGCGTAGAAAATTGGACACTCTTGAGAAAAGAGACAATTTCACGCTTAATTGGACCTACTTTTGAGCACCCCTGCATTATTCATCCTTCAAACTAGCATTTATAGACCCCTAAGACCCATTATTTTTTATCTAGAGGCTCGTTTCACTTGTGAAATCACTTAAATCCTGACAAACAACACTTAATTCATGCATATCCTGAAAACCCACCTTCAAAAACCAATAGTGGGACCCATTCGCCACCTTGGGTGAATGAGTCCCCTCCGGTGGGACCCATTCGCCACCTTGGGCGAATGAGTCCCCTCTGGTAGGACCCATTTGCCAAGGGTGGCGAATGAGTCCCTTTTGAGGGAAATTTCAATTTTGAGAGGGAATTCAATTAATTCAACTTAATTTTTCAGTGGATTTCGGCCTCTTAGGTCTAAATAACAGGAAAATTAGTTGTTGATGCTTATAAATACTTATTTTAATTCATTTTTACATCTCGTAGTCATCTTTACAAAGCAAATTCAAAAGTCAAGTCTTCCACAATAAGTTTCATTAGCCAAACTTGAAGTTTTAGGGCAGTAAACAAGGGTTCTTTACAGATCTTGAAGCTCACTCTTCATTCAAGGTTCAACATTGCAAAGTGTTGATGATGGATGCCTATGGTGAATAACGGAGAAATCTAGGTTTAGGAGATGCAACTAGCCATCAAATCACACCTAAAGACTTGTTTTCAAAGTGATTACATCTTCCATTTTCTCTCTATCTTCAGATTAAGGTTTGCATTTCATTTAAATTCCATTTTCATGTCTTTTTTCTCCATTTTTGATGTGTTGTAGGATTTCTAGGGTTGAATTCTTGCATCATTGAAATCACATTTGCATATCTTGTTCTAGCATAATAGAATAGGGTTTTATCATATTTTAGACTTTCTTAGTCTTTAACACACTTAAGGCTAGGGTTTTATGCATATTTTTATCCATTTAAGGTTTGATTACCCAAATAGGGGTTTGACCAAGGAAAACCCCCCATTAGACAACCAATTTTAAGCTATTTTGTAGGAATTTTCCAAGATCCCAATTTAGGTTTCCCTCAGAAAGTGTTGTGCAAGTGTCAAGGTGCAAAACAAAGATTTGAATTTGCAGAAATTTGAAAGTGGAATGATTTGCCATGGATGGAGAATGAGTCCCTCCTGAGGTGACTTTTTGAGTCAGATGCAGATCCTGATACCCAGTGAGCAGAAACTAGTTTCTGGGCAAAAAACCCTGTCCTGGGATTGATTCACCTAGAGTGGCGAATGAGTCCTAGTCAACATAAAATTCAGATTTTTGAGATTTCCAGAGTGTTTTCCAGTCATCTTCAGCTCTACAGGTGCACACATTCTAAAAAATAGTTTTTGTTTAGTTTTATTTTCATTTGTATTCATATTTTTAAGCTTCCTTGCATATCCAATTATTTTCAAACATTGCATATTTTATAGGTTTTGCATCAATACTCAATCAATTTCATCATTTAGTTACATATACATTATTGCATTTAGTCACATTCACATCATACAATCCTCTATCTGAGTGAACCATCACAATTTTGGTGGCCTATCTCTCTCCTTTTAGGTGAAAAATCCTAAGAGTGCAAGAGAAGTCTATAGAAACAACAAAATTGTTGGTTCAGATCCATAGTAACCAACAAGTTTCATTTAGCTAAAATAGTCTCCTAGATCTTGTTGAAGATCTTCCTCCATAAAGATCCCCTACCTGCTTCACATCTTGGAAAATCCTTCTATTTCTCTCAAGCCAAAGGTGCCAAACAATAAAGGTAGGACCAATAGCCCAAGCAATCTAAAGAAAAGTAGTCTTAGTAGTGGGTCTCCCCAGACTTTCCCAAAACTTTAACAAAGAAGAGACATGAACACAGGGATGACCCCAAACCCCCCACCAAAGATGCCAAATCCACCTAGAGTAAGGGCACTCAAAGAAGAGGTGTGAAGTCCACTCTTCATTATTATTACACAAAACACAAGTGGAAGGACCCTAGAAGCCTCTTCTCCATAGATTTTCCCAAGTAAGACATCTATTCTGAACAACCAACCATAAGAAGAAGTTACACTTAGGCCAAGAGAATCTATTCCAAACCTGCTTCCACCAAGGGACTTCAACCCTCCCAAATAAATATCTATCCAACTTCATATACCCAAAGGCAATAGAGAATCTACCCTTTGGATTAGGACCCCAAGCCAAAATATCCTTGTCTTTAAGAGATCTACACATTCCAACAACCAAAATTCTAGCAAGCTCTTGCCTCTCCTCCTCCGTACCTATTGGAGGCCACTCTTGGGGATCCTTCCACCGACACACATCCACCTGACCCAAGGCCTAAACAATTTTGAATTCTTCCACCTTATACCAACTAGCTTCCATCAAAATATCATAGAGAGGCTACAAACGAGGAAACATAGATAAAATATGGGATGACCATCCCAAGAATCATACTAAAAGAGAGCTTCTAAGCCCTTATTGTAAATCCAAAAAAGACCCTCCTTTACCAGCTTAGCCCCTCTTTTGAGGGTATCCCAAATCATAGACCCTTTCCCCTAGAGACAATAATGAGTAACATCATAAGAGTTCACCCCATGGAGGTACTTATGATTAAGAATTCTAGCCCAATCTTGATCCTGGTAGGTGCACCATCACCAGTACAAATTAGTAACTAAAGTCTGGCCCATCAAACTAGCAAACTTGAGACCAATAGCTCCCTCCTGCTTTGTCCTAAAAATATATTGCCACTTCACTAAACTCCACTTTGAATTGAGAAGATTACCTTCCCAATGGAATTGATGAGTGAGGGCATCAAACTCCCTAAAATAATTGGTAGGAGCAACCTACAAAAAATACTGGTAAATAGGAAGAGATTGGACCACTTATTTGACCAGGACCACACAACCTATCGTACAGAGCCACCTATGAGTCTAATGACTAACCCTCTTACGGAATTTATCCAAGACATCCTACCAAAAATCTTTTAGTTGAGGACCATAGTAAGGGGAATCCCCAAATAGACTAGAGGAAGAGTGTTGATTTGAAATCTGATCCTAGCTTGAATAAGCCGAGGAGTATTGAAAAATAAAATAAATGACTTGTTATCATTAATCTTTTGACTAGAAGCAGCCAAATAAGTATCCAAATCCTTCCTTGAATTCACTACTTCATTAATTCTAGCTATGCCCATTAAAGTAGTATCATCTACAAGTTGGAGGTGAGAAAGAGGCAGTAAATTGTTACCCCAATGCCACTCCTGAATCAACCCATGATTAACACAGGACTTGATAAACCTCCCCAGCCCCTCAGCCATAATGATGAACAAATAAGGGGACAGAGGATCTCCTTGCCGAAGACCCCTAGTAGCACCAAATAATTCAAAAGGCTCCCCTTTGATAAGCATCAAGAAGGAAGTAGAAGTAACACAACTCATGATCCAATCTACCCAATCTCTGTCAAATCCAAAGGCTAAGAAAAATTTCTACAAGAAATCCCATTTGACTCTATCATAGGCTTTTTCCATATCAAGTTCAATGAACATAGCTTTTTTCCTTAGAGACTACAATGGAATGAATAGCCTCGATAGTAATAACAAACCCATCCATAATTTTTCTTCCTACCACAAATTCCCCCCTGCTCATTGGAAATCAAAGAATTCAGCCAAGGCTTAATCCTTTCTGTAATTACTTTAGTAATGATTTTATAAACCACATTGCAAAGAGCAATGGGATGAAACTGATCCATGGAGACAGCACCATCCTTCATATAATATTATCTTGTAAATATTTTCTATTTTTTTCTTGCAAGGACCTAATCAAGTTATAGATATTCCCTAAACCAAATTGATTATTTGAAATTGATAAATTAGGGCAGATTTAGGGGTTCTCCAAATTTGGGGACATTACACTATCTCTATCCCTCTATCTCCCCCTCTCCTCCTCTTTGTCCCTCTCTATTTATATCACTATCTATCTATCTATCTATCTATCCATCTCTCATTATCTCTTCCTCTCATCTCCTATCTCTCTCTATATATCTCCATCTATCTCTATATCTCTATCTCTCCCTTTTCCTCTCCCTCTCTCTCCCTCTCCCCCTCTATGTATCTCTATCTCTCTATCCTTGCCTCTCTATCTCTTTATCTCTATTTGTTTCTTTCTATCTTTTTCTCTCCTCCCTTTATTTATCCTTCTCTCTATATCTATCTTTATATCTCCCTCTCTCTCTCTCCATCTATTTATAGCTTTGTTACACCCCAATTGTGTAATTACTATTTACTATTACTATGTAGAGTAAAATGTGAATATAATGTGAATTCAGTGGATGAATAAATTGTACTTGTACTTTGTTATCACTGCTTTGTGAATGAATGTCATCTCATTTAATGTTATATGAAGGAATGCATTTATGTGATTGGATGAATATTGTGTTAATATTTTAACTTTGGGGGTGTTTTATGTATATTGCATATTTTGTGAACAGTTGGCTGTCATATGCAAGTGTTAGTGGTTGGAGGTATATGTTCAATTCCTCTAGGAAGAGGAGAAGTATCACTCATGAGAAGGTCTTGGTCGGTTAACCAGTATCATAACCTATATGAGCTTACACACACCATAGTAGAATAGTTGAGTTAGGTTATTAAGTGGGAAGTGGGTAAGTCATCTCTAGTCAATATGTCTACATTAGTAAGAGTCTTGTTTACTTTTGAGTGCATTATTGGGTGATGTTTATCTGTTTGAGCTTGATAGTTCTTTCCTTATTACTATGCTTGTATTGATATGTGGAACATATGAGGAATATGTATACACACACACATGCATGTCAGTGATAGACTATATGCACGAAGGAACGTACATGAGGGTACATAGGTAGACGTATCTATGCACACTCATGCTTGAGTTGCTTATGTGCATGGAACTATCTGATGGATCTCACAGCATGTACATATATATGTCTATATAGATATATCGCTCATAGGATCTTAACAATACCATAGTAATTGTATCTAATTTTGGTGTAGGAATTGAATGTGTATATAATATATATATATATGTATTCATATGTATATATGTGTCCATATACGTGTACGGTGGCAAATGGACATGCCCATACGAATGTATCAATATGTATATATATATATATATGTGTGTGTGTGTGTATCTATATATATGTGTATATGTGTATGTATATGTATACACAACTAATATATTAATATAACAATGTGATTGCTATCTTGATCTATTCATTTTTATATTGATTATATATACATGTTTTATTGACATATGATAGATATGAATATATACTAACATGTACATATATATGTACATATATATGTGTCTATGTATGTATGTATATATATACCTATGTGTGTCAATATATATATGTGTGTGTGTGTGCGTGTGTAAGTATATATACGTATATGTTATATATATGTTTAAATGATATTTGCTTTGTGATCGACTATCTTAAGAAATGATTATTAGTTGATTTATAATTAAATCAAAGGCCAACTATGAGATAGTAATGACTATATTCTTAGATCCGCATTTTACTCTTGTTATCTGTGAAAGGAGAGTTTATAATCTGAAAACTTTGAGCAGTCATTAAGTCGATGAATGAAGATAGAATAAGTCGATGCCTCTCCATGGACTTAGTAAACTCTTTATACCATGTTTTTAAGTATCGACCAACATCTGTAAAGGCGTGTAAACCTGTCAATGACTTTGTCAAATTGATTTAATATATGAATTGACTCACACTATGACTTAGTCAATATAAGTCTGGTGTTGCAAATCTGATGTTGATTGTTTTAGATACATGAAGGATATCATATCATCTTTGAGAATGTATAATGAGGTTTTGGCTTAACCTTTGAATCCTTATTCCTATAGATGTCCATTTTGAGATGCAAAGTGAATTCTATCATGTGGGATTTGAATTGGTCTCTAATTGCTATCATTTATCTAAGTCGATCTATAGCTATTTAAGCTAATTATATGCTTACAAGTTTTCCATCTTTTAGCTAAGATAGATGTTTTGTTGTGCATCCTTGTTTCTATCAAAACTCATGCCTGAGTTGTAGGCCAAGTAGTTACTAGATTGTTGTATAAATAGAGGAGTAAGTTCATTTGTTTGGACACATTCTTCTATGCATTATTCCTTGTGCAAATCTCTACATTTTATCTACATTTCTATCTGTAATATTTTGCCAAGAACAGTGAGTGAGAACCTTGAGTATTAGAGAGAGTTTACTATTATTATTGAGAGAAGTATTTTCCAACCTGTGAGATAGTGGTTATTGAGTCTTTTTTGAAGGATTGATACCAGGCTAGTTGCTGATTTGGAAGTGTTGTGACTGCAGCTAGTTAGTTGGAAAGCTTATCATAGGCATGAGGATATTCTTCCCTTGTTTGTATTAGTGTTGAATGATTTGCTTCTTGAATGTTTAAACTAGTCTTTTATAGTTACTTGCATATAGGGAAAAGTAATGATTGCTTTGAACTTAGAAAAGTGGAAACTATTTACTCTATTTTGTGTAATGTTTGTAATTACTCCATGATAGGAGAGACAATTTTTCATAGCTATTGTTATTATACTTGATATGATTAAACATGGATAGTAGAGACTATTTTTCATAGGTATTGTTATTATGCTCGATATGATTAAACATGGGTAGGAGAGATTATTTGTCATAGGTATTGTTACTATATACTAGATATGATTAAACATAGATAGCTTAAGCAATACTCATAGCTAGATATTTGAATATGCTAGATGGCTAGTAGGTTACTCCTAGGAGTGTTTTATAGTGAAGGGAGGGAACTAGTACTTTGCTAAATATGAGTTGTGTTTCCTTAGGTTGTTAAAAAGATAGGTTATCCTGGGGAGTAGCTTGCCCATGGAGAGGGATTGCCTAAGCATAGATATAATGGCCTTAATTCAAAACAAGCTTGCTATAGTGTAAGTGAATGGTAGAACATTGCTTGATTTTACTGAGTGATAACACTTTGGAAAAAGTAGTGCGATTTCCTGGGGCTCCACTATCAGTTCACCATGTCCATTTAAATGCATGAGGGCTACCTAGTGTAGGTTATAAATCCTAGTAATGTAGGGAACAACACTAAGCTCAGAGTGGTATTTCGTACAGGTTAACCAGCCAATACCTTCGTTGAAGGGTAGGGCCATCTATCATTGTTAGATGTGCAAGGGATTGCATATGATTCTGTGGTTGGTGGAAAAGTGCTTGAGTAATGCTTCTCCTTCTCAATAAGTGACAGAAGAACAAGGTTTTGAAAGGTGGATTCCTGGACCATCTATATCTTATGCTATGAAGCTCGAAGGAGCTATGTATGTAGTTTTGTGCTTTCTTGGAATATTGTACTTTGGGAAGTATTGTAATGGAATGGAAATCCTTATTGTATGTTGTAAAGCATCTTTGTTCATATATTCTCAATAAAGAAAGGAAATTTTTTTATTGCAATGGCTTGTTACATAGTTTATTTTACTCACACAGTCAAAACTTAAGAAAATTTACTTCAGTGAGTGTTTGGCATATTACAATCTCTCTCACCATATCTTTATTTATCCATAATTTTTACTTCTTTGAAGGTAGTTCTATACATATAATTTTGTATTATAAATCTTTCTTTAAGAGGGTATGTGCAAGATCATGATGGGCCACAAAGTGGCAATATGATGGGTATGTGACTGACAACTTTTTTTCAACCCAAAATTGATGAAACGAAAAGGGTTTTTAAACGAGATTCTCAGCTTTCTACCAATATAAATTATGCTTTACTTTGAATTTAATAAGTAATTATTATTCATTTTCTATTTGAATTACTACTAAAGTCCTTATTGATAGG
The DNA here is from genome assembly GCA_007258455.2 of Sequoia sempervirens. Lineage (NCBI taxonomy): Eukaryota > Viridiplantae > Streptophyta > Pinopsida > Cupressales > Cupressaceae > Sequoia > Sequoia sempervirens. Next base: position 296,262,723 of record VDFB02086081.1, read on the forward strand.
CTGATTTAAAAACATCTATAGCTTTCAAACGGTATCACATTTTTTGAATCTAAAACATGCATCACATTCTATACTTCACATACTATAGGATTAAAAAAATAAAAATTGAATTTCATGAATTTTTGACCATGTTAAGGTGGTTAGACATATGAGTTTTTTATATTTTTTAAAAGTTGTAATAAAAAATTCATAATTAATTATTTACTTGGAAAAAAATTACAAAAAAATATGCATCACATTGGGACATGAGTCCTCTACTTATATCAAGAATCTTATAAAAAGTTATTATCATTTTATTTTGGTTAGGGTGGTTAGACAGACACCTACTTCTTATTTTTCCCTTAAAATTTAAGTACTATTGCATTGAAATTTCAAATTTTCACCAAATAGATTTTTTTTTATATAAACAAACCTAGTAGTTTAGAAGCTACATTAAATTTTCTATAGATTCTATTCTTACATATTTTTGAAATAATATAGATAGCATATTCAATTTTTTACGTCAAGTTGCCTAACTCTGATTTTTCTGAATTTTTTGCCACTTAAGGGCCTATTTTTTCCATGATGATCCTGCACATACCCAAGACCCAAGTAGAATAATTTCCTAAAGAAGTTAAAATATATTTTTCCTTATCATTTTTAGTACATTTCATCTTTTTATTTTCACTGAGTTAAATTCATACATCACTCATAATCATTAATGGACAATCATTTGTGTTTATATCAATCAAAGGTTATGGATTTTTCCTTGGAGATATATTAATATTTCATGAACTTTATTATATCCTTTATGTTTAAATGGCAATCTCCTAGTAGTCCAAGGAACATATTTTTTTATTATGATTCTTATCTTACAACCATGATAGAATTTTTACTAATTTTGGGTCTTTTTAAGCATTCTAGATCTAAAACATTAGTGTTACAATAGCTTGTACAGTAGACGACAATGGTCTAGGTATTGAAATTATATCCTAATGCTTAAATAAAAACAATAACATGATAATATCATCCTTGTTCTTCATGTAAGCCTAAAAAAATTTCAAAGGAAGGTCTTCATCAAAATTATAATGGTTGGCATGGTTATCTTTGCTATTGGCACCAATACCAATAATTACTAATCATGACTAAAGTAATGTGTCAAAAATATTCTTACTGTTAGAAAAATAATTTAAGATCTTACATAGCTTTAATCTATTATAACTTTGTTGTTATGCCTTAGGCATCAATGTTTAAGGCATAAGGTTTAAGATCAAAGGTTTAAAATTTATCATTAATAATTAAAGGTTAATCAGTCAAGATGCAGTGTTTAATATTTGGCATTTGATGTTCAACATTTATTATTCATTATTTAAGGTCTAATTTTTTCTTTAAAGGGTTTAATAACAATTTATTTATTTTTAGGTTTTAGTGTTCACATTGGAGGTTAAAATTTTAATTACAATTATTCAATATTAAATTTTTAGCATTCAATGTTCAATAAGTTTTTTTCAAGTTTTACTAATTGATTATGAATATTTTCTTATGGATTAGTGCTCAGTTTTCAACATATAAATTTCAAGGCTAAAGGTCTAATATTTAAATCATTAATTTAAATTTATGTTTATCATTCATCATATCCTGTCTAATATTTGGCATTTAGGGTTCAGCATTCACCATTCAATGTTTAAGGTCCAACTTTTATTTTTAAGAGTTTAAATCAATTCATTAATGATTTAGGTATTAGGGTTAACAAGTGAAGTTCACCTTTCAATTATAATTGTTCAATATTCAATATTTATCATTCAAGGTTAATCTAAGGTTTTAATTTTAAATTTTACTCACTAAAATTAATTTTTCATCTTACAGCTTAGGGCTTAAGGTTTAATGTATAGGGTTCAAGGATCAAGGTTTAGGGATTTGGGTTCTTGGTTGAATTTTTGTATTCAACATATAGTGTCTAATATTTTGCATTTATGGTTCAAGATTCATCATTCAATGTTTAAGGTCAAATATTTATTTGTAAGCATTTAATATCAATGTGGAATCACCAAAAAAGTACGCCTTTTCCTTGCTCAATTCAAGAATAGTTAATGAAAAATTGGACCTAATGTCACCTTGATTTAGTGTTGTCAAGTGTTATACACATCCACATTAGGTCTTGGGCCCTTTTTAAGCTAAATTCACTTAATTATGTCCTAATTTAATGTTGTAAAATGTATTTATTTACATATTCACATTAAATTTTGGAGGCTTTTAAATCAAATGGACCTAATCTAGTGTTACATAATGTGTTCTACACATTCACATGGGATTTAGGGCCCTTCTAAGCTAAACAGACTCAATTTTGCCTTAATTTAGTGTTGTAAAGTGTATTTATTTACACTTTCACATTAGATTGTTGGCCCTCTTACATTTATGACCTTAATACCATCATTAATAGGTCCCTATTACCCTATATTGTGCATCCCAAGGCATAATTTAATCAAAAACACAACAATATCAACATAAAAACTAAAATTCTTCACTTTGTGACACTTTAGCATGAAAAATAGCCCCTATGGGACCCATTAAGACAAGATGGAAAATGAGTCCCATTTTTCCTATTTTTAAGGCTTTGAGTAGGAAAAGTGGATTTTTAATTCGAATTTCTCCTATGTCGGCCTTTGGGATCAAATACATGGGTTACTAGGTGAACTGCCTATATAAACAAGCTTTAAAATCCTCATTCATCCAAGAAACATCATGTATTCAAGTTGTCAAGTCAAGCAAGCAAGATTTAAGCATTTCAAGTCTTCACAAGGCCATCCAGATAGCTTCCAAGATCATTTATAAGGCATTCAAGAGCAAGATTCTTCATCAATTGTTGCAACAATTCAAGATCCATCGTCATGGCAAGGTTCTAATTGCATTACTTCATGTTCATGATTCATTATCTTATTTCATCATTTGGTTTAATTACCTAAAATGGGTTTGACCAAGGCAAACCCCTATTCCCTAACAATCAACATTCTCTCTCTCTCTCTCTCTCTCTCTCTCTCTCTCTCTCTCTCTCTCTCTCTCTCTTTGTGTGATTGAAAATATAAGTACTTTGAAGGCTTGGAGATCATGTAAGAATAGCTTAAAATCTTATTGGAGTGATTCCCCATTTGCTAGGTCATTATCTTCACAAAAATTCACCTATAGGCCTAAAATTGGCAGTTTCAGATCCAGAAATCAAGAGGAACAGGAAGAGAAAACATTAAAGACTAGATTCAAATCTTCAAGTTTAAAAAAACCCTAAGTGGACTCATTCACCAAGATTGGAAAATGAGTCCTATTTTGGGTCAATTTTGAGATTTTGCAGTTTCGGATACCCTTTTCCAAAAAACATGTTCCTCTACAAAAACCCTGATCTGGGACTGATTCGTCCAGAATTGAAAATGAGTCCCACTAGGCCTAAAATGCAACAATTTTAGGATTTTAAAGCTTCATTCCATCTCTCTCTAGATTCCAAGTGCACACATCCTATTATATAGCTTTTTGTTTTGTTCTTCTTGCATTTCCAAGTCATCTAGTTCAATTTTGCATCAAACTAGGGTTTTGCATTTCATCTTGCATTTCATTGTCTTCTCCAAGTTTAAACTTGGTGGTGAACCCCTCTTCTAATCTGAAATCATATCCTAGGATACCTTATTGCCAAATCTCTCTCTCCATTCTTTGTTGGATTAAGATATCTAAGGTGTCCTTGAGTGTAGCAAGTGTGAAATAGGATCCCTATCCTTGTGCTTATGCCTCAAAGGTGGGGAGCATCCATTTCCATTGACCACATTCTGGTGAACCTACATTTAGAACACCTTTTTTGCCTATTTGGAGTCCATCATCATCCTAGATCTAGCTTGCATTAACATTGCATTAGGATTTTCATTAGTTAGTTTGCATTCTCGGGTTTCAAATTTTGCATTAGTGAAAGCTCATATAGCTTGCATTTTTGTATTTAATTTCATTCAAAATCATTCAAAATCTACATTTGCATTTAGTCTTCAGGTCATACAACATAAGAAACATTAAAAACAATTGAAAATTTCTAAAAAATTTGAAAAAAATTCCCATTGGGACTCATTCACCTCCTTGGGTGAATCATTCCCTTTACACCACTGAAACTACCTTTATGGCACTACAAACCTTGTTTTTACACTTCTATTGGCTGCCATTAACTATCTGTTTCAATGGGTGGACTTTCTGTTACATGCATTTCACTAAATCTAGCATAAATAGGCTCATTTCATGCATTGATTAATTCCAAATTTGCATTTACAACATCTCATTTTTAGATCATTACATAGTGTTTCAAATCTGAAAATTGCATTTGAACATTTCACTTTAGGTCATTGAATTGCACTTTATTTACTTTCTCATGTTATCATGTACTCTTTTCAAGAATTTAGTGTTTCTAGAATATCAAATGGCTTGTATGATTCTATTTTCTCTATTCATGGGAATAATCTAGGAAAGCAAAGTAAAACCTTTGATAAGCATGTTGGATAACCTCCTAGTATCTACCAGATTTGTAAGAATCTCATAACACAAGAGGATGCAAGTGTAGACAATCATAACAATCATACCTATTATTCTTCCAATACCTATACTATTAGTAATGAGGGTATCTTGTTGAAAGAAGATACAAACATTGAGAGTCTTGATTGTCCCTCTCCTCCTCCCCCTTTGGAAGATATTAGAAAACAAGAAGATGAGATCTTAGAAAAAATTCTAAACATCACCTTACCTAATCTCCACTCATCCTTTGCTTGTGAAATTTTTTTAGCCAAAGACAATATCATAGATGACCATGACAATTACAATTTCCCTTCTCCTACTATCCCTCCTCGATGCAAAAAGGATGGTTAGTGTTAGAAGATGCACCTATTGACCTGGTCATGAGAATATTGCTCCTCCCTTCCCTAATTCCCCTACCATTTGGGAAGATCTATTTGGTAAGCATTAAAATCATAGTTGTCCTTCTCTTGATGCCTCCCCTACTAGTGAAGAAGCTACTTTACAAAATCTAACCATGGAATGTGATGAACATCTGACAAGCTCTCCTACTAGGGTATATAATATGGCACAAGAGAATGAGACCTTGGAAAAAAATGACAAACAAATAGAGCCTTCTCCTGATATCCCCACTATTGATAAACAAGACAATTCAACCATTGATCATTCCCCTACTTGGGATGAAGTTGTTTTGGAAGAACCAACCTCTGAATGTCAAGAACATTTGGTTTGTAGTTCTCTTAACAACTCTCCTCCTAGGGAGAATATCACGGTGGGAGAAAATGACAACAATAATAAGGTGGCTTCCTTAGGTGATGACAAATAGGTGTTTCTAGATTTCCCTTTATTAGACATACATCAAACTCAGACCGCCGAGGTTATGAATGTGCAAGTGTCCATTAGATCCCCCTTGATCAATGGACCTCATACATACCTCGTGGGACATCCTAAGAATCCTCTAATTCTTTACCCACCATCACACAAGCAACAAACTCAAAAACAAACTTGAACTCATCCTTTACCCACCTAAGAACAATTTTTTGCAACACCCAAGTCATAATATCGTTGCTCATACACATAACACTAGAAATAATCTGCAACCAACATAAAAAACTTCAACATCCCTCCCTTTTCCTAATCCCATTTTTCCTAGTGCTCCCCATTTAACTTTACATAATAGGAAGGAGTATGATCTTGTTGAACAACTTAAGAATACTCCCACAAATATATCCCTTTGGGACTTGATTCAGAATTCACCTAACTATCACACTATGCTTCGAAGTTCTTTGCAACAAGTTTCTATCCCTTCTAACGCACAACTAAATGACATAGCAGCCATGATTCAAGGAATAAATGCTGACATTATTTTCCACCAAAATGAACTCCCGCATTTGGAAGTGCAAAAGAAAAATGAAGCTTTCATTGTTGGAAACATAAGGGAAAACAACTAAGAGGGGGGTGAATCAATTGTAACATAAATTTAAACTTATTCAACTTTTTCCTAGATCTGATTAATAACCATGAAAGCATAAATCATCAACACATCAGAAACACACATAACACCAAGATTTTTTACATGGAAACCATATTATGGGAAAAACCATGGTGGAGGTTAGTCCACAAAATTATACCCTGTTAAAAGTATAAAGAATAATAAATGGGAATATGCACATTAATTAAGGCACACTACCTAGAGCTCACTGCTCAAATACAACAAGGCTTACTACCCAAAGGAAGACACATTGTCTTATAGAAACATTTAGATTACATCCACAATATTTTGAACTGAGAAAATAGCATCTGCTAATACCTGGCTACAATTTCGATTAAGCACATGAACACTTCTTCACACTCTGCTCACTCTTCTTAGCGCTCTGCTTCTACCTTTGAATGATTAGGACATTATTTCCACATCTCATACACACCACACCTTCAAATGGAATAAACAATTGAACATATATATCTGCAACTAAGAATAATAGCATCTCCATGTAGACTTAAATAAAATAATAAAACATATACAAACTATCGGCCCAAATCAATAACAATTATCAATGTGAATCAACCAATGTCAACCACAACATAATGAAGACCAAAAACAACATCCTTGAACATGAACCACCTTCAAAAATTATGCCTCGAAGATCCACAACACGTTACAATCACTTAGTCGGCCATGAACATGAAAAACATGAACACGCAAGAGAAAATCACCAATCGCGAGCACAACGATCAATGCAAACATGCAACATAGATAGAGAATGATCTAGAAACATACACAAGCATCATGAATCACCATAGAAGAATCTACAACAATTCAACTTACTAGAATCACATCATCTTCTTTCAAGAACACCAACTGAGGCAACAAAAAAACTATCAAAACACAGATACTCATAACTCAATCAAATCTTTATGTAAATCTCTTAAACTTAACATGGATAAAATAGATATACTTGACCACAAACCCTTTAATCCACAACCTTTGATCATCAACATACTGAGCTAGCCAACATCCTGAACTTCACTTCACCACTAACAACCTACAACTTGTTTTATTACAATTTTCTCAATATCCTCGACATATACAACCCTTAATGACATCAATGTCAATAGAGTTGACATCAATGACAACCACATATCAGCAACATCCAACAATATTCCCCTTTGGCATTGATGGAAACACATGATGTGAAAAAAACCATCAATGCAACTTTCTCTTAGCACTTTCTCCCCCTTAGGTTTTGACTCTTTTTTCCTCAACTCTTTCACATGACTCTTCTCCCAACAAGTTTTTCACATGACTCTTCTCCCCCTTTGACATCAATGGAAAATATACATATCAGTAACATACCACAATATGACAAAGATAATGTGTATCTTTCTCCACACAAACTTTGAACCACGTTTTTGAACATCTGACTACTCCCCCTGAGTAGCAGCCACCACAACATCAATCTAGATCAAGATATGACTATGAAATGAACAGACTGATACAAGTCAATGCATCTTAGTTCTTATTAGGAGGGTTGATTACCCCTAGCTTCCCTCTAAGATACTCGAAAGTATCCTTAGGCAAAGGCTTGGTAAAGATGTCTACAATTTGTTCCTTAGTGGGCACATACTCCAATTTGACTTCCTTTTCACTCATGTTCTCTCTCAAAAAGTGAAACTTGATTGATATAAGCTTGGTTTTTGAATGCAGCACCGGATTCTTAGAAATGTTAATTTCACTTGAATTATCATAGAATATAGCAATAGGTTCACCATACACAACTATGATATCTTTCAACATTTTCTTTATCCATAATACGTGAGTACAATTGCTAGCAGTAGCAATGTATTTTTCCTCTGCAGTAGATAAAGAAATGGAATTATGCTTCTTACTTAACCACAAAATTAGCTTCTTTCCCAAGAAAAATACACCACCACAAGTACTTTTTTTCATTCACATCTCCTACCCAATCAACATCAGTAAAAGCACTCAAAGTGAGGTCATCATCTTTAGGATACCATAGCCCAAAATCAACTGTCCCCTTCAAGTATCTGAAAATCCTCTTCACAGCTATCACATGAGATTCCTTAGGATCAACTTGAAATCTTGCAACAATGCATACAACATTCATGATATTAGTTCTAGTTTGAGTCAAATAAAGCAATCCACCAATCATCAATATGTATCTAGTCTGATTTTCCTTTGAATAGAGAATCCTCATCTTGGGTCAACTTACATCCGGTCACCATAGGTGTACCAACCAGCTTTGAATCTTCCATACCAAACTTCTTTAGCAATTATTTCACATACTTGGACTGAGATATAAATATTCCTTTATCTAACTGAGTGATTTGCAATCCCAAAAATAATTTCATCTCTCCAATCATAGACATCTCAAACTCACTTTGCATCTCATCAGCAAACTTCACGCACAAACTATCATCTCCTCCAAAAATGATATCATCAACAAAGACTTCAACAATCAAATCTTTGTCATGATCAATCTTGAAATAAAAATTACTATCAGCAGTACCTTTATTAAATCCAAGCTTCAACAAATACTTAAATTCCAATCTGGCATACCATGGTTTTGGGGCTTGCTTGAGTCCATACAGTGCTTTCTTCAATTGGAAAACCATATCTCCCTGATCAATCAATTGATATCCATCAGGTTTCTCAACATACACTTCTTCTTCCAGTTCACCATTTAGAAATGTTGACTTGACATCCATCTAATAAAACTTGTATTTTTTGTAACCAACATAAGCAAGAAATAGTCTCACAGCTTCAATCCTAGCAACAGGGGAAAAAATTTCTTCAAAGTCAATTCCTTCCATCTAAGAATATCCTTTACACACCAATCTTGCTTTATTTCTAACAACTTCACCTTGCTCATTCAGTTTGTTTCTAAAGACCCATTTAGTTCCAATTACATTTTTGTCCTTAGGTCTAGGAACAAGAATCTGTGTATTATTCTTCTCAATCTGCAGTAGTTCTTCTTTCATTGCTTCCACCCAATGTTCATCTTTTCATGATTCATTGACACTATTAGGCTCAGTCTTTGAAATCAAATAGTATTCTTCTACAATTCTTCAACTAGTTTGAACACCTTTGTTCTTATCACCAATAATCTGATCTTCTGAATGATTTAGTCTTACATACCTTGGAGTCTTAGGATGTTCTTGAACTTCAAGCTCTTGTGATCTCACTTTTGCACTTTCACTAGTTCCTTCCTCTTGATTTTCCTAATTTCTCAATTTTCCTAATTCACTGAAATGATCTTAACTTGATTTTGAGTCTGAAATTTCTTTCCCTTATTTGAATTGTCATTCTGATTGTCTAAATCATATCCACGGGTTCTAGATGGTCTAGTTATGTCTTCATCAACCTTGACATTAGCACTTTCAACCATTTTCCTTAATATCTTATTGTAGCATTGGTAGGCCTTGCTTTTAGTAGAATAACCAAGAAAAATTCCTTCATCACTTCTAGAATCAAATTTTCCTATATCTTCATCTCTTTTGATAAAGCATTTACTCCCAAAGATTTTGAAGTATCTAACAATAGGATTATGAACATACCACAGCTCATGGGAGTCTTACTGGTATCACCTTTGACTTGTACCCAGTTGAGAGTTTAAACAGCAGTACTCATAGCTTCTCTCTAGTAGATATGAGGAACATTTCCTTCTGGCATCATAGTCCTAGCAGCTTCTTCAATTGTCATGTTCTTCCTTTCCCCAACTCCATTTTGTTGAGGAGTCCGCAGTGCAAATATTTCTCTTTATTCCATGCTCTTCACAAAAGGAATTAAACTCACTGGAAGTGAATTCACCACCTCTATTTGATCTCAGACATTTAATCTTCAGACCTGTCTCTGTCTCAACCATAGCCTTAAAAAACTTGAATTTCTCTAAAGCTTCATATTTTTCCTTTAAGAAAGTAACCCACATCATTCTAGAATAATCATCAATGAGTAACATGAAATACCTGTATCCTTGTAAAATTCTAACTCTAGAAGGACCACACAAGTCAGTATGCACAAGCTCCAACACTTCATTTGAACAATGTTGCTTACTCTGAAATGAAATTCTAGTTTGCTTCCCTAACTGACATTCCTTGCATATTGTATTAGTAGGTTTTATCAACTTAGGAAGATCTCTCATAGCCTGAGTAGAAATTATCTTGATAATATTATCAAATTTTACATGACACATTCTCCTATGCACCACAACCAACTTTCATCAACTTGAGCAATCAGACAACTTTTACTAGCAGCATTTAGGTGAAAGATATTACCTTTTTTTTTTGTACTAGATGCAATCACATTTCTAGAACTCCCCAATATTCTACACTTTCCATTCTTGAATTGAAGATTGTATCCCTTGTCAACCATCTGTCCAACACTTAAGATATTATGCTTCAAACCTTCCACATATAGAACATCATTGGTATTATGCTTACCATCAAGAGAAATGGATCCTATGACATGGATTACACTAGCTTTTTCATCACCAAATATTACAACACCACTATCATACTTTTCCAAGCTCACAAATTTACTTTTATCACCTGTAATGTGATGAGAGCATCCACTATCAATCACCCATTCATCCTTTTCTTCAATTTTGGCCACCGGAGCTTTCTCCACATTTGTGCAACTAGTAGATGCAGTAGGCACTAGATCATTTTCCTTGATAGCAATAAATACCCATTTGTCCTCATTTGCATTCCCTTTACCAAATTCGTCATTTGTCACACCTTCATCAGCATAATAACACTTTATTTGGAATCTATGCTTGTTAGGTCTTGGCTTAGGAACTCTTTCCAAACAACTTGAAGCAAAATGACCAATCTTATTGCAAGAAAAACATTTAATAGGCAATTTCCCTTTATACTTACCTTCTCCTCTGGCTTCTCTTTTAACAATTAGTGCTTCAAGCTCATCCAATTTTCTCTCTTCTTCTTCAATCTCTCTCATTTCCTCATACTCAAAAATTTTTCTAGAATAACTTTCACCCAGATCATATCTCTACTTATCCTTTCTGGAGATAGTAGCCTTGAATGTAGATTATGTCTTAAGAAGAGAATCACCAAATTCACTTAACTCAAAAGCAGTAAGCTTACTAATCAACATGTCTCTAGTTACATTTGTCACAGTTTGGATCTCCTCAATAGTTGTAGCTTTGGCTTTGTATGCAATAAGCAAGGATTTGAACACTTTAGCAACAATCTCTAATTCTTCCAATGTTCCACCAGCACATTTGATACTACACACAAGTTCATTCACTCTCTACATAATAGAAGTAATGTTCTCATCATCACCCTTTCTCAACATTTCATATTTCCCTTTCATACTTTACAGCTTAGCAATCTTCACATGTGCATCACCTTCATACAAAGTTTCCAACTTCTTCCAGATCTCATAAGCAGTCTTCAGATCCACTACATTTTTCGTCTCAGAATTAGTTAGAGCACTCAAAAATGCTTCTTTATCCCTAATATTGTACTTGGCATCCTTAATCTCAATAGCAGTAGAAGGACCATTCTGTGGGATAACATACCTATCCCTTGTAATGTTCAAGTAGGGTTCACCAATGCATCTCAGATGACACTCCATTTGAGTCTTCCACAGAGAATAATTTTTTTCCATCAAATCTTGGGCTATCCTTCTTATATGTTGCCATCCCAGATCAACTCAAGCTATTAAACTTCTTCCAAGGAACCTGCTCTGATACCAATTTTTGGCAACACAAGGGCAAACAACTAAGAGAGGGGGGTGAATCAGATGTCACAGAAATTTAAACTTATTCAAATTGTTCTCAGATCTAATTAATAACCATGAAAGCATAAATCATCAACACAACAGAAACATACATAACACCAAGATTTTTTACGTGGAAACCATGTTAGGGGAAAAACCACGGTGGAGGTTAGTCCACAAGATTATACCCTATTAAAAGTATAAAGAATGATAAATGGGAATGCACATGCATTAAGGCACACTGCCTAGAGCTCACAGCTCAAATACAACAAGGCTTACTACCCAAAGGAAGACACACTATCTTACAGAAACATTTGGATTACATCTACAAGATTTTGAACTGAGAAAATAGCATCTGCTAATGCCTGATTATAGTTTTGGTTAAGCACATGAAAACTTCTTCACACTCTGCTTCTACCTTTGAATGATTAGGACATTATTCACACATCTCATACACACCACACCTTCAAATGGAGTAAACAATCAAACATATATATCTGTAACTAAGAATAATATCATCTTCATGTTGGCTTCAACAAAATAATAAAACATATGCAAACTGACATCCCAAATCAATAACAATTATCAATGTGAATCAACCAATGTCAGCCACAACATAATGAAGACCCAAAAAAACATCCTTGAACATGAACCACCTTCAAAAATTATGCCTTGAAAATGGACACAACACGTTACAATCACTTAGTCAACCATGAACATGAAAAACATAAACACGCAAGAGAAAATCACTAATCGCGAGCACAAAAATCAATGAGAACGTGCAACACAGATAGAGCATGATCTAGAAACATCCACAAGCATCATGAATCACCATAGAAGCATCCGCAACAATTCAACTTACTAGAATTGCATCATCTTCTTTCAGGAACACCAACTGAAGCAGCAAAAAAACTGTCAAAACACAGATATTCATAACTCGATCAAATCTTTATGCAGATCTTTGAAACTTAACGTGGATAAATTAGATATAGTCAACAACAAACCCTTTAATCCACAACCTCTGATCATCAACATATTGAGCTAGCCAACATCTTGAGCTTCACTTCACCACTGACAACCTTCAACTTTTTTTATTACAATTTTTCAATATCCTTGACATATGCGGCCTTTAATGACATTAATGCCAATAGTTTTGACATTAATGGCAACCACATAACAACATCCAACATTAATAATATTGTCTCAATACAAAAGAAAAGGGATAAAGTGAACCCTTGTTCACAATGGCTCAAGCCTTAATGTATGTAGTGTGACCCTTTTGGATAGGCTTGGCATCGATAAATCAAATATTCAACCTACCTCTTTATCTATTAGTGGATTTGACAGTGTAGGAAAGAAATCACTCAATGTGATCATTTTTCTTATTATAGCTGGAAAGGCCACATCAGAAACACCAATCCATGTTATTCCACATGATATTTCATATAATATTATTTTAGGCAGGCCATGGATTAATGAAATGAATGGTGTGTCTTCCACTCTTTATGGGTAAGTGCACCAAGATGGTTCCCAAAAAGGGGGCTTAAGTGGCCACTTTTTTCTGAAATCAGGAAATGTTGACCTTGGACGTGAAATTGAGGATAGTTACACTCAAAATTTTGAGATGGAACAAAAACAAGGATCGAAGTGCTCGAGTCTACTTTCTAAACTACTAATTTATTTTGAAAATGGTTGAGATTAAGGGGTTCAAAAGGGATGTACACAAATTCGTGTTGTTTTGTCGGAAAAACATAACATAGCAACTCTTGTATGACCCGAGCACGGTGACCTTTTTTTTTAGTATTTTTAAAATCACTACTGATCAAAAGTTAGCTAACAGATCTAGTTGGTGCACAATTTTTATAATAATTTTTTAATGAATATTTGATTTTTACTAATTTTCTAAGTGGGCACTTCTTAAAAAGTAGAATTTTGGCCATGCTCCCCCTACAAATTTTGGAAAGTAATAGAATTTTTAAAATTTGTAGAATGGAGTCTAGTTTCTAAAATGTAATTTATTTGAAATTTCAATGAATGGTTAATTTATAACGAAAAAAAAACCAAACACTGCTTTTTGAAAAAAAATAGACATACAAACAAAAGAAATTATGGATGAAATCCCTCACATTGTCAGAAAGTGAAAAAAATTATATCATTGGAAAGCTAAGAGAGAACTTAACATTACCCATGTTTTTGATTTCGTCGATATTAAACCAAATGCAGTCCTAACAGTGAGCACAAACTCGATTATGTGAAAAATTGTAGAATTTTCAAAAAACACATCTCCGATGGTTGGGAATGCCCTCCAAGCCTTTGGGTTGGCATTCCAAGGAAAATAGAAAAGCCAAGGCTTAGGGATTCCCAAAGAAAAATATAACACGCTCGCGTTATAATGCAAGCGCATTATTTACTAGTTTTCACTTTTTCTTCTCTATGGAACATTTCTAACAACAAATAATGCACTCACGTTATTTATTCCTTTAGTTAAATTCTAGTTTTTTCATATCTTTGTATGTATATGTATGTTGCTGTGTCATGTATGTATGTTGGTGTGTCATGTGTATATTCCTATATGTATGTATTTATGCTTATGTGAGAGAGGGCGAGAGAGTGTGGGAGTGGGAGAGAGTGTGGGAGGGTGGGAGAGTGAGAGAGGGTGGGAGAG
>VDFB02086081.1:296277254-296311774 GCA_007258455.2 Sequoia sempervirens
GAACTCCTAGTGAAGATGTATGACCAAGACTGACTAAGTTGAGAGACTTCCATGCCTATCTATAAGTGCCTTTCATCTATTTTAGATGAGCTATTTCTTTTTATTCTTTTCCTTTGTGTATCTGTAACTAAACTAGTAAAAATTGATTTAGGCCTTGTCCTTTGTAGATTAAGGTAATACAGAGAATTAGGTTTCTTTTGAGTCCATCTAGAAGAAAATCCATTGATTTTTTCCACTGTTAGAGCACATTTTATGAAATTTAGTTTGGAACCTTCAATTTGAGGTTTTGAGAGTCAAGTAAAGAAATAAAGCATACTCCATTGAATTAGGCTTGTAGATCAGTGGAGTAGGGTTATAGTAGGGTTTTTATGGTGCAAGAGCACTAAGGACAATCAGGACCACAAGGTGGTCAAGTGGTAAATTTGATTTGTAGTCCATGAAGAATGTTGTAATAAGGTCACAAGGACTATTAGGAAGTGTTTTAAGTCAATCTGGGCTGGTAGGATATGAGGTTGCAATGTCATGTTAGCATGTTGTCAATTTGGTGTAATGAAGCCTTGAATGGCCTAAATGTGAAAATGTATGCAAATTCATAATGTAAGGGTCAAGATGATGTAATGAGGCCATCATAACATCACTAGTTTAGGTATGGAGTCATTGTAATTTCTATTTTAAGTCCATTCAAGGCTCATTATTCAATATAGAAAGTTTGGTTAATGTTTTATTTAGAGTTTTTAAAGCTTTATTTCTGATTTTTCATTGTATTTCCTGATTTTACTGTATTTTTCAGAGTTTCCTTCACCTGTACGGACCCGTACATTCTTAGATATCTCTCTCATTCATGTTTTCATGTTATTTGGATGATCAATGGATGCTTTTACAATTCTCTTTAAGGAATTGGTCTTTTAGTTGTTCAGTGGTGAATTGGAAGACTATAGTGTTGACCTTATGGAAGTTGGATTAGATATATGAACCTGAGTTGGTTTCTTGGTTATTAAGTCTGAATTTGTATTCCTCCACCCTGCTTTGTATCAGTTGGTATGCCTTCAAAAATTCCTTGTGAACATTGTATGTTGTTGGCAATCATACTTTTGAAAAAATACCAAAATGCTCTGCTTTCTAACGTTTTTATCTCTTTAGAAGCAAAGAAGTTGGGACAGCAGGCATATGTTCCAAAATAAGTGTATCTGAAAATGATATCTATTTTTAATGGCCGAAATGGGTGCCCTAAAATGTATTTATCCTGTAAATATTCATTGTGGTTTGCATGTTACACCCGATTTAGTGTTTTAGCACTTACAAGCAAATTTGGTCTTCTAGTGCAAGCAATTGTGAAATCTGATTAAACAGTGTTGTAAGAAGGTGTTTTAGCTTTTTTCATGTCAAAATAAAGATGAATAAACTATACCAAGGTCTGGTAAAATTTTGGAAGCAAGATTTGAAGGTTATGTGTCTTTTTGCCTTGTAAAAAGTTGCAAAGTCATGCAACTTTTGTTCTCTAACTCGTCTGACCAAACAAACTGTTCCAATATGTCTGAATAGGCATGTTTACACTAGAAATGGTCCTCTTTTGTACCCAAACACACGGAATCACTTAGAGCTACGTTCAATCGGATTGATCCCTTAAAGGTCCAAAGGGAAAAATGGCTACAAACTTCAGTATGAGGTTACTCAGACATCGTGATGCTTAGAAACTTTTTGTCCAATTCTATGGGATTGTGTTGGGCCCCTCTACAATAACCTCTCTCATTTTTCATTATCTCAGAGTGGTTTTCCCATAGTCTCCAGTTTTTAGTTGATGTAAAAAGTGTCAAATAGAAGCAATAGAAAGTTGCAAAATGGTGCAACTTTCATTCTGCAACTCATGTGACCAAACGGACTATTCCAACATGTTTGAATAGGCATTTTTACACTAAGAATGGTCCTCTTCTGCACCCAAACATGCAGAATCGCTCCGAGCTACGTTCAACCGGATCAATCCCTTAAGAGTCCAAAGGGAAAAATGGCTGCAAACTTCAGCATGAAGTTATTCAGACACTGTGACCCTTAGAAACTTCTTGCTTGATCCTATGGGATCATGTTGGGCCTCTCTACAATAACCTCTATCAGTTTTTGTTATCTCAAAGTGGTTTTCCCGTAGTCTTCAATTTTCAGTTCATGGAAAAGGTGTCAAATGGAAGCAGTGGAAAGTTGTAAAGTGGGACCAAACGTACTATTCCAACATGTCTGAATAGGAATTTTTACACTAGGCATGGTACTCTTTCGCACCCAAACACACGAAATTGCTCCGAGCTACGTTCAACTGAATCGATCCCTTAAGGGTCCAAAGGAAAAAATGGCTGTAAACTTTAGCATGAGGTTACTCGGACACTGTGACGCTTATAAAATTCTCATCTAATTCTATTAGATCATTTCAGGACCCTCTACAATAACCTCTCTCAGTTTTCGTTATCTCAAAGTGGTTTTCCCGTAGTCTCTAGTTTTCAGTTGATAGAAAAAGTGTCAAATGGAAGTAGTGGAAAGTTGCAAAGTGGTGCAATTTTTGTTCTACAACTCATGTGACCAAATAGAATATTTCAACATGTCTGAATAGAAATTTTTATGCTAGGCATGGTACTCTTTCGCACCCAAACATACGGAATCGCTCCGAGCTATGTTCAACCGAATCGATCCCTTAAGGGTCTAAAGGGAAAAATGGTTGCAAACTTCAACATGAGGTTACTCATACACCGTGACACTTATAAAATTTTCATCTAATCCTATGAGATCGTGTTGGGCCCCTCTATAATAACCTCTCTCGATTTTCATTATCTCAGAGTGGTTTTCCCGTAGTCTCCAATTTTTAGTTGATGGAAAAAGTGTCAAATGGAAGCAGTGAAAAGTTGCAAAGTGGTGCAATTTTCATTTTGCAACTTGTGTGACCAAATAGATTGTTCCAACATGTCTAAATAGGAATTTTTACACTAGGCATGGTACTTTTTCGCAACCCAAACACGCGGACTCGCTCCGAGCTATGTTCAACTGGATCAATCCCTTAAAGGTCTAAAGGGAAAAATGGCTACAAACTTCAGCATGAGGTTATTCGGACACCGTGATGCTTATAAACTTCTCATCTAATCCTATGAAATTGTGTCAGGCCCTTCTACAATAACCTCTATCATTTTTTGTTATCTTATAGTGGTTTTCCCGTAGTCTCTAGTTTTCAGTTGATGGAAAAAGTATCAAATGGAAGCAATGGAAAGTTGCAAAGTGGTGCAATTTTTGTTCTGCAACTCGTGTGACCAAACAGACTGTTCCAATGTGTCTAAATAGGAATTTTTACGTGAGGCATGGTACTCTTTCACACCCAAACACACATAATCACTCTGAGCTACATTCAACTGGATCGATCCCTTAAGGGTCCAAAGGGCAAAATGGCTGCAAAATTCAGCATGAGGTTACTCAGACACCGTGATGCTTATAAAATTTTTATCTGGTCCTCTGAGATCGTGTTGGACCCCTCTAAAATAACATCTCTTGGTTTTCATTATCTCATAGTGGTTTTCTTGTGGTGTCCAGTTTTCAGTTGATGCAAAAAGTGTCAAATGCAAGCAGTGGAAAGTTGTAAAGTGGTGCAATTTTCGTTCTGCAACTCGTGTGACCAAACAGACTGTTCTAACACATTAAAATTGGCATTTCTATGCTAGGAATGGTCCTCTTTCACACCCAAACATGCAAAATAGCTCTGAGCTACGTTCAACCGGATTGATCCCTTAAGGGTCCAATGGGCAAAATGGCTGCAAATTTCAACATGAGGTCACTCGGACACCGTGACACTTATTAACTTCTTGTCTGATCCTATGGGATCATGTTGGGCCCCTCTACAATAACCTCTCTCGGTTTTCATTATCTCGAAGTGGTTTTCCCGTGTTGTCTAATTTTCAGTTGATGGAAAAAGTGTCAAATGCAAGCAGTGGAAAGTTGCAAGGTGCTGCAATTTTTTTTATGTAACTCATGTGACCAAACGGAATGTTCCAACGCATATGGTCCTCTTTCGCACCCAAACACGCAGAATCGTTCTGAGCTATGTTCAACCGGATCGATCCCTTAAGGGTTTGAGTGTAGTATGTTGAAATAGGCCATTCCTCCTATTGTTCAGGTTGTGTCTCGGTGATATGGGTCTGATGTAACTTGAATTGTGGTAGCTTGATATACAAATTATATTGATGCTAGGGTTCAATTTGTATGATTTTGAAAAAAGAAGCCAACTGAGTAGAGTTATCAACATTATTCGTAAATCATAATAATTTATTTAGTACACTAGCCATTTTGATTCCTTCTTGTAGTCTCAAACATTATTTTGTATCATTGTTACATCAGTTTTTGAAGTGGCAACTTAATATAGCTCCATAATACAAAATATGGTTCAAGCTAATTTTCACGTGAAAAAAATGTGAATCAAATCATGTTGATGTGAAAAAAAACCATGAGACCATAGCTTGTGGTGCAGGAACACCTAGGTCATGTAATGCCTTCAAAAGGCTAAGTTGTCAAAAATTTATTTAAGTTCATGTAATTCCAAAATTAAATGTAATCAAGGCATGAAAAAGCACAAAGTGTAATATTGTCAAAATGCTAAATATGTAAAAGAGAGAAAAAGAAAGAATGTGAAGAGACAAAACAAGAAAATCAAGAAAATCAAGGAAGAGGACAATTCATAGGTCATTCAAGGAAGATGAAGAGGTAGTTGATGGTTGGAAACTTCTTTAAAAGCATTGTAAAGGACGAGCAAAGAGATCATTGTATTCTGGAAGAATTAAATTAACAAAGAGTTCCATGTTTTAGCTTATTTTCTGTATTTTTCAGTTGTTTCTTAACTTGTACAGATTGTGCAAGAGTTTAGGGTTCAAATTTAGATTATTTCTAGTAGGTTGGGGAATCACCATTTGGGAAGGAATCCATTAAATTTAATGTTTGTTTGAGCATTCTTCTTATGGCTCGGTCTGAAATCCTATGCATTGAGTTTTGAGTCTTATAAGGCATTTCCACACTACTCCACCAATGTAGGTCAAGTACATTGGTGGAGTAGGTTAGGGATAGGTTATTTGTTATGTTTGTATTGTGAGTGGAGGAAAAAGCAAGAATACCTCGAAGGAGCTGCTGCTACACAGGAAATTCTAAGTTTTCTAGTCAAAAAGAACAGTTTCTAGCATGATAGTGGAGAAAGAAAAAGTGCATGGGTTAGAAGATGTTTCCAAATTCCTTTTTAGATTTATTTTGACATGTTCCAATGGTTTTCTAGAGGTTTTGAGGTTTGCATGTAGCCTATACAGGAAACCCTCATTGATTTTTGAGTTTTTCACCCTATAAACAAGGGTTTGTCAATATACTATAAAAAGGAGTCTTTTAATCCCTGAAAATGGATAAATTGGGAGTTTTTTGTTATGTCTAATGACTTTTTTGAGGTTTTAAGTGTTTTGGGAATGTTTGAAGGGGGTCTTCTTTGAAAATCAGGCCTATTTTAGTAGCCTTTTTTATAGCGTTTAGACTAAAAACTGCTTATTTCTTCAACATAAGTTATTCTGAGTTTTTGATATGAGGACATGGGCATTAAGAGGTCTCTAAAAGTGTTTTGGATCTTGGGTTTTGAAACATGTGTGTTTGGTTTACCTGATTTAGGGCATGAATGTCTCATTGAGAAGTAGTGCCTTGATTGCTCAGAGAATATAAGTCTGACCTAACAGTGATCGGTGAGTTGATTTTGAGATAATTTTGTCTAAGTGATGGTGTCAGGAATGTATGGAGTCATGGAAAAGGTTTAGAAGTGAGATGTGTTGTTTTGACAGTTGGATAGTGAGGAGACTTGGTGTAAAATAATACATGAAATTGAAAGTTCAGTCAAAACAAAGTTAAAAGAGAGCAAGTTCCTTATTTGTATCAGTTGTAATAATGATGTTCACAGTGCTTGATGGTCTGGTAAAATTCTGAAAGCCAATTGTAATGATGGATTGACTATTTGGGACAAGTTGAATGAATTGATTGAATGGAAGAGTGCCTTGTTGAAAATGGTGTTTTTTAAATGCATGTTGATCTAATTGATTGAATCAAAGTTTTCTAAAATGGTTTTTTTCTTTGAATGAGTCAATTGGAATATAGATTTGTGGAAGGATGAATGATGAATGATAAGAGAATTTGAGTGGATGAAAAGTAGATTTTTGATGAAATGTTGAAATTTTGTTTGATCTTCTCCAAGATGAGTTTGGGACAAGAGTCCCCTAAGTTGTTGATTGGTTTGGAAATCTTTGTATTGCATCAGCTTGTTGCTTACTATTATGCTATGATAGATTTTTTCTAAGCATCCATAGCTTGTTGAAAGCACCTGTTTTAGGCTTTTAGCCATAGCAGCAAGGCAATGAACTGTTTGATAAAATGCTTTGATAGACATGTATAAAAATGTGTTAGCATAGACAAGGCAGTGAAATCTTTGAAAAAATGCCTCAAAGAAATGTGGTCTCATGGTGATGGAATGGCATGATGAATTCCATGACAAGCAATTGTTGTGGATTGTCATGGCATTCCATCACCATTGAGACCACATTTCTTTGAGGCGACATGCCTTGTCTATGATCTTGCTTACTATTATGCTTTTGATATATTTTTCCATGCATCCATAGCTTGTTCTAAAGCACTTATTTTAGGCTTTCAACCATAGCGACAAGGCAACACTTGAACTATTTGACAAAATGCTTTGGTAGACATGTATGAAAAATGTGGTAGTATAGACAAGGCAGTGAACTATTTGAAAAAATGCCTCAAAGAAATGTGGTCTCATAGAATGCCATGAAAACCAAATGCAATTGGTAGCTACTCCTAGTTATTAGTTATGCAATGTGAAGTAATTGCATAACTGCTTAGGTTGACTTTGTAAAAACTATATTGTAATTGAAATTTTGTCATCTATCAGCATCTAGTTATTAGTTATGAAATGTGAAGCAATGCTTTTAGTTTGAAAGATGTGCAATGCAATGTAATCAACGTATGAATATAAACTACAAAAATCTATTTTTTACTAAGTTATCGGTTTGGTTTTGGGTTCGGGATCAGGTTCGAGAACCCGGTTCGTAGGTTTTGGAAATTTTTTTTGGGGGGTTGGGTTCGTTTTGGGTTCGGTCATACAAAAACATATAAAAATCAGAAATATATACATATTTGCAGCAGTAATCAAGTTCATAATACACCACCATATTAATAGTCAAATAACATAGCAAAAATACACCACCACTTTCATAGTGAAATATTAAAATATTAGTGATCTACTTGAATGTCATGATACAAAATTATAAATTAAAGTTCAAACATAAAAATGTCAATTGTTTACAATCATCCATTATTGATCATTGATCAATCTAAAAAGTGTGAACATTTTTCTGTGTGGAAGGCAAACAAGAAAATAGTGTTACATAATTATTTACATTGTGAAAGAGCCAAAACCTTTTTCTTATAGATCGTAGAAGAATCTTAGTGATTTTTTCAGTGTCCTTGCCTTGGAACGGAACTATCATGAGCCATGAATGATTGACCAGGAACTGTGAGAAAGAAATAAGATAAATCACATGCAACTTGTTGCAATTTCTTTCCTTGGGAAAAAGGGTAAAGTTTGTGTTTCAGGGAGAATCTCCTTTAGAGTTTGAACGTGCATTGATAATTTTCAAAATAGACTTAGCCAAATATGTCATCTAGGTTTGAAGCTTTTAAGTAAATTTTTTGCTTCTTAAAATTTTGCTCAAAATTCAAGATGTAGGCTCTCCTCCCTTAGGGAAGAGAAGGCCTATCAAACCTAACACTCTTATGCAACACTTCTTAAGTTCTTGTTGATGCAGTATTAGATGCGAAGTTTCAAAATAGACATGGTTATATAAATTCTCATCTCATGACTATCATTACATCAAATTAAGAATTTTCAATCCTTTATGGTCTAGACAAGAGAAGTATGGATTAGTGTTCCAATGCTAAAGTATTATTGTGAATCCCTTTGCTATGAGTGGTTCAAAAATGAGGAATCTATCTTTTGCACCAAATGAGAAATATTCACAATATGTGCTAGGAAGGAATATAAGTTCATAAGATCGAGTATGCAAGAACTGAGAATTGCAAAATTGGCTTACATTTGACTTCCAAACACAAATTTTCACACTTTTCTATGTTCACACGTAAGTCAAAAAGTATATGTGCGTAAGTTGTAAAGTATACACTTGAAAACACGTAACTCATATCTATTGAACCATGAATTTATAATTTGCAAATATGGACACCATCGATAAAAAAGATTTGTATTAAGCAAATAGCCATGTATTCATACATCAATATATGTCGATATAAGTATAAAGTATAGTTACAAAATAGCCATATAGGCTTACCAGAATGCCATATAGGCATATAATGTCAAATATATCCAACACAAAATATGTACAAAATTGCCATGTAGGCATACAACAAAGGGCTTTGTGAATTCAAAATTCAATTCTCTCCATGCTCTGGTTCAAATACAATTTTCTTTCCCTTTGTTGGGCGATCCGATGGCGATAATTAAGTCACCCATTTCTGCTATGCTCAAGGAGTACTCCTGCTACTCCTCCTAGTGTTTAGCTCCTGGTGAAGTTTCAACTGTTACAATAAGAAGTAAAGACATTAATATATAGAAATTACATTATAAAAATTAATATACTTAACAAAATAATCACTTACGGCCATCTCACGATCACTCTCCTCGATGGAAATATTTTCATGCTGATGCTTAGGTGTGCTCAAGCCCTGTATAAACCATCCAAATAGGAATTAAACTACGAATCAATAATGGTTTGATTTTTCACTAGAACTAGTTCATCTATAACAATGAATGTAAATTGAAATTTAGTAATTTTCCTCATACCTCCCCTATCAGAGCCATCAAGGATTGTATAGGAGGAAACACCAATATCCATTTCCCTCGTAACGTTTGGTGGTGTTTCTGTCACCAACATCTGAAAATAAAACAACAAATTATTCAATCACAAAAAAGTTACAATAGCAATCCATGTGATGACTTATAACGTATGAGATCTAATGAACAAAATTTTGAGTACAAATATTAAATAGATATATTTTTTATTATTAGTTATCGAATTTGAAGTAATGCTTTGAGTTTGAATGATGTGTAATGCAACGTAACCAACAATATGAATATAAACTACACAAATCTATTAAAATTAGAATTCATTACTTAAGTTCTCTTTAAATTCTATATTACCTTCGTGAACGTTTGAACAAATCTACTGGCACTCAGAGGTGTTTCCTTGAAACCTCCAACAGTACCCTGTTCAACATCCAAAATCACATATTAAAATACCATTCGTAAAACAATGCTATTAACACATGTAATAAATTTATAATTGTTTACTAACTTTACATACACCACCAATAGGTGTACTGCAAAAATAAGTAGGTGGATGACTGGTGTATCCAGTCTCTACACTGTGACCCTACAATTTTATTAAAATAGTAAAACTAAATTAGTTAATCTTGCATTTCACAATCAAAATTTAATAAATTAAATTCAATGAACATGATGAATTTTACCTGAGTGTCAATGCCATATGCATCATGCAAAATGTCATTCATCCTCTCCTTCCCCGTAGATGCATACGGATCAAGCTGTGTAGTAGCATATGGATCCTACGTAGCACCCTCCTGAGTGTCAGTAGGGTCATACAAACAAGTCACCCCGCAAGATTGACACACATGGGTTCGAAGGCCACCACCTAAAGACTCCCCTGGATGGCGCTATACAATAGGGCTAGTGTGATGGATGACACTCCGGGTCAAAGTTGTGATTACCTGCAATGTCTCTATGTCAGCACTCTCCTTCACAATGACAGGCATCACAATCTACTCATGAGGTGGCCTAGCGAGAGGTCGTCTCCCTTGCCACGTAGGATCTGACTATGCACCGGGCCTATCTTGAGCTGACCCCCCACCTCTCCCCTGGAACTCCCTCATATCAAAATAATTTGGGATTTGGTTCAATACAAACTCACTGTATAGTTTCCTAAGAAAATATTGGGGGACTTCACAATTATTGCACGGTGGGTAATCAAAGACCATATACCATCTTTCATAAAAATGGTTCTTAATCTCTTGGTGGTGGAACCAATGAATAGGAAACCTCTTTGCATTGAGGGGTAATATTTTGATTTGTTTTAGGGTCATGAATAGAGAGCACAAATCACCTTTAGTAATTTTTAAATCTTTTACTTGTTTATATGATAATTTGTCTACATAATATGCCCCGGATGTCTGCCTCCTATCTTGCCATCCAGATATTTGTTGGGTGATTGCATCTACACTTTTTAACATGTCTTTCAATGAATTTGCTAGAAGCATTCTTTCTGTGGTTGAAGCATTTGGATCACTCAACCTACTGATAAGATCCTCAAGTTGTTTTCTATTGTTCTCAATTTCACTCAAATTTTCTTGAGTGCCAAGAGGGAATTGAGAGAATGGTGGGGAGGTTGATTTTGTTGTTGAGGTTGATTTTGTTGAGGATTTTTCTGTTGAGGATTTACCTCCTCTTCTTGTTGAGGATTTGCGGATTTCCTACAAATTTAAAAAAAAAATCAAATCTAACCTAAAACAAACAAAATCAATTTCAAACTAACAAATTCAAAAAAAATAGAAAACAATACTTACCTCTTGCATCTCTTCATCATCGTGGCACCATATTTGCAAACAAAATCCAACTGTTCTTAATGAAATTTGCAAAAATCCTTCCTCCCAAAACGCAAGAGCGAAAGTGAGGATTTTTGGCCGCGGGAAGAGCTGAGAAACAGTAAAGAGCAAATAATACACATTTGACTTTTTTTTCTTTTAAAATCACATAATGCGCTCGCATTATAATGTGAACGCGTTATGTATTTTCAATTTTTTTCCCATTTTGCCACAAAAGTGTGACCAACTTCATGCACCCGCCCTTATCTTAAAATGAAGTATGTCTACAACAACAAAGTGTACACATTTGAAGCTAACCCTGAACCAAACAGTTTTTTGAACATTGAGAAAAATAAAGAGAATCATTATGATATTGCTATCAGGATTCAGTCGTGTAGTTCGAGTCAAACTCATTGACCCATGTTTCATGAGTAGTGGTTCAACAAGAACCCATCTCTCATGATATCGAATGGTCCACTTAGCACTCATTGCATCTAGGTGATGCTCACAGAGGTGAAGCACTGGTCCACTTAGCACTCATTGCATTGAGAAAAATAAAGAGAATCATTTAAACACATTGACACCAACTACACAAGTAGAACCCATGCAAGGACGAAAAAAATCTAGATGTCCTAAACCCTTCACAATGATATCAATCGATGATTTGCGATCATTGAATTTCACACCAACATTCATGGGAGAATACAAGATCATACACAGACTCTAAAAAGGGAAAAGGAACAACGGTAATGTCAACACAAAATTTGAAAGACCCTTCGAAAGAATCCACCTCAACCACTTTAGAACAAAAAACAATAAATTACACAACAACCTTTGACAAAGTTGATTACGAACAACCACCAGATCCAAAACTAATGAAAAATCTTTATGGAAAAGGTTATAAACTTATGAAACAACTTGGTTATAAAGGAAAAGGATGTGGTGCTAGAGAGTAAGTTATCTACAACCCTATAGAGCCTAACACGTGAGAAACGACTCATGGTCTTGGTTATTGTCCATTGATAGAAATAAACAAGCCTCCACTTAATATCAAGACTATTACAAAAAATTATTTGAAAGAAATGCAAAAGACAGAGAAATTTGAACACTTAATGTCAATTTCATCACACAAAACACTAATGATTTGAGTTCATTATATTTTACACCCTCCTATAAAGGAGAGAATGAAATCTCGCAATCTAAAGAGTCTTGTGTAGGTATGATATCTTGCACTAAGCAAGAGATATCTTTGCCACATAAGAAAGGAACATATTCTATTGATCAAGAGAATATCTTGTTGAGACTCCTCTAGGATTGCTTGATATCTCTCTCTCCAAAAACCTTAAAGAAATTTTACTACAAGACTTCATTTTGTGCATATCATAGAGTTCATAATCATTCTACTAATGAATGTAAGGCTTTAAACAAAAAAATTCAACATCTCAAGGAGTGTGGCACTCTTCCTTGTGTTGAAACACCTAATTCCTCTAACTGATACTTATTTTCATCCTATTCAGCTCACCCTTGTCCTACACTAAGTGGGGGCAATGAGTTAGTTAGCCTTGTCCTCGTATGTCACTTGTTGTTGCCTCTTTTGACTAGTTGATCACCTTTCATGTATATATAAGAGAAAGCTTGGGATGTGGATGACATGCCTTAAGTTGGCTCATATGTGACATAATTATTCATGATCTAGCTTATAGGAAACATATGACTTGGTATAGGGATTTTCGAGTAAACTCTCATATATTCTACTTTAAAGCAATTTCTCACAGAAACAATATTAGCAATTGCTTTAAAGTGGGGACATACATTGACACTCATGTTTCACTATGTGATTTATTTCTTCTTCTGATGTGTCCTTTTCTTGGTGGTGTCATTGGGCTTGATTTCCTCCAAGAGCATGATATTTCTTTGACTTGTCCTCTCTTGGAGACATTAGGCACGATGTTCCCTAGGAAGAGACCTTGCACGAATTAAGGAAAATCCCTTTGAACAAATCTTGCACTATTTTGCATTTATAATGTCTATGAGTTTCAAGCATATGAAGTTTTTCTTGCCTCATGGAGCTCGAGGATCATTTTTGCATGGCACCTTGTCATAGTTATTAGGAGGTATAACTTTGGTATGGTTTGAGCAAGAAGCCCAATCCGAGGTATGACTTTCCCCATAGCCACTTGCATGTCTGTGAGTGCATACCATCCATGATTGTATGTTTCTCACCTTTTAAGACTTCTCACCCAGCGGACAGCCAAGAGTTCCATTTCCTAAGAGTGAGCATGCATTTTTTTTGGACAAATAGCCTAGATATGATCCACATCGTGTTGGAAAAATGGTCAAAGTTTGATCCAGCTTTTTATTTTTTTCTTATTTTTGTTCTTTCTTGTAATTATTGACATTGCATGATCATGTATCTTGTCTTGCTACATATTATACACCTTGTGTGTGTCCTTTCATGCTTATGTTGGTTTTACTTAGGATCTTGGATCTTGGGGGCTTGACCGCTTCCTCGATCTTTGTCATCCTAGACCATCTACATATATACACTCGGACCCCTCTTAAATGTCTACTTTAGTGCGAGCTTGAAGCAAGTTCATCCTCTCACTAAAGTGGGGGCTAAATGTAGTCACTGAAAAAGTACTCCTTTTCCTTGCTTAATTCATGAATAATTAATGACAAATTAGACCTAATGCCACTTTGATATAGTGTTGTGAACTATTTTTCACATCCACATTAGGTCTTGGGCCCTTTTTAAGCTAAATTCACTTAACTATATCCTAATTTAATGTTGTAAAATGTATTTATTTATATCTTCACATTAAATTTGGGAGAATTGTAAATCAAGTGGACCTAATCTAGTGTTGTAATGTGTTCTACACATTCGCATGGGATTTAGGACCCTTCTAAGCTAAACAAACTCAATTTTTCCTTAATTTAGTGTTGTAAAGTGTATTTATTTACACTTTCACATTGTATTTTGGGACCTCTTACATTTATAACCTTAATATCATCATTAATAGGCCCCTATGACCCTATATTTTGCATCCCAAGGCATAATTTAAATAAAAACCTGACAATATCAACATAAAAACCAAAATTCTTCACTCCCCAACACTTTAGCATGAATAATAGCCCCTATAGGACCCATTCACCACCTTGGGTGAATGATTCCCATTCAGGTGGGACTCATTCGCCATCATTCTCCTAGGATGGTGAATGAGTCCCATTTGACCTATTTTTAAGGCTTTGAGTAGGAAAAGTGGGTTTTAAATTCAAATTTCTCCTATGTCGGCCTTTGGGATCAAATACACAGGTTATTAAGTGAATTGCATTTATAAAAAAGCTTTCAAATCCTCATTTCATCCAAGCAACATCATGTATTCAATTTTTCAAGTCAAGCAAGCAAGAGTTAATCATTTCAATTCTTCACAAGGCCATCAAGATAGCTTCCAAGATCATTTCTAAGGCATTCAAGAACAATATTCTTCATCAATTGTTGCAGCAATTCAAGATCCATCATCATGGAAAGGTTCTAATTGCATTACTTCATGTTCATGCTTCATTATCTTATTTCATCATTTGGTTTAATTACCTAAAAGGGGTTTGACCAAGGCAAACCCCTATTCCCTAACAATCAACATTTTCTCTCTCTTTGTGTGATTGCAGATCTAGGTGCTTTGAAGGCTTGGAGATCATGGAAGAATAAGTTACAAGCTTATTGGAGTGATTCCCTATTTGTTAGGTCATCATCTTCACAAAAAGTCACCTACAGGCCCAAAATTGGCAGTTTTAGATCTGGAAATCAAGAGGAATAGGAAGAGCAAGACATTAAAGACTGAATTTAGATCTTCAAGTTTCAGAAAACCCTAAGTGGACTCATTCACCAAGATTGGCTAATGAGTCCCATTTTGGGTAAATTTTGATATTTTTCTAGTTTTGAATACCCTTTTCCAAAAAACCTATTCCTGTACAAAAACCCTTATCTGGGATTGATTTGCCCAGAATGGTGAATGAGTCCCACCAAGGCCTAAAAAGCAACAATTTCATAATTTCAAAGCTTCATTCCATCTCTCTCCAGATTCTAGGTGCACACATCATGTTTTGTAGCTTTCTATTTTGTTCTTCTTGCATTTCCAAGTCATCTAGTTCAATTTTGCATCAAACTAGGGTTTTTCATTTCATCTTGAATTTCATTGTCTTTTCCAAGTTTAAACTTAGTGGTGAACCCCTCTTGTAATCTGAAATCATATCCTAAGATACCTTATTGTCAAATATCTCTCTTCATTCTTCATTGGATTGATGTCTCTAAGGTGTCCTTGAGTGCAGAAAGTGTGAAATAGGATCCCTATCCTTGTGTTTATGCCTCAAAGGTGGGAAGCATCGATTTCCATTGACTACACAATGTATTTATAGTTTAGTTATTAGGATTCACATTTGAGGTTCATTTTTTTATTAGAATGTTCAATATATACATTATTAACACTCAAGTTCATTTAAGGCTTTTGTTTCAAATTTTACTCACCAATTATAACTTTCATCTTATGTCTTAAAGCTCAATGTTTGAGTTAGACGGTTCTAGTCTAAAGGTTTAGCATTGATCATTAGGGCTCTAGGGTTTATCATTCAACTTGTTATGTCAAATAAGGTTCAACATTCATTTTACGCCCCAACCCAACATGCTTAGAACAAAACCTAATGAAATAACTTTTTTTTAAGACAATGACAACCACATAAATAATACAACAATTATAATTTGCACTTGCACAACAATGTGCACACAATTGTCACATTAAAATGACACAATGAAAAACATATAAAAACAACCTCACCACTAAATACGCAAGGTGGAAACAATAAAAGAATAACCACTTGTTATATAAATTCACCATGATGAATATATGAAAGAGAGAGAGGACAACACCTACATGATGATCGGTTACTAAACCATAATCATTCTCTCTCCTAACACCACATCAAGATAGGATGAATGAATCATAAAGCTCCAACCAATGCCCAAATAGACTAAACAACCCAAAATACTAAGGAAAACCTTCACAAGAGGCTTCCTAACTAAGAGGCATATACTCTCCACTAATTGGAATGACAATGGATCACTTCCAAATAACCTCACCCTTTCCAAGACATCTTGTCATAATGTGACATCACATAAGTGGAAGGATACTACTACACTACACCCCTTGACCTAAGAGGAGTGTTGAGGGAACAAACAATACTAACCATGAATAATTATGACTTTCTAAAGTCTTCACAATACTAGGTGTACAATTTCCCTAACCCTAGGTTTCATAGTTGGGTAACTTTAGAAGAAGGCACACAAAATGATGCAAGAGATTCCATAATTTCTCACTAACAACACATAATAAAATGCTAAAGTTAACACTAGACCCCTAAGACCATGAGAAAAAACTTCCATTTACAGGTTTTTCCCATATAAGGCCTCAAAATAAAGAAGAATTCTCAAGTTCTAAGAGAAAGATACTTTGAATAGGTTTTGAAGGTCCAAATGATGAAAATGTTCAAAATGAGCAAGATAAGAGGCATAAAAATATTCATCAATGGAATTAGGCTATGAAAACCACTAGCTAGCTATGATAGAGAGGGTTATCCTTCTATTTTTGTATGGGGAATGAGGTTTCCCAAGTATAGGAAAAGGCTGCACCAATAGAGTTAACCAAATTTTAAAATTTTAAACCTAAAAAAATAGCCCTACCCACTAATGACTAGGTTACCCCACTATGCTACCAAGCCACTCCAATGAGAACAAGGACACCCAAGTAAAACATGTAGTCAATTTATAGGCACTCTAGGTCCATTCTAGGTGAAATAGGGCCACCTAGGCATAATAGTAGGTCACCCAAATGGGAAATAAAGTATCCAAATTAATTTTAAACACCAAATGAAATATTCTTAACTTAATTTTAACATTTTCATAGTACAATTATGAAAACTATAGTACAATCATGATTGGTTCCATTATTGAGACACATAACTAATATAATGGTCTTTTCCATTATCACATATTGTATTCTTTCTCAAGGAGAGGTCCAATTCCAACATTATTATATTTTGAATAAAGGAAAATATCTAATTGAATAAATTAATTTTAGTTAAATATGGTACTAGCATCAATATCAGTCCTCAAACCTTGGGTCCCTAATGGTGGTTACTGAAGTAAAGCTTGATATCTTTTTCAATGATCTACACAAACCTTTATACAAATAGGAAATAGTTTGAAGAAGCAATTATATAACCAAACCTCTATAGCTAAACAATCTAATATTATTATAAATTAAATTGTTACACCAACATTTCCCCCAATTACATTTTTCTTATAAATGTATCATCAAAACCTCAAACTTCACCTTGCTAAGGGAGTCCCCCTTAAATCTTGCATAACAAAATTTATTTGTTAAAAAATAGATATACATTCTTGAGAAGATCTTCCCTAAAGAAATAAATATTGAATCAAGTGGAACTCCATCAAGTTTCCTCGTTACCCTTAGAAGGGTGTAGCTTTGAGCTAAATTCCTAAGTTCTTCGACTACCATTTTCCAAAACTCTTGAATCACTAATTCCTTAATTATTAATCGACAATCCATATTGAGTTGTGAGAGATCTCCATCAAGTGATTGGATAACCCTCAGAAGGGTAAACTCTCAATCACAATCTCATAAACCCACTCAACAATAATCCATATTGAGTTCAACACCAAATCCTTTACCTTTCTCCAAAAATCAAACTTCACAATATATGTATTCTTGAAATCCGTCAACATAAACAAGGAGAAAAAGAAAGAAAAAATTCTTCTCATGCAAAGCACCATCTCAAAGTGAGAAGTTGACTTGAGATGATGGAAATTCTTCCATCCTCTAGTGCCACTAGACTCCAATGTGATGGCTCAAAGTACTAATACATTCTGAGTAATATTAATAAAATCACCATTTGGTGAATCTTCATCCTCATTCTAAATACAAATTTAGTTACCTTCATTTGTTTGATCTTTGATAATTACTTTAAGAACATCACTAGCTTGAGTTTTACAAGACCAAGGTATGTGACCTTTTTTCTTATAATAAAACATTTAATTTCCCCATTTTTAGTACTTGAAATTTTATTATGGCTTTGAGAATATAATGCATTCTCTAGTTGAGAATCACCTTTTGTATCTTTTGCATTTGTTCTCTTTTCCTTTGCAAAAAGGGATGAAATCATATCTTCTAAGTTTGGAGAAGTTATTTGACTGAGTCTAAAAATAATATTCTTATATTTTAAAGGAAAATTATTTAACAATATAGCTCTAACATCATCATCATCATCTACTCAAGCCTTGACTTCTACTAATTGTCTGATGAGAGATGTCAAATTACTTATGTGATTTCACATTGTGATTCCATCTTCGATTTTAAACTTGAATAATTAAAGTTTTAGGGAAAAAATTTCATTAAGTTCTTTTTATCCAAATAATTTATTTAGATCATCCCAAATTACCATTGATGATTTTTCTAAATCTATATGATATAATTCAATGTTAGAAAGAGAAAGAATGATACTATTCCAATCCAATAACTTATTTGCATCTATAGGTGGGTTTTCTTTTTTTATTACTATTCCCCATAAATTTTTATTCATTAGTTACATTTGAATTTTCATTAGATCCAAGTATGAAAATTAAATCCACAATATTTTTCTAATAAAATTTCCATAATGCACTTTCATTCCATAAAATTAATAAAATTATTTACCTCTTGATGGTGGCATCTCAAACCCTTTTTTAAGTGAATTCTCATCCTAGAATAATAGCTACCTAAGAACAAGTGCTAAGAAATTTTAAGGAAACCAAGTTCGCATTCCATAACTAGGGTTTCTCTTACCTTGGGCATAACTTTGTCCTCTATATGTAATTTTACATTGTCCTCACGTATTCTTCCCAAAAACTAGCTAACAATCTTTGTCTTGAGAAAAAAATTCTGGATTTGATTGTGTTCCATTTATTTCATCAATATTTCAAATCACACTACGTGATTCATCATCAAGATAAAAGAGAGTTGAAGGAGAAAATGATTTGTTGCAAACCAAGTTAAGCTAAAAAGACAAAGAGAGAGGAACAAGGAGAGGGAGGATCACAGTTTGAGGTTGATGAGGAAAAGAAAAAAATAAAGAAGTGATAAAATAGAATAAGCCATTAATCCAAATCAACTAATTAATACAAGAATTCAAAAGAGAAAAGACTAAGGATTGAAATAAACGATAGATTCTATAAAAATAGAATTAAAAAACAATCTCAAAAGTAAAAAGAAAATGCTTAAAGATAATACAAACCTCAAAAAGAAATAAAAAAGAACATGACAAAAAATAAGGTAAGGAATGAAGGAAAAGAAAAGGAGAAAAAAAGAAAATTCATTAGGAGTATATATATATATAAGGCTTTCAATGATATAAATGAATTATAAGGCAAAAATATTCATTATAAGGAGAAAGCATAAATAAAAAACAATTTATTCTAAAAAAACATGATATGCAAAGAATAAAATACGAGAAAGAAAGAAATAAAATACAAAAAGAATATTCAAGATAAAATGAAAAGAAAATGAATAAAAGCATTCCCTAATAAAGGAAAATAAAATTGAAAAAACAAAAAACAAGATAAAAACAATAAGAGATTAAGGAACAAAAAGGAGAAAAATAAAAAAAAAAGGAAAACTACAAATTATAAAACAAAAATTCTTAAATTAAACATATTCAACAAGAGCAACATTTTCTCCTTCAGCTCTCTTTTATCTGATGATGAATCACGTAGTGTGATTCGAAACGTTGATGCAATAAATGTAACACAATCAAATCCAGAAAATTTTTCTCAAG
Organism: Sequoia sempervirens; assembly: GCA_007258455.2. Taxonomy (NCBI): domain Eukaryota; kingdom Viridiplantae; phylum Streptophyta; class Pinopsida; order Cupressales; family Cupressaceae; genus Sequoia; species Sequoia sempervirens. Next base: position 296,296,857 of record VDFB02086081.1, read on the forward strand.
CAACAAGATAGATTGTGAAAACTTGATATCTTTAATCTTTGTCTTCTTACACCTTTTAACTAACTTTGATCATGAAATAATATCAACTCATAAATGGTCATTAATAAAATATAGAAAAACAAAGCACATTACTTGATAGTTGACCTTCACTTTCTGCCCTTCTCTCATACAATCCTTCTTAACAACAAGCCCTCCAAGAAATTTCAATGTAGATGTTCTTCACCTCTATAGAACAACAAATCATATGCCTCTATCCCTCATGCCTTCTCCTAGTCCTACACTTTCAGTCTTTTCCCATGATCTGATCTTATACACGATGGATTTTTTCAATGCTACAGACCTCAGATCAATTTGTGCTTCAAATATACAACAAAAAGTGAAATTGCTAACTTCCTCTTCTGAAAATGCAATCTACACCTCACATTGTAGGAGAAATTTATGGAATATGGTGTGAATTATAAATGATTGACAAATATATTTAAATATAAATAATATGTTCAGACTACCTTTATTTGTCGCACATCTTTTATACCTGACTTTAACACAACAACAAAGAATAATAGTGTCATTTGTCTTTTAAAATTATTACACCTCATCTCTAAGCATCTGCACGCCTTCCCATATCAGAATGGAGAAAGCAAATGCAATTTCACACAACTTATAATGGTTTTCACTAGAGATTTTTTTCATCATTCATGACTCAACTCTTCTTTCTTCTCATTCCCATCATTACTCTGCAATTATTTCATCATTAATATGCGGCCTTCAATCACCGCCTTTGCATTCGATGTTTCGACTCAAAAATCGCACGACGGCACGTATTGTCATAAATACCATGTACTCGTAACAGTTATATCATTGACCCACTCTACCGTGTTGAAGGGGAAAACCTCACGTCAAGCCTTGCTAGTTAATATCTGTCCCTTTTATCCCTCACGTGGAGATTAATTATTCTGCTGGTCTGGTCAATATATAGTTGTTTTTGATCCCTTGGAACCCTGCCTTATTCTGCTACTGCTGCAGGCCTTCAAGAAAGAAACGGAACGATAATGGGTAGAGCCCCTTGCTGTCAGAAAGTAGGCCTGAAAAAGGGACCCTGGACACCCGATGAAGATAAGGTTCTTGTCGACTTTATTCAGAAAAATGGCCATGGAAGCTGGCGTGCTCTTCCCAGGCAGGCTGGTCTGTATATAATTACAATATCTCATATTATTTTGATTTCATTTCGAGTAAAATATATAAGTAACCACATAGAAAATCATTTGCATCAGATAAATACTTATTGTGTATCTGTAAACAGGGACTTGTCTAACAATTAGATGCATCTCACATATAATATCATTTTCATTGGAAGAATATTGAGATAAGGACTCCTATAAGAGACGCAACAGTTACATCTGAGTTCTGTAGATAAAGACTTGTTTGTAGAGTACATCCATGCCCACATCTACAATTTTGCATTGGAGAAATAGCTGTGTGAATACTCATTGGGCAATAAAGGATATATATGCATATTTTGATTTTTTTAATCTTTAAATAATTATATTTAGAGGTTTTGCTCTTTGTTTTCTGGTTCTCCTTCCTTCTTCTATTTTTTTAAGAGCATGTCTGCATCCTAATCCTTTACCTCCTCTTCTTAATATGATCTGAAACATATATTATCTGTTACATTTGAGCTTATGAGACTGACTTACTTGGGAGAATATATTGCATCTGAGCTTCTGTATGCTTTTACATGTATGAACAAAGGAAATTTGTTTACAAGTGTTGACACAGGCATTTAGTTAATTTATTGTTAAAAGGTCTCTATGTACGTAAGAAAATTGATTCGACTGTGTACACGTAGTCTAGGAAAGAAACTTTGAACAATTAATTAGGCCCTTCAAGTATTTGTCATACTAAATTCCGAGATTGTCTCAATTTAAGATTTGACGTACCGCGTCCAAGAGGAAGAGGACTGCTAGGTAAAGTCAAACATGAATCATGGGAACTTATATGTATATTGTGAATTTATGCGATGCATATGTGCACAGGACTTCTTCGGTGTGGGAAGAGTTGCCGCCTGCGTTGGATTAATTATCTGAAACCTGATATTAAGCGGGGCCGGTTTCAACCAGAAGAAGAAAGAACTATCCTTCAGCTGCATGCAATTTTAGGCAACAGGTAGTAAAAAACACAGATAAACCACAGAGTAATAATTGTACTAAAAACATTTTTCCAGTTTTAGCTATTGATGTGGTACTACATTTAAATGTGTAACGACTTCGTTTAGAAGAATTATTAGTTTTGCCTATTGGTGCAACAAGGTGGGGTTTCGAATTTTAATATACTGACTTCCTGCAGGTGGTCTACAATAGCTTCCCAGCTGCCGGGGAGAACTGATAATGAGATCAAGAACTTCTGGAATAGCCACTTGAAGAAAAAGTTGTTGGGAATGGGACTGGATCCTTCCACCCATGCACCCAAATCTGAGATACCCAGCGCAAATGGGTTACAGGGATCTCAGTCCACATCCATCCTAAGGCACATGTCACAGTGGGAGATTGCAAGACTTGAAGCTGAAGCAAGGCTTTCCAGAGATTCAATCTTCTCATCCTCATCTTCCTCTTCTAACAATAAGTTGATGGGGAATGATAATGCAGAGGCCAATTCCAATGCACCCACTGATATTTTCTTGAAGCTTTGGAACTCGGAATCAGGCAAGGTATTCAGAAAAGAGACTATTATTAATAACAATAACAATAGTGAGAATCCCCATGGACTAGATCGTGATATAGGGAATGCCCTTCCATGGACCGATACAAGTTCCCAGTTAAGTTTAAGCCCAGTTTCATCCTTTTGCTCTGGTTTCAACTCAGATCAGCTTATCAGTGATCACCCAAATGGGATTATTCACAAGGAAGACAATTCAGCTGATTGGATCGGGATTGCCGGATACCTTGATTGTTCCTCTATGGCTATTATCAAGGGCCAAACAGAAAGCAAGAAGCCCACCCGTGAGGACTCCTCTAGCTCTGATAAATTCACCCACGACCATGATGTTATTCATAACCATGGCGTGCAAGACTTGACGAACCTGCTTCTGGATTCTCCCAATAACAATACCGCTAATAAGACCAGTAACAATAACTCCAACATCATGTGCACGATGGCAGAATTAAGCACGAATTCTCAGCAACAGTCATCTTGGGCATGGCAAGAACTATGCCTAGACGAGGATAATGATTACTGGAATAGCTTACTTGGAGTTCATGCTCAGACTTCATCTACACGAACTTGATAATCTGCCATTCTTATCAACAACCATCTCCCACAGTGTAGTACAGCTTGATAGATCACAAACAAATATGTGGTCTTACTCTTCTTGTGTACAGTTTCTATTATCAACGCCAGCCTTATGTCACAATTTTTTTGTTTTTATTCATTCAAAATTAGGTCAGCCTTATGTCACAAAAAATTAAAAATGCCAACTCATTTTAGACTCTCTCAATGTACGAGAATCTTAAAGAGACTAACTCCTGTCATTCCCTTCTAAGGGATGTTGGTCTGCACCTCTCACCATTAAAGAGAGACTCTGATGGCTTAGAGGACCTGCAAATAACATAACGTTCACTTAATTTCAGTCACTTTCATGTTAGGATGCTTTGACCTCCTCAAACTCCACATAAAAGTTTGGAAGATATTTAGTATTATAATTTTAATATTTTAGACATTTTATGGTTCAAAGTTAAATTTAAAATGTTCTTTAAATAGTTTTTGGTTATTGATAAAGTTCATAACAAATTTATTAAAGTCTTCTTTAATAATTCATGTAACTAATGTTATGGATATAAATAGTCTTGTAAAATGTTTAAAAAATGTTTAACATAAAATTTATATATTTTAAATTCACAAAATAAATAAAAAATATTTAAAAGTGAAGGTAATTTTTTTTTTTTGACTAAATCTAATCCTTTAGTTATTAATTTATAATTTTATTTGCTAGACACAACACATTTAGACTTAGTCTTTTGACAATAAGATATTTTGTGAAGCGTGTGGTTAATAATTTTATAAATGTTGATGTTTATAAGAAAATTAGTTAAAATTTTAATTATTATTTGTATTAATAATCAAAATGTAGCGATTGAAATTAATGTTTGTTATGACTATAAAACTATAATTCAAATCTAACAATTGTTTTACACTCAATTATTCTCTCTCTCTCTCTCTCTCTCTCTCTCTCTCTCTCTCTCTCTCTCTCTCTCTCTCTCTCTCTCTCTCTCTCTCTCTCTCTCTCTCTCTCTCTCTCTCCCTCTATATCTAGATTTATCTCTTTCTATGTCTATCTCTCCCTCTCTCCCTCTCTCTCCCTCTTCCTCTCTATCTAGATTTATATCTCTTTCTATGTCTATCTCTCCCTCTCTCCATCTCTCCCCCTCTCCCCCCTCTACATATCTCTATCTCTCTATCCTTCCCTCTCTATCTCTTTATCTATCCTTGTCTCTTTCTATCTTTTCTCTCCTCTCTGTATTTATCCTTCTCTCTATCTCTATCTTTATCTCTCCCTCTCTCTCCATCTCTTTCTACCTCTCTCACCACATCTTTGTTTATCCATCATTTTTACTTCTTTGAAGGCAGTTCCATACATATAACTTTGTAATATAAATCTTTCTTTGGGACCCAAGTAGAATAATTTCCTAAAGAATTTGAAATATTGTTGGAATGAGTTTTCCACAATCCACAACAATGTTGTAAGCTTTTGGATTTAACTATGTATAAATTTGGTATCGACATTTCATATTACACTCAGTGATCCATCACTAGGAAGAGGAACAATTGGAAAAATGAATGCAGAAAGAGCCTAATAAAGGTTGGGGAAAGGAGGGTGAGAGAGATGAAATTGGCAATTATATCCCCAAAGTTGATTTCCTCATTAAAATTGAGAAAGCCATTCAATCCCTTCTCGGTGCAATGGGTGATGAGATTAGGCAAGATTGTGTTGTTTCCCTCAGGCACGTAAAGCCCCCCAGGCTTAATGCCCCTAAATATGAGTTTTTAGCCTTCAAAAATCTTGCTAATAATGATGATTTCATCATTTGTATTATGTGGTGGCCACTCAATTCAAACATAATGCACAAGTCCTTTGGTTCCCAATGGTACAAAAATGAATTTGCACAAGCCTTGGTTCACCTTCTATCAACAGCTTCACACTTATTAAGAACCAAAAAATGTTAGAATATATCCCTCTTTGTTGGCAGCTTCACCTCCATCAATAACTACCATCACATGCATAGCAAGTCCTCAATACTCTGTAGGAGCCAAGGATAGGACAAGGAACTTGCAACTAATGGTTATTGGTTCCTAAGGAACCACCAATCACCTTATTTCCTTAATAATTTTCTTTCCTTTTTCTTCGTTAGGGGTTCCCATCCCATTAGGAACCATCAAGACTTAGTCAATTTGTAGTTTTTTTTAGTTTAGGAAATTGAAGATGTTAGTCCCAACACTAGACACATATCCCTCCTTATCCTTTTTGGAGCCTTTTCCTTTGCCCTATAGATCTTGTATGTCAATAATTTCGATTTATTGAGGATAAACTAAAAATAGAGTTTCCTCAAGAAATATTGTAAGACCTCATAATTGTTGCATGAGGGATGGTCAAAAATCAGCCACCACTTATCCCAAAAATTTCCCTTATCCTAGGTTTTGGCATTAATGAATATGGAATCTCTTGCTTTTGTGCAATGGTGCATTGGTTTTCAAATAAATAAACAATGCACATAAATCAGATTTCAATTTTTTTCTCTTTTACTTGTTTATATGATAATTTTCTAGACCAATTAATTTCCATGGATTCTCCCTCTTATTGGACCATATGCTCATTTGGTCACTAATGGAATCTATATGAGAAATAATATATTTCAAAGATTTTGTGAAAGATCTTTGATGTGAAGTACTTGCATTAGTATTTTTCAATATATCAATCAATATTTGGAGTTCATTTTTTTTATTCAGTTTGACCTAGAAAATTTGCATGTGCATCACAAAAATTCTAGAAATATATGGAGGAGCTTCAAGATGGTTAGGTTCTACTTTCTCTTTGATAAGAACTCTCTCCACATAGTTTGGTGAATTAGTGTTTGGAGGTGTTGAGAGATTTTCATTTCTTGATATTTTTTTTAAAATATATAATGTAAATAAATCATTCTTATTTAAATTTATAAAAAAACTTACCTCCTTGTCCTTGTACATTTTGTGGTGGAATTTTATTGGCTTGCATCCACATGAAGATGTCACAAACATGCATAGATTTTTTCACTTATATCAAGGCTTGAAAAAATGGGGTTGATCTCAAATGAGTTGGACCTTTATTTTTTTGTTTTAACATAGACTTAATGCAATCACACTATAATTCAAGAACATTTTTTTCTCAATAGTGACTGCCCTAGGCTTGGTCACTACCAAGCCATAATGTGAATGTGCTGACATAAGCACATTATAACACACTTGTGTTTTCCCTTTAATGGACCAAAAAGTGGTTGTGACCACTTTTTCACCTCATCTTTGTGTGCATGCCCCATATTATTATTATCTTTGTTAAAATAAGGAAATCAATATGGAAGATGGTTAAATTTTCCAAAAAATTACTTATTTTATTTTTTTATATGCATCAAAAAGAGAACTTTATATTTGGTAAAATTTTATGTTCTATAGAAAATAAAAATAAATATAATAATCTAAATTTAAAAAATTGTATTACAAAGTATGCTTTTCAAAAGGATTACTTTGAGAGCTACAGTCATATAAAGTCTCATGTCATCATGACTTTGGTTTATTATCCAAACCTTACTCTAAAATAGATCTTTTTTTTGGAAACTAAGTGAGCACAAGTAGAAGGTTCCCCTACCTTTATATGAAGGACCTTCATTTGAAGTTATCTCTAGTTGAACATCCATTGTTTTTTTTTTGGGCCTGCGATATTTTCAAATAGGAAAAGTGAGCTTCACTCAAATCCTATTTACAAGTGGCAGGGATTGTACATTTGAATGAAGGATATTTATTCAAATTTATACCTAGTAATTATTTCTTTCCAAGACTCATTTTTATGCTACATCCTAGAAGTGGGACACACCTTTATGATCACCCTAGTTATTTTCACTTCTATATGCATGACATAAGCTATTCATAACATATTTTTCCACTTTTTATATGTTCCCATTGATCCAAAAACTAACAAATAGATTTGTAAAATGGAATAATTTAGTAGGATCCATTAATTTAAATTTTATATGAACCTAATATGATATCATCTTATGTCAGAATATCTACTTTATATGTATGTTTGCAAGTATTACATAATTTAAGATGCATGGCCATTCAGTGGTTCACATGTACCTTAAATAGGGGAAAATATATTGGTAAAATTTATATACACGTCATTTCCCATTTGGTTGTGTGCCTCTTTTGAGATAATATATTAATGCAATTACATAATGACAAATGACACAATATTTTCTAAAGTTAGACTTTTTCCCCTAGCTTTCACCTATCACCTTATACATACATTGACATACATTACCTAAATATTTTTTATTTCTACACACATTCCTAAACCTTCCACATTTATTGCACTATTTGTGAGTAAATATTAATTAATTGTATATTGTTCAATCATCCAAGGTCATTTTTTGAGTGAATCAATCCTATTTCTAGAATTTGACTCCTATTTTCCAAAATTTATATTAAAATTCAATTACCTTACTTACCCATATCACTAGCCCCATATCACTAGATATTGTAAAGGAAATAAATATATGTTTTCATGATCAATAAACCTATGTCCTTGTATTAAAAATAAATTCAATTAGTATTTTTTTTACATCCTCTCATATTTTATTATCCTCTCTCATCCTATAGAGTAGTCATTAGGAGAACATTTCAAATTGGAACACTAATGAGAATCATATTCATTATACAAATATTTGCATGGATGAATCTTGTTATTTTTTATAAATATCACAACTATAAATAAAATCAATATTTTCTATAGGTTAACCTAAGATATTGTGTCCTTAGCAATTTCGGTAAACCTTCATAGCTATTGATAAATACTTCCAATCTAAACAACAAAGTAGATAGAGGAGAATATAATTGATCAAGGATTAATAGCATGAAACTAAACCATAGATTTTTGGCTCCAATGGACTCTCTAACTCTTCTAGGGTTTTTCACCTAAAAGGAGATAGCTTAGACCAAAAATGCAAACTATTTCACTCAAATTATGTTATGTGCAATGTTGTCTAATATAAATGAACTAAACTAAATGCAATTGACTGATTTAAATGGATGAAAATGAATGCAAAAGTGAGATTTAAGTTATTTTTTAAAACACACTATGATATGCAAAAAAATGAAGTAAATGAAGAAATTATGCATAACAGAAAGAAATAAGATGAGTCTGAGTGCACCTAGACAAAATCTAATGAGTATGGAATGTTGTGGATGCTGGTTGAAATAACTAATTTTTCACAGTGAGACTCATTCGCCCAGGGTGGCAAATTAGTCCTCCTCCTGGTGAAAAAGTATTAGAAACAAGTTTTTGTCTGTCAGGATCTGAAATCTAACAAAATTAAAATTTTCAGTCCTAAGGTGGGACTCATTTTCCATAGGTGGCGAATCAAACCTCTCCCAAATTTTTAAAAAATCAAGAGACAACTCTACAACACCAGATCTGGAAATCACTAATTGTCGGGTTGACGAAGTCAATTCTATAGGAAACGGACAAGAAACCTTCTCCAAGATTGAAATAGACTTGAGTTTCCTTGAAGCACCTAGTTGGCTTGTAAACCAATCTTCAATACCAAAAATATTTTTAAATATGCATACCTAGTTCTGCAAACATACATGCACTAGGGGAAAAATGGTTGAGGGTTAGCAAAAAGGGGTTTGCCTTGGTCAAACCCCACTTTTGGTAATCAAACCCTTAATAAAACATTGAAAGGAAAGAGAATGATAAACTAATAACATGCAATAGCTATCAACTTACCAAACCCTTGATAATGCAAATCTGAAGTAATGTCAATGGATGCTCCAAAGTGCTTGAATATTGTTTGAATTGATGTTGTAGAATGCTTGAATGCTTGAGATATGAGATGGAATGCTTGAATGAATGAGGAGATTGTAAAATGAGATGAAAATCACATATTTATACACACTTGTGCCTTAGTTAACCGTTCATACCTCATCACAGGCTGACATCAAGTGATTTTGAATAAAAACCCAAAAGGAAATTTTGAAAATTTTGAATTTGGAGCCAAGGGGGACTCATTCGCCACCCATGGTGAATGGGTCCTACCTAGGACCTGAAAACATGTGTCAGGAAATATATTGTATTTAATGTTGTTTATCGGGATAATATTCAAAAATGCACTTAATTAAGTCATATGAGGGTTTAAAGGGGTCAAATAAAGCATGAAAAAGGGATAAATAGTGAAATTGTGCCTAGAAAAGAGTGAAATATTGTTACAAGACTTTACAACACTTCAAAATAGGACTTAATAATAAATAAAAAGGTATTTTTTAGGTAAATTGTAATAAATAGAGTCTAGAAGAATGTAGAAATATCTTACAAAACTTCACAACACCTTCACAAGACGTCATTATTTGAATTTTAGCACCTAAATATGCATGTTCAAGCCATGTCACAACATAAAATCAGAGAAAAATATATCAAACACGATGAAACAAAACCTAAAAGGCCATGAAAATGACAAGGGGCCATTTTTCTACAGTGCATTTAGCCCCCACTTTAGTGAGAGGATGAACCTACTTCAAACTCACACTAAAGTAGCCATGAACATCAAGAGGAGGGTTCAAATGCACTTATGTTAGCAAGATGGAATGACAACAATCAAGAGGGATGATCAAGCTCCCAAGATGAAGATCCCATGGAAAACTAAACATAAGAACAAAGGAACACACAGGTGTTGAAATGAAAGAATTGAATGAAGCTTTGATCGTCGATCCAACTAGTTGTGGATTAGATCTAGGCTAATTGTTTCAAAAAGAGAATGTGTACTAACTCTGGGGTGATAGAACTAAGGATGGTCTGTCAAGTGAGAAAACCCAACTGTACTCACTCTGGGGCCACAAAACTTCTAACTGTCCACAGGGTGAGAAAGACCAAAAAGGTAAGATACATACACTAGTTGGTATGCACTCACAAACACAAAGGTGGCTATGGGGAAAAGTCATGCCACTAGATGGGCTTCCCGCTCAACCATAACAAAGTTACACCTACTGATAACTTTAACAAGGCACCACAAGGAAAGATGAACAAAAAGAAAGGTACCACAAGCATGCAAGTTGTGTTATGCAAGGTGGTAAAAATGCAAAAATGTAAAGATACAAAAATTTAAAATGTAAAAGTGTTAAATTTTCGAAGGAGACTTGTTTAGTTCATGCAAGGTCAGTCACTTAGGAACATTGTGTCTAATGTCTCCAAGAGAGGACAAATCAAAGAATAGTATATTCACAACTTAGGGGATGCAGTGTGTCGCATCAGGCCACCAAGAGGAATGTAATATGCTAAGATAAATCACACTTATGAGGGACATCACACCCAATGTCATCCATAAAGTGACAAACACATCATATAAACAACAAGGCTACACTATGAACCAAGAATTCAATTGAAATAATGGTAATTTATTCCCCCCACTTAAAATGAATTGCTACACATCGTTCTGTGAGCAATTACTTTAAAGTAGAGAAGGAAATAAAAAGAAAAAAGAAAATAAGACATGAGAGCCAACTTGGAAATCCCTATGCCAAGTCATATGTTTTGAAGTTAGGCTGCGTCAATGTCAAGGAAAAATAAAGAAAAGGGAGTTTCCCCCTAGAAAACAAAGCACGCCAAACACATAAGGGATCTATGGATTTAGGGTTAGTATGTTCATTGCTGCAATTTTTTTATGAAAGAGCTTAGAACTGTCATCATTTCCCAAAGCACATAGAACTAGAAGAAGGACACAAAGAGAGTGAAAACAAAGGAAACATAAAGCCCCTTTTGGGTCAACATGGAAGGTCATCCCCAAAAGGAATACACAAGTGAAAATAAAATGAAAAGGAAAAAGGAAAGGAAAAAGCTTTTGGGTCAACATGAAGGAGACATTGCAATCTTGATGCTTTGCATCATCCCCAAAAGGAAAACACAAAAAAAAGAGAAAAATACAAGGACCTTTTGGGTCAACATGGAAGAGACATAGGGGATCTCTACGCTTTGTGTCATCCCAAAAGGAGAACATAAAACAAAATCAAAAAAGACAAGGACCTTTTGGGTCAACATGGAAGAGACATAGGGCATCTCTACATTTTGCTTCATCCTCAAAAGGAGAACACAAAACAAATGTAAAAAAGAAAAGGACCTTTTGGGTCAACATGGAAGAGACATAGGGCATCTCTATGCTTTGTTTCATCCCCAAAAGGAAAACACAAAACAAAAATGAAAAAGACAATGCATGACATATAGAAGAATAGAGGTACAAATAGAAGAATTGGATGAAGAGAAGAAACATTAAACGCATGATACGGGAGAACACGATACACACATGAAATGAAAAGAAACAAGTAATGAAAGTGAAAGTCAACCATTAACTAAGTTATTGGTTTCTCAATCATAAATGGTTAAGCGGAAAAGGAATAACATAGTTAAGAGACAAAGGAAAATGCAGTACAAGGGCAAGTCTAACAACTACTTGGCCCCCCACAAAGTGTAAAGGCAAGAATGAGCTGAGATAATTGATGGGAAAGGATCATGCGATAGTGAGAATGAATAATTCTACAACTATAGCATGATAAATAGATTGAATTTTTTTAAGGGATGATGAGGAAACAATCGATATCAATGAAGTGATACTTATCTAGTATGTCCTTCAATGTCTAACATTCTTCTATTCGATGTCCAAGAATACGATGATATTTGCAAAATGCTATGTTAGAGTCTTTTGGATGAATAACCAACCTATTCATAGGTGGTAAAATTATAAGGCCTTTGTTTAAAAGCAATTGAAGTCTCCTTTCACATTCAAGTGGGGGATGTGTAGGAAACTTGAGCTTCTTCAATTTGTATGGTCATTTTCATTTGCTAGATTCTCCTTGTTCATGAATAGAAGGAGGAAGGGGACCCATGGGGATCCTAATATTCTTGTCATTAGAAGGAGAGAATGTTTTTTCACATGGAAGAAGAATGTTTAAGTTAGGAGGAGCATCCAAGATCAATGTACTAGCATCCCGAAGTCTCCTGGGTTGAAAAGGATGTCTATCAAGATGAGAAGGATCTTGGTATCCTAATCCTGTGGTGTGTGCATCAATTGATTATTGTTCAAGAAGTTGGTGGATGTCATGTTCATGTTTTGTGTCACAACCTTGTTTACTTAAGATCTATGTGAATTCTTTACCATATGCTTCTTCAAGGTTTATAAGAGTGTTGGTGACTTTGTGATCATAAAAGGGTTGTGAGTATGCTTGTTTAAAGGAACTAGGTCCACTTGATGGAGAAACCTTAGGTCCATTGATTTTAGGATGTAAATATGCAAAGTGGGGTGGGTGCATGAATTTGGTCACACTTTTGTGGCCAAATGGGAAAAAAATTGGAAAGACATAACGCGCTCGCGTTATGTGATTTTAAAAGAAAAAAAAAGTCAAATGTGTATCATTTGCTCTTTACTATTTCTCAGCTTTGCCCACAGCCAAAAATCCTCACTTTCGTGCTCGCATTCTAGGAGGAAGGATTTCTGCAAATTTCATCAAGAACAGTTGGATTTTGTTTGCAAATATGGTGCCACGATGACAAAGAGATGCGGGAGGTAAGTATTGTTTGCTATTTGTTTTGAATTTGTTAGTTTAAAATTGATTTTGTTTGTTTTAGGTTAGATTTGATTTTTTTAAAAAAAATTGTAGGAAATCCTGCAAATCCTCAACAAGAAGAGGAGGTAAATCCTCAACAAAAAAATCCTCAACAAAATCAACCTCCCCCACCATTCTCTCAATTCCCTCCTGGCACTCAAGAAAATTTGAGTGAAATTGAGAACAATAGAAAACAACTTGAGGATCTTATCAGTAGGATGAGTGATCCAAATGCTTCAACCACAAAAATAATGCTTCTAGCAAATTCATTGAAAGACATGTTAAAAAATGTAGATGCAATCACCCAACAAATATCTAGATGGCAAGATAGGAGGTAGACAGCCAGGGCATATTATGCAGACAAATTATCATATAAACAAGTAAAAGATTTAAAAATTACTAAAGGTGATTTGTGCTCTCTATTCACTGACCCTAAAACAAATCAAAATATTAGCCTTAATGCAAAGAGGTTTCCTATTCATTGGTGCCACCACCAAGAGATTAAGAACCATTTTTATGAAAGATGGTATATGATCTTTGATTACCCACCATGCAATAATTGTGAAGTCCCCCAATATTTTCTTAGGAAACTATACAATGAGTTTGTATTGAACCAAATCCAAAATTATTTTGATATGAGGGAGTTCTAGGGGAGAGGTGGGGGTTAGCTCAGGATAGGCCCGGTGCACAGCCAAATCCTACGCGACAAGGGAGACGACCTCTCGCTAGGCCGCCTCATGAGAAAATTGTGATGCTTGCCATTGCAAAGGAGAGTGCCAATATAGAGACATTGTAGGTGATCACAACTTTGACTCCAGAGTGTCATCCATCACACTAGCCCTATTGTACAGTCACTTACCTAGGGAGTCTTCAGCAGTGGTGGCCTTTGAACCCATGTGTGGCTGAATCTTGTGGCGACTTGTTCAGACGACCCTACCCCAAGACTCGTGAGGGTGCTACATAGGATCCATATGCTACTACATAGCTTGATCTATATGCATCTATAGGGATGGAGAGGATGGCTGACATTTTGCATGATGCATATGGCATTGACACTCAGGTAAAATTCAGCATGTTCATTGAATTTAATTTATTAAATTTTGATTGTGAAATGCAAGATTAACTAATTTAGTTTTACTATTTTAATAAAATTGCAGGGTCACAGTGTAGAGACTGGATACACCAGTCATCTGGACACCTACTTATTTTTGCAGTACACCTATCGGTGGGGTATGTAAAGTTAGTAAACAATTATAAATTTATTACATGTGTTAATAGCATTGTTTTACGAATGGTATTTTAAGATGTGATTTTGGATGTTGAACAAGGTACTATTGGAGGTTTCAAGGAAACACCCCCGAGTGCCAGTAGATTTGATCAAACGTTCACGGAGGTAATATAGAATTTAAAGAGAACTTAAGTAATGAATTCTAAGTTTAATAGATTTGTATAGTTTATATTCATATTGTTGGTTATGTTGCATTACACATCATTCAAACTCAAAGCATTACTTCAAATTCGATAACTAATGATTAGAAATATATCTGTTTAATACTTGTACTCAAAATTTTGTTCATTAGATCTCATACGTTATAAGTCATCACATGGATCGCTATTGTAACTTTTTTGTGATTGAATAATTTGTTGTTTTATTTTCAGATGTTGGTGACAGAAACACCGCCAAACATTACGAGGGCAATGGATATTGGTGTTTCCTCCGCTATACAATCCTTGATGGCTCTGATAGGGGAGGTATGAGGCAAATTACTAAATTTCAATTTACATTCATTGTTATAGATGAACTAGTTCTAGTGAAAAATCAAACCATTATTGATTCGTAGTTTAATTCCTATTTGGATGGTTTATACAGGGCTTGAGCACGCCTGAGCATCGGCGTGCAAATATTTCCATCGAGGAGAGTGATTGTGAGATGGCCGTAAGTGATTATTTTGTTAAATATATTAATTTTTATAATGTAATTTCTATATATTAATGTCTTTACTTCTTATTGTAACAGTTGAAACTTCACC
>VDFB02086081.1:296311874-296433136 GCA_007258455.2 Sequoia sempervirens
TTGCCCCCAAACCCTCTCTTTCAAATTTAAAAACAAAAGAAGAAATTGGTGGAGAAATCGTGTTGACACAAAGTGATGTTTTAATATCCCCTCTACCTAAAGAATGAAACTTAGCTTATCATGATCTTCCATTACCATTGTCACAAGCATATACAAATGTTATTCCTATAACTAAGCAAGAACAAAAAAAATAATGAATTTTTAGGACAATGGAATTTTGAAAATAAATATTTGACCATGTGTTCTTCTAATTGTTGCAAGGAAGAAGCTAAGTGCACATGCCAAGTTGTTCAAGAGGACATGGTAAAGGAGATACAAGTCGTAAGTGAGCCTCAAAAAAACAAAGGTGGAAATGAACAAGTCTTCTTTGTAACTCAAGGACAACTTCATACATCAAAGTTGGAAGATTGAGGTATGATTAATGATTTTAACATGTCTTATAATTCTATTGAATTAGAGAGACATCATGTTTCTTCACAAAATGATTCTCCATCTAGTATGTATGGTGAATGGAAACAATCCCCATACTACCAAGAATGGAAAAATAAATGCTCACAACAACCACAATACCCATCATTACCATCTCCATCATTACTATTATACTCATCCTATATTCTAGTAGCTTGGATATCTTAAATACATCTATCTAAAATATGCCAAGAGATATCAATCTCGAGGCACCTATAGTTTAATTATTTTTAAGAATAGATAGGCGCCTCAAGACTGATATCTCTCGGTGTATTTTAGATAGATGTATTTGAGATATCTAAGCTAGTAGCATCCACAGTGCAGCAAGTAAAATTTTACTTTAGCATGTTTTTATTGTGTCTAAGAAAAGTATTTTTAAAGTGTTTTTATGATTCATTATAATTATTTTAATGCATAGCTTTCTTAAACAAAAAATTTAGGAGAAATTCTTTGATTTATTAGATAGCTTTCATAAATTGTACAATAATAGTAAGTGTTATTTAATAGAAATCTAACCATAAACCCCAAACTGTAAACCCTAAATATACCCCTAAATAACTATGGAATAAGTTAGGATTTAAATACCTGAATTATACTAAGTGGTCCTTTGAAATGTTGAGAATTTGTATAATGAAGCCTAAAAGAGTGTATGTTGTGGATCAATAATTTTAATTCAAGAAAGGGGAAAATATATATTATTGATAAAAAAAGTTAAGAGAATTTAAGAAATAAGAAGATAATTGAAAAAAGTTATAACATTTTCAGTAATGGTTGAGAAATACAATTTGATAATTTAAATGTTCAAGGACAGGGACAACATATGTTTTTTTTTTAAATAAGATAGTTTAAGATATTAAAATATAGTTCGGAAAAGTTATAACATTTAAGTAATCATTGAGAAGTACAATTTATATGACAAAAAGATAGTATATTTTATATGGAGTGAACTAATATTATGCCTTTAAGTTGTTTTTTGGAAATTAAGGAAATATAACAATTCATTTATTAACAATAAAAATAAAAAATATATATTAATTGTAGAATGTGTGAAGACTCAAAAAACTTTATTCAAAATTCATTGAAATATGCTGACATAAGAATCATTATTGTCTATTGTATGTACATATAAATATTTTTAACCATGGATATCATGCCCAAGTGCATAATATGCATACTATCCTAACTCTAGCGTATGAAATCATCAAAGCATACAATTTCATCACACAATGCATGTGTATACTCCATTAATCAGTTCATTGCAACATCTCTTTCTTTGATGCTATTCGCATGCCAGCTAGTCATATGAATCACCTCCCCTAACTCGATAGTTCAAGACAAAATGTAGTTTGCAACTTCTTCTACATTTGTTTCTCAACATCGAGTGAATCGACTGAATGATTAGATCCAGTTGAATGTTGTGGGGAGGTATTTGACGCAGGAATGAAAGGAGTATAATCTTCAGTATTGCTTGTCAAGTCTTGATGAATATCATGCCCAAGTGCATAATATGCATATATCCTAACTGGCATATGAAATCATCAAAGCATGCAATTTCATCACACAATGCATGCATATACTCCATTAATCGGTTCATTGCAACATCTCCTTCTTTGATGCTATTCACGTGCTAGCTAGCCATATGAATCACCTCCTGTAGCTCGATAGTTTGAGATGAAACATAGTTTGCAACTACTTCTACGTTTGTTTCTCCAACATTGGGTGAATCAACTAAATCATTAGATCCAGTTGAATGTCGTGGGGAGGTATTCGACGCAGGAATGAAAGGAGTATAATCTTCAACATCACTTGTCAAGTCTATAATAGTAATTGGTGTGTACTCTTTAGAATCATTAGTTAAGTCTATTATTTCATTAACTTCGGCATGATTATCCATTACCTGACAATAGAAACAAAAACACATATATTAAATACATTATAACATTGAAATACATTTGGATGAAATCATTAATCACATAATTATTTATTCATCTAATTTAACTTCTATAATAGATTTTAAAAATAAAATGAATATATTTGTTGCTTACATAATTTATTTTTTTTACTCTAGATAATTAAATCATTATAAATTTAAAGTACTTAATTTAATTTTAGAATCTAAAAATTAATAATTAAAAAGTAAAAAGTAAGGAAACAATTTTTATTTTTTTTAAAGCAAAGGCAGAAGCCCATATATTTATATTTATAATAATATAATTTTGTACATAGTATTATAAGTCTTGATTTTATAAGTCCAAAATTTCCCCATCTTTCAAATACAGCAATACAATGCCCAGGGAACCAAAATATATTCCCAAAAATTTCCCAAAACACCCATACTACAAACTTTTTATAGACCTGGTACCCTAGTACATTGCTCAAAAAGCCTAGAAAAAACTATCAGTCCTTCAAACATTGTTTCATAAACCCAAAATCATGATACAAAAAACTGCTTGTAGTTATGGTAACTAATCTTTTCCTTGCGCATTCTACACAAAATTTTCATCTTGAGCCTCTAAATTCTATGTAGCTTGACTTGGTCGAATCACAGGAGCAGCCATAGAACCATTAGCTGCAACTGGAATGCGATGATCATGCCACCCACGAACATTGGACCCAATGCCTTCAAACGGAACTTCCTCTGCAACTGGAGCACGACAACCTTGCCACCCACTCATCTTGGAACCATGACCTTCATCCAGAACATTTACCTTTTCCTTTCCCCACTCCAACCGCGGACGAGCAACCAGCTTCATTCCTTGTCTGGGAGCATTTTCTGCATTTTCATGAACAATCTTTGCATCCACTCGACCCACATTCGCAAGAGAGGAAAAACCTCGACCTATCCTTCCAACAGAGTTTACGGGAGGGGTTATGAGCAGTGAAGAGCAAAATAGCGTAATACTTATCTTTTATAGCCATGTCCATGTTCACACAAACCTTTCGACAATTTTTTCTCAGTGTATTCAACAACCTATTGTCACTCTTATATTGCAAAGCCAACCTAATAGACTCATAAATCTCCTCAAACCCATGACGGTGATAAATAAAATCCCTTGGAAACAAACTTCCTATATCCCCATCCCCAACAAATACATTGTACTTTTGGGTTGCAATTAACAAGGCATTGTTTTGAAGAAACTGAGGCTTGACAAATTGCTCTGCTACAAACACTAATTCCCTATAAGACTGGAACAGGTCCATAATGTTTGACAACAAAATAGAAAGCACTTGAGAAGGGAATAAAATTCGTCTTGCACGCAGACTAGTCACCTCCAAACCAAGAATAGTTCGAACAACTTCCTCAACCCTAGGATAAGACAAATTAAACACCACCTTTAGAAAGTCATGAGAGAGGTATTCCTTAAAAGGGAGCTCCCATGGCTGAGCTGCCATATTCACTCTGAAATTCTAGGGCTTAAAATCCATTCTTCTACTTATCCTCACCTAGAGGCTTGTATTGGAAGACAAATTGAGCAAAACTGTCCATAATTGCCACTTAGCATCCACCTCCATTTATAGTCAATAAAACCATGTGAATATCTTTACTACAATTAATGACAAATATTTTGCTCGAGTGATGAGATAAGCCTAGAAAACAATGCAGACTGTATCTCAAATTGTTAAAACAATTTAAAAACCTAGTCCACTCACTTGTTTTATTAGCATTCCTAGAATCCTTTTATTGATATGCACAAAGGCTACAAAACTTTACTTTAAGAATTTTGATACGGAACGCTGGAACTTTAGGACAACTCTATAGTATCTACTAAAGTTGTGCCATGGAATATTTGATGCTTTGGTGATGGACAATTCTGATCGTTTTCTACTCTTACATTGAGAAAAGCTTCTGACCAAGCCCGAGATAGGATTCTTTTCCATACTATGACTTGCGGCTATCATGTGCTTGGCTAGAATGAATAATGCACATCCGTGGCAGATTAACAGACCCAGCGGAAAATAAGCCAAACAACCACCGCTTTTCCTTGCCACATATCTCTGACCCTTGAAAGTGAATTTAAAATTAGCACGGCTTCCTCTTCCGCCCAGCGGGTACCGGCGAGGATAAATATTTGCAGCCTCCCTATTTCCTATCACCTCAAAATTTTGCCCATCACATCCCAAATTTGTAACTTTGTCAGTTAATTTGTTACCCTCTCTATATGAATGAGAGATTTGGACTTCAAAAAAAGTGTCCAAGATTTGCCAAGCTTTATCCAAGATATACCTTAACCTCCAGTTCTGAATAAATCATTCTTTGCATGCATTTATTATTAACAAAGAGTCTCCCTCTATGTGAAGCTTTTGAATATGCATAGACTTAGCTACTTGCAAACCATAGAGCAATGCTAATCCCTCTGCAAAGTTATTAGTACAATTTAGCAAATGAGCTGCCTTAGCAGCTAAAAGGGAACCATTCCAATCTTTGATGACTATACCCTCACCTGATAGCCCTGGATTGCCCCTTGAAGAGCCATCAAAATTAAGCTTAAAGAAGTCTTGTTGGGGAAGTTTCCGCCCAGATTTACCATATACACCTTAGGAGTTCGCGAACAACAACGCAGAACCGCTTGAAAGGAGAAAGGATTAAGGCAACCCTATTAAGAGAAATGAATTATCTCTCGGGTGAAAAATTAGAGAAACGATACTTGCCTTTGGACATAAGCATTAACTACCTCTGAGATGGAATTGTTCAATCTTGTTTTTAATTTGCAATATTGACTGAGATTGTTATCTAAATATTCTTTTATTTCTCTCCCACCATAGATTCCAGACTACTAAAGCAAGTGCAACTCTCCATATGCAAGCAAAAAAGGATGACTTAAACAAAACCGGCCAAGCAGTAAACAAATCCCATAAAGTGGATGGAATTGGAAATGAAACATTCAGTTTACCTTTGATGAATTGCCAACATTCTTGATCCTAGACACAATCCAAAAATAAATGATCTACAGTTTCATAAACCTTTTGACAAAGAACACACTTAAATGGTTCAACAAACCCTAACTTACCTAATCTGTCACTTGTTAATATCCTTTTACGAAGTGCCAACCATGTGAAGTTATTCGCATTGGGCAAAACCATTAGATTCCAGCATAAGGAATATGCTCTATGTGATTGAGATTGAGCCTCAGAAACTGTAAGAGAATTATAACCCTATTTTATTGTGTAATTCCCAACCTTAGAAGGCACCCAAATTAGCTTATCTAGATCTCTTGACAAGAACACAATCCTTTCTTGCAATAGTTTTTGTAACTCACTTATTTGTTTAAGAGATAACAGTGGAGATGATAGAATTCTCCAAATAACTTTCCCAGAAATAGGGTCAATATTTTCAACATAATATTTCATATTGGTACAGTCCCATATAGTTGTTAACACTTGTTCAACTATAATTAAATCTTGATTTGACGACAAAGGAGGAAAGCCATTCCATGAATCTTTCCAGAAGTGGACACTTTCTGCATTATGAACCTCCCAAGTCAGAAATGGTCCAATTATCTCTCTGTAAGTTACCATGAAGTTCCACATCACCGAACCATCAGGTGGATTAGAGATGGTTAAAAGTATAGTTGGGTTATCATTATCCAAATATTTGGCTCACATTAGAGAACACCACCTCAGATCTGGCTTTTGATACATGTGCCATACCAGCTTGGATCCCAAAGCTAAATTTCTTGTAGACAAGCTATGCATGCCAGCACCTCCATTCTTTTTATTTGTGCACATGTTTTCCAAGGAAATCAAAGGTATTTTTCTTTTGTCATCCATATTTCCTCACCACAAGTTCTTAATAAGCTTTTCAATTTGTTGCACTATACCTTTTGGTGCCTTCAACACAGCCATAAAGTAGTTAGGGATTGTTGCTAAAAATGACTTTATAAGCCCTAAATTTTATGATTTATTTATTAGATGTGCTTAGTTATTTTTAATTTGCATAAATTATTTTTTTTACTCTAGAATAATTAAATCATTATAAATTTAAAATACTTAATTTAATTTTAGAATCTAAAAAATTAATAAAAAAATAAAAGTAATGAAACAATTTTATAAACCCTAAATTTTATGATTTATTTATTAGATGTGCTTAGTTATTTTTAATTTGGATAGAAAGTGAAATCCCTAAAAAAACTAAGTTTTTATGCCAAGAAGCGTTATACAGTGAAAGCAAAAACCTGTGTCAATAAAAACGCTATGTGAATTATTTTGACATCCAAGCTGGTTGTCATAGTGGCAGTTACACTAAGAAGACGCTAAAAAGTGGTGGTAATGGAATAGTGTTGTCAGGTGTAACAAACAAGTCAAGTGCATGCATTGTGAGTGTTGGTAGTGGAAGAGAGTGAGGCGCATGTGTTGTAAATGCATTCGCACAAAAATCCTAGTAACATAACATGCAATCATTTTGGGTAAGCATCGCGTTAATAATGGTATTTCCTTCATTAGTCTGTGTGTGATGATAGGTTTTTCTAAACTGAATTTAAAGATGCAGTTTGAATATAACTATCGCGATGGAATTTATAATTGATTTTAGATAAAAGGATTTAGAAGTTGTTCGAGTTTGTATGCAAAGAAACAAGGAATCGACTACCGAGAGGGAGGGGAGAATTTAATGGGAGTGAGGATCTTGTAGGAGAAAAGCACTTGAAAAGAGAAGCTGAGGAAAATTACATTGAAGGATTAAAGAAATCATTCACAAACTCATTGGTAATGTATAGATATTATTTCAGTTAGCTATTCGAGTCATTCTATTCTTTTAGGTATCTCATGTGGGTTCAAAAGTTTTCCATCCAAGTATTAGTGTGCTCAGATCCTAGATTATAAACCCTATTTACGCAAGTTTTGGATATTGTTCTTAAACATTGATCTTGCATATCAATTCGTTGCTCTCATTTAAATGTACTGTTACCTATTTTTCACTCTACGCTCAACAGGTAGAGCTGAATAAGTTTCAGCTCTTATAGGTACAGGATTTTTTCCAAATTTTGCTGATAAAGTGTTCGTTGAATACTCAATGATGTCATCTTACAAATGTATCATAAGATTGTTGTGCAAATGTTTAAAACAGAGAATTAAGGAAAATTGCACTTTTATTCATTTCGTGAAAATGTTGAATCTCGCACAAGCCGCGAGAGTAACTGAGATTGTTTCTGACAATCAAAAAAATGAATACTAAATCTAAGCACAGGCCACACTGCTGTAAATAGAATGAGCATAAAAAAGAAAGCAATTCATCATTGCCTGTTACGGCGAATCACTTCGTTGGTGCTTTTAGCTATCGAGCCTTCAAGCAGTTGCAGCCTCGCTTCATCGCTCCGCATACCTGCAAAATCATTAAGGAAATAATGTTAGAGTTATACTCTAAGCAATAGTGAATTACTTTCTGTCTTACGCCTATGCTACAGACAAAATGTAATTTGCGTTAAACCGAGCATTCATCAGATGATTGCAAGAAATCAGCAGAAAAACATAATACAATGGAAGCTTTCAGCTTCTTTTATTTTGCTAACATGTTTGTTTCAGTGTGCAGGAGCAGGTTTTTCATATTCGAATTCATTTCAGCTGATATGTGGAGTAAAACGGGCTCCCACAAGGGTTGAGCCCGGCATATCAGGTTTTCAATTACAGAGCCAGAAAGGAATACAGTACTGTAATGTCAAATGATAAAAACAGTCTAAATCAGCATGATGGAACTGACTGAGCATTTATCTTTTGCTCACAAATCAAGCAATAATTAAGTGGCAGTTAAGTATTGATTATATTTAATAACTCTCATTTTAGTTCTGTCTCTCATTCGTATTCACATTGTGGTAAAACATTGAGTTCTTTTTCATGGAAAATAAACAAAGCATTCAGCATTTTGTTTAGTTTCTTACACCATGAAAGTGCATGCACATTTTACAAAGGATTCGAGATAATAAGTTTAACTTCAGCATTATAAGAAGGATTTCCATGTTTAGCAAAAACAATGAGTGGAAGGAGACAGTAAGCTCATTCATACATTGAGCTGAGTAAATGAAAGTATTTCATTCATAAGCAGAAGGATTGCTGTTTCAGAAAAAAAGTATGATACCTTGAACTTTTCAGCTAAGTCAAAGATGAAAAATAACAGAAAAAAGTTCAACACTTATTAATTAATAGAAAGTAATATTTATTTGTTAGAGACAACATTTTAAATGATAAATATTCAGTGTGCCAAGCTGCGCCCAGCCACTGTTTCATGACAAGAGGGGTCTTTTAATCTATTTTCTGTCTCGGTTTTTAATGATTTTTCCAGAAAAATTAAGAGGCATGACAGTGGAGAAGATTAGATTACAGTGCACAAGTAGAAAGAACAACAATCTTGGTGACTAAGACAGGCACAAAATGAAAGTCATCACCTCCTGTCAAGAAAGGGCATTTACCATAGCAGCTTCAATGACAGAAATGGAAGCATGACTAAAGCCATATATCAAAAGCCGAGCCAACACAGAAATGCCTCAAGTTGTGAACAGTAGAAGGTTGAGTAACATACAGAGATTTCTGGGTACAGAAATGATGACTGGGGTTTGTGTTAATATCCAATCAACATCAAAGGAAATTTGTCAACATACAGTTTGCCTTCAGCAGAAATGATAGGTTATGAAATGGCTGAGTAGGCAATTACTTGCTTAAACTAAGATTATCAAAGCAAGCATATAACATACAGGTCAAGCACACACAATAAGAATGTCTGGGTATGAAGGAAATGCAGGGGTTTAGAGTTTGTTCAGTAAAGCCATGAAGGTGCAGGGTAACAAGTTAAATACACTGTTTATACCCAGATACGGAAAGGTGAATTTCATTCATAGCAAGGTTTAATGAACCACGACCTCTTCTATCAAAGAAATATATCCAAGAATGAATGCTACAGAAAATGCATTAGAAGACAGCGCGCTTAAAGGGTAATACTCATTGGAAAATAACAAGTTTCGAGCTCAATAGTGATGCAAAGCGACAGATTTGAGGGTGAAAATATTTACCAAAATATTTTCTGGCAACCGTGTTTCCAAACCATGCAAAAAGGTCAGTGTTCAAACTCAAAATTATTCAATGGTAGCCCGAATTAACACACAGGAAGAGCATTAAGTCACCACTCCAGGCAATGTAAAAGCACGCAAATTTTAGAATGCCCGGATGGAGGAATACCCAGCACAGTAATGTTGTTTCATTATTTGGAGCATGTCTTTTACTCAAAAATCCAGAAAAATCAAACCATTTCTTGAAGAGGAGTTTTCAAATATACCCAGATGAAGTTTCGAACTGAAGAATACATTTTCCTTGCTTTATAAATATTTGAAGTTTCAAACACAGAGATACAGAAACAGAGTATTATTAGCAGTAACCATGATGCTGTGAGGCCGCGGCCTGTTTGAACCAAGGTCAAAGCTTTGTCAAAACAAATATGGAGCTGTTTCAGTCATAGGTATAAAGGCAATTATTCAGAAAATGAGAGTGCAGAGTGTAGTGCGGCCTGGAGAAATAATTTCACACACCCAAAAGCTGAGCATTATTACAGTGCCTTTCAGGGGTATAGATAACAAAGAAAGAATTTGGAAATAACTCATAGCCGTAGTCAGGAACCTCCAGAAACTTGCTAAAATACATGGTCAAAGCCCAAAAAATTGCTAAGAAATTACTAGAATAATGAAGCCACGGCCAAAGGCAGAGATATCTGATGCTTATATCCATTCTTAGCTGAAGATTTTTGTTTAAAATTCAATGACAGAGATATGAAAGCTTACCACGTTTTTTTTGAGGTTTCATTTTTATACTGGCTCTCTTCAGATCATTCTTCCAGCATCGACCTCAATGGAAAGAGATTTTAACAGAGGACAAAAGCAGATGACAAAATATCAGAATACTATCATAATCGCGCCCATAAGATAGCGAAATTTCCATATAAATTCCCAAAAAGAGCTCAGATTTGTGGCAAATAAGTTCCTTTTACCTGTGACGCCCAGAATATGTCAAAAGATCATGGAAATCGACAGAAAATTGCATGAGTCGAGCTTGGAACCCTACTCGGAGTGGCGGCCAGTTTCTTCCAGAAACTTCATGTCAAATGTGAGAATGATTATGTTTTTTAGGGTTGATGTTTTTAGGTCATTTCTCCAAGTCAAAAGAATATTTTAAATGATGTGGTCGCCTTTGTATTATTGAAGAAATGGTGTGGCCGAATATTTTAAATGATGTGGTCGCCTTATAATCATGGAGGAGATAATGTGTTTAATTTTTATTAAAAGAATGTTGGTCGACCAATCTTCCAATTGCATTATTATATTTATAATTTGCATTATTCAATGAATAGCTAATTTGTTAAATGATATACCACAAATCATTTAATAAATTAGTTATTTTAAACATGCAAATTATAGATATCTTAATACAATTTAAAGATATTATATCAGGAAAAGTTAACTAGGGGTGTTAGATATTTTTATCATGCACATGTAATAGAAGTGGAGTTTCAGTTCCTATGGGCGAAGTTGATAAAAACGAAGCAGTTTTGCATGCTTTGAGCCACTTTTTCAGGGAGTTGCAGTTCAGTTGGAATAGTGCATGTATCAGTTACGACTTGGCAGTGAATTTGAGCTTAATTGGACTCATTTTTACTTGAGTTTGGCCACTTTTTCAGGAGATTTTCACTTGTGCTCGGATTTCACATTGTAATTGTCATCTTTTCACCTTCTGATGACTTTCAGTTCTTTTTGCATGCCTTTTTGGAAAGGTTTTTGTATATATTGAAAAACTTAACTGTTTTTCATTCTAGTTCTTATTTTCTGCCTTTGCCTTCAGCAAAGAAGAGAATCTTGTAACTCAGCTTTCAGATTAATATAGCAGTGTTTTATTATAGGTTAAAAGTGCGTAATTGCAGAAGATTCCTTTGAATTCAGGACTTTAGAGTTTGCCTTCTAGATTTCGAGCATCGTTTTGTGAAGAATTTGATCGAAGAATTGCTGTGTTTCGGTTCTGAAACCTTTAGTTTTATCTGTCTTTTTCACATATCTGTATGCAATTTAGTTTGTAATCACTGGTTATACATTGTGCTTATTAATGAGTTAATACATTTTGTTGTGAAAACCTTGTTTTCCTTCAATAGTGCATTAAATCACAAGCCTTTGTTTAAATTGTTCAAGTGATTAAATTATTGAATCTGGTTGTGTGGATTTGAGTTTTAAGAAATTTTTGTGAGTCATAATTGCAAGTCATTATCATTTAGGTGCAATCACCTCTCATAGCTTTAGGTTTTCAGTTCGAGCAAGTTCTTTTTCTCTTTCCCAGCCAAGTCAATTAGTTTTAGGAGTTTTTAATCAGGGAACCAGCCCTCTCTGGAGATTGATTCTCAAAATTAGGCAACCCACAGGCCTGAGAATCATTCCATGTTTCAACAGATTGCTAGGTTTAATTAATCAAGCGTTCGGGTGCAATCTGATTTGATAATAACTTTCTCGTGTGTTTTACATATATTATTAATTAATATAGGTATGCTAGTTAATTAAATTATTAACTATATTTTATTTGTATTATATATTGAATTGTTAAAAGATGTAAAAATATTAATACTAAATATATAGGAAAATGGTTATAAAATTACATATTTTTCAAAAAATAAAATATTAATATCTTTCTTTACTTATCTCTCTCTCCCCTCTCTCTATATATATATATATCCCCCTCTATCTCCTGTATCTCTCTATATTTATTTCTCCCCTCTATCTCTCCTATCTCTATCTATTTTTATCCTTTTCCTCTCTCATTCTATATTCATCTCTACCTCTATCTATAGGGAGAGATACAAAGGTGAAGCATTGGACCTTCCCAAAGATCCACCAATCTCAACACTACTCCCAACTATTTTGAGCATTTAAGTACATATTGTATGCTAGATTAGGAGGCATGTGTCAAAGCTCATATTTATTGATGCAAAATAGGTCCAAAGTCACAAATTTGATGTAGAGTTAGTTATAGTTTTGTAGAAAATTTCAAGTGCCACATAGAGAAAAGATATTCCAGTTTTTTATCATCATGTCATCAAATTTGGCACTTCATCACTTCATCAACATTAACAAAAGCAAAGGTATGTACTTGAATCCTTTGCATTTAAATTTTTCTATATATATAAATATTTTAATATTTTTCCCTCAAATCCATATATATATATATATATATATATATATATATATATATATATATATATATATATATATATATATATATATATATATATATATATATATTTATATATATATATTAGTGTGTATTTATTTATTGCAATAAAACAATTAACCTAAGTAACACATTAAGAATTCTAAGGATTTGTGCTTGGAAAAAATGCATAACAAATATTTTGTTGGATGTCGTGTATAGTTTAGAAAAGCTCAAAATATGAATAGGATTTTAAGGCCATATATTATGGTAGCTTACAATGCAAAAGAAGAAAGGAAATCTATTATCAATTTTAATCTACAATTTAATACCATATGAAAAATCACATGTAGTATTATCTAAAACTAATTCTTGACATATTAATTTTATAAAATACACTTACCATACAATAAAATTCTCCAAAGAAAGAAACCCTAAGTGAACATTAATTGAACCCTAATTGTAGATTCATAACTCTAATCATAACCCTAATTGAACCCTAATTGTAGATTCATAACTCTAATCATAACCCTAAGGGAACACTTATTGAATAGTAGTCCTAATTGTACCATAACCCTAACTTTGAACTATAGTTGAACTCTAATCCTAACCCTAACACTAATTATTATCCTAATTGAACCTTAACCCCAACCCTAATCTTAACCTTGACCCTATTTGAACTCTTATTGAATTCATAACCTTAATTAAATAGCAACCTCATCCTCAATCCTAACCCAAATTGAACATTAATTGAACCCTAAACCTAACCCTAAGTGAACAATTATCCTAATTGAACTCTTAACTTTTTAGTTGAAAATATTAAAGTGCCTTAGATTTTCCCATTCATCGTAACTATCATTCAATTCCTAATAGAACTCCAAAAATTTATACTTCTATAATTTTTTTAATACACACCTAATATTAAGGGTTTAGAGTTTAAGGGTTAAGGGTTTAGGGTTAAGGGGAGAGAGATAGAGGGAGTGAGTGAGTGACCCATTTACATATTATTTTTTATTCTTCGTCAGTTAAATATTTAGTTACTCATTTACTGTTAGTAGAAATGACCCAATAATTTAATAGAATGGACTATTCATATAATACCTTGCATTATAGAGCTCAATTCTTTGATATATTTCTACTTATCGAATCCTTTGTAAATAATTGTAAAATTATGACTCCATTTAAGCATTTAATTGATTTTCTTGAATCAAAGCAAAAACATAGACACACAATTGAACAAATTCTTAAAAGAAGAATGACAACTTCATTAACATTTCATTCAAAATTAACTCAAATCCACATAAGGAGAGAAAATATATTAGAATTATACGTTTATTCATGCTTATAAGTGATATCTACATACAATTTAAGATAATTTGCATATATTCATCCAAAACTCAAAATAGGCTATCTATTCTATTCCGTCCGCTTGGGGTTTTAACAACCAATGGCACCATAGATATCACTTCCTCATCAGAGGAAAAATATCTTTCTACTCATATATTCAACTCAAAGCCTAGCTAGAGCTTTCATTAGTTCTCTCCCTATAAATGAGCCTTGAATTCCCTTTTATATGACAAGAGAGCAACAAGCTTCGGGCTCAAATGTGATTTCACCACAAATTTTCATTTGAACAAAATATCCATTGCATTTGACTTTCATGACAAAAATTCCCACACTTTGAAACTACAAAACATATATAGTGCATGGACTGGGGTAGCATAAAAGAATAGGGAACACAAATTTTCATCAAAATCCCCTTGTCGCTATCCATGCAAAAAAACCAGGCAACCAAATTTCCACGAAGGCACCACAACAACTTCTTATTTACCCACCACCCTACCCTTACCAACACTCAGACCCTGGTATACACGCCCGCTTCTAGTTGTTGCCCAATATAGTAAACCCTCAACCTCCTCTTCTTTCTTGTCCTTTCCGAATACGGTTCTAGTCCGTCTGCTTGGGGTTTTAATAGTTGATGTGCCCACATATATCATTTCCTCATTAGAGGGTAGACCGTGATTGAAGCAACTTAAATACCGATAGTAGTCTGAGTCGGTCTCGGTTACATCATCAGAAGTGTTGCTCATAAGGTCAATGGGCACATCATACCAATTGAGCAGCAATGTCCTAGAATTTCAACCTTCTACTGCAACCAAAGTAGTAGACGGTTGCAATTTGAGGATGTTGCTGCTCAACCAAAGCACCTTCCTGAATAGCAGGACCAAGCTTTTGTGAGCTCAAATGAACAGACCTCCTTACTAACTTACTCATTTTCTCTTCTCAGAAAAGCACTCAAACTTGATTAGACTTAGCCCACAAAGAACTCTAACTACTACAAGAATGACACTATTATCAGTTAATTCCTCTTGTATTTATTGTGAGAGGTAATGGCAACCTTCATCAATGCTTAGTAAATATGCATGTGAAAACATGGCAATTTGGTGGCATATGTACTGTCACCGTTTAACTAGAGCTGGATGAGAATCCAAAGATCACTCTTCATGATTTCCAACAACAACATCTTCACACAGATTGAGATCGACGTGACTACACAAGCAAGGAATAATTCATTAATGCTTCACCAACCTTCATCTTCCTCCCGCGAGCTAGCAGGGAACAACAGAGATTTACATTAGCTTTTGATCTTGGTTGTCGATCTAAAACCATGGGTTATGAGCTCAATAGTGGATATTGGGCCCCACATTCCATACAAGACATACATCTGCATTTTGCTGACCTCATGCCAAATAACAGGGCAACACCTTAGGTCTGGGAGATCTTCTCTCATATCTTTGAATATGGAAAACCTACACATTACATGGTTAGTATTTAATGAAAGGCTTTATCTAAGCCGGCGGCGACATGACCACTGGAGTTAATGGATTAGGCTTATGTCACCGAAATAAAATTAAAACCCAACTTTGATTTTAATACTTTATTTCCTCCACAGGGTTTTATTTCCTAGGTCTCGATTGGCCCCATTAAATTCTTATCCCAACCCTAACAAAGAACAAATGATTAAGCTAAGGATTGTATTTTTTGTTATAACTTTAGATCTAGAGAATTATTAATGACCAGTTCTTATTTGTGCATTTGTATATGAATCCAATTGAATGCCTTTCCATATCATTATGGAAAATTTTATTATTGCAACCCTAACTCTAACACTAATTAAACCTTGACCCTAACCTGATTGAACTCGTATTATAACCCTAACTCTACCACTAATTGAATTGTAATCATAACCCTAGGTATTGTTGAAACCTAACCCTAATTGTATGAAAACCCTAGAGAACTCTAATTGAACCCTAACCCTAAAATAGACAATAACCCTTACCTTAATTGAACCCTAACTCTAATCCTAGCCCTAATTTAAGACTAACTTTAACCTAAGGGAGGGGTTGGTGTGTAATAATTACAACATTGCTGATGCTAGGGTTCCACTCACAGGCTTAGAAATATTTAGATTATGGTATGGATAGAGGAATTTTCCTCATCCTGTTTCAAATGGATGGATATACGACATGGGAAAGCTGGTTGTTCCAAATGTGTTCCTTTATGTGGACTTACTTAGAGCAGTGGCCAAAAGATATGACCCTATCACACGGGTAATCAAAGATAATGATGGAGGGGTTCTATTATAAATTAACAGAGATGTTATCCAACATACTTTTCATTTGAGTGAGCCAAGTGATCACTTGGTTCCTATTAATCTTGAAGAAATGAAGCAGGAGTATGCAAAATTGAAATCTCTTTTTAGGGTTAAGCTGCTTCCACCTCATTTGGTTAAGGTAGGGGGTTTACAATTTCACATAAGCCCTAGTGACTAGGAACCCTTCAGATTGAATTGTTTTGGAAAGCCTTTCCTGGCTACTTTCTATTCACTATGTCAGATTTTGGGTTTTAGCCCTGGTGTAGTAATGTCGATTGCATACATGTTCATGGGGGTGCAAATACAACACCCTAATTTCACTGTAACATATGACTTTGCTTCTTTTTTGGTGGAGAGGATAGATGAAGGACTGTCGAAGCTGCAAAATGGTGATATTGGTACTCAATTCTTTTGGTATTCCATATTGATGCATATGTTCTTGTTTAGGAATGCTGATTTCTTTGCTAAGAAGATGAACTTAAGACAATCAGTTAATGGAGAAAGATTTCCAATACAGATATGGGCTGGAGATTTGTCCTATAATAAGGAAAGCACCAATTATGTGCAATTTGATCATTGTTTTGCTACAAGATTGAGGGCTAGATTGATGGTAAATGTACCTAGGATCCCTCAGAAATTGCATGTTTTCCTTAGGCCGAAGGAGAGGAAACCAAAATTAAGGGTTTTACATAATTGGGGTGACATTATCCCATATCCAGTCAGCACTATCCTGAGAATATATGGATTTCAAGGAACCCCTCATATACTGCCATACAATAAGCCACCAAGACTAGAGTTTGCAGAAGTTATGTGGCAAATGGGGTGTATTCATGAAGATAACCTAACTAGAAAGGGGAAGGGAACATTATTCCCTGATTATATAGTAGTGTCTGAGTTTACATTTTCAAAGGGAGGCTGGACACATTTTGAAAAATTCTTTGTCGATTACCATTTGAGATTTGGTCCAAGGCAACAACATGATCTTGAAGGTTTCTTTTATCTTTTTAGACAAAGAATAAAAGGTGGAAAATTTGCACATGAGTTCAATTTCCCTAAGGACCTAATCAGGAATCAATTTGATTTAAATAGATAGGAATTGAATGAGGAAAAGTGGATAGCTTATAGTAAGCTACTGGATATTGTGCATGAAATAGATTCAACGTATGATTAATTGATGAAATTCACTCCATACCACAAGAGAATTGATTTTTTAATGAAGAATTTGAAGGAGATAATGGACATCTTGACAACCAAAAAGATAAATTTAAGGCTAAGTCTAGATACGCACGGACAAAGTGATATGCCAATTGAAACAAGATCAGTATGTCAGCCTACAGAAAGGTGTCCCATCTACAAGAGGAAAAGGGATACTGGTAGTGATGAGGAAGAAGTAGATAGAAAAGGGAAGAAAATAATGAAGGTGCCTTCATGATCAGGCCCAAAATTCAAAGTACCTGGGGATGTCAAAATAATTGAATTAAAATCTTCACCAGAGCACAGTCCCCCATCACCACCACCTAAGCCAAGCCCTAAAAGGTAAAGAACTGATCACCTACCTGAGGATCTCATAGATGAAATTATTGTTACTAATCAAGACATGTAGGTTGGTATGCCATCCCCTCCTAGGTCAGCTGAATTGGTTCTATTCGATTTGGATATGAAGGGTAAGAGTGTGCAGGATGCATGAATGGAGGTTTTTAAGGAGTTCTTAGATGACAATGCATTTGTAAAGACTTTTATATTCTTGCAATTGGCATGGAGGATGAAATTTGAGGAATATCAAAATAAATGCAAGGAGAGAAGAGAACTAAGGCTTGATAGGTCAGATCAAGAGAATGATGAAGAAGTGAAATTTGAACTAATGGAAGAGTTCAAAAACATCACTCCTGAAGAAGGAAGACAACTAGTGAATCAGGCTAGTGTTTTGATTTTTCCTAAATGGGATATCACAGATGCAATGGCTTTCAATGCCATTATGAATTCCAAGAATCCTTTTCAGGATTATAAAGAAGAAGTTAAGGCAACATTACAAAACTCTGCCTTCAGTGAAGAATATGAGAGCTTGGCAATTTGGGCATTGGCTCCACAAGGAAGAAAGCAAGACATTGCTGATATTAATCCAAATTTCAATGGAGGATTAATAATAAAGAGGGCTTCAGAGACTACAACAATCGAAGCCACTAGTTTAACTGTGAATGTGGCCAAGTTGGCCCAAAAGACTACTGAAAGGGAGGAGGCTGAAAGAAAGAGCCTAATGGAGAAGTATAGCATTTTAATTAAAGAATATAGTAAAATGCAACAGAGGAATGTTGAGCTGCAAATTGAAGTAGAAAGGTTCAAGTATAGACATATTGGGGAAACATCCAATGCTCTAGGAACCAACACATCACCTCCCACAGCAGGGTCAATGCCTCTTGCTTCTCCAAATGTTTCTACACCAGGGTCTCCCATTCAAAATATTGCTCTTACCCCTCCTCTAGAACAAGTTGATGAAGAAACAAAGTGCTCTATTGATCCAACAAAGAGGCAGCTCATGCAGAAAATTGATCAATTACAAACATCACTAAGGGTAAAAGAGGAGGGTTTTCTTTAAAAAAAAAATAAATTGTTACTCTTATTTTGGAGCATTTAAATGAAAAGGTGGATAATAAACTACCCTCTATACATTCTTTGTATTCTTTGCTATTTGAAGCAATAAATAATATTGATAGGGATCAGGGGATAGTGATTCCAATAATTCAAAATTGGGTCCCTAGGGAAAATAATCTAGATGTTATGAATAAAGCCTCAAGGTTTGATGTAAATAACATGCCCCAATCATTGAAGCCTACTTATATATTAGTTAAATCATTGCAAGGTTTTCAGACCTTACTAGATGATCTAAGTAGGAAGATTAGGGAATTGGTAAAGAACTTCAATGATTGGGGTAACAAACTGTTACCTGATATAACTGATGAGCAGGGGGGAATTAGAACACTCCAACAATGGCATGATGAAGCAACTGAAGTCATCAATAATAAAATTAAAATAATTTTTGATGACTCAGATGATGATTTGTTAGTAAATTGTATGGATAAGATTATTGGTACTGGCTCATTTTTGGAATCTTTTGAAAGAGATGCTAATCAAGTAGTGGTAAAGTATTTTCCTTATAGTACAAAGGTAAAAGGTGATTAATTTTGACTGGCCAACTGATGAAGAATACCAGAGGTGGGTGGCTAAGTATTTGAATGATGATGAGTAAAAAGAGTGGGCTATCGACAGGTGGCAAATCAGATGTTGTGGTTACAACGTTTCCATTTTTGTGTGGATGACTTTCTTGGCATGGGTTGTGCGTGGTTTTTTGTTATTGCATCAACCTTCCTCCACCGACATGATGAACAAGAATATGCTCCAAGATGATTATTGTTGTAACAATTTTTGAACAAGAATATTTTTCAAGGTGGTGGTTGTTGTAACAAATTTTGGAATATCACCAGGTGCTCCAATTGACTAGTGATAGGTGTACTTTCTGGTCCGGTGCTTGTTTGCTCCTTCATTTTCTATAAGAAGGATTTCAAGGCTAGAAGTATGGGTTAGCAAGTTAGATAATTTTTGTTGAGTCTAGGTGAAGTTGCAGAGCGAATTGTAAAGTCTAATGGTTTTAAAGAAATGCAATTTAGGTTTTGAGTCATTATTTAACAGGTTTTGAGCTCATAGAGATTTAATGTTGTATAACAGTACTAGCATTTGAGTTGAAATAAAAATTCGAGCTCATGTCTCTCCATTGTACATGCATATCTAAACTTTCAATGAAATAACTAAGGGTTGTTTTATCCATCTCACTATTGTGGTGTGTATGATTCTATTTTAGCTTTAATTCAAGGAATTAATCAAAATGCTTGAATGGGATTATAGGTAGATGTGTGCTATATAAGGATTTGATAAGTAGTCCTAGGTTAGAATGCACATTGATGAAATTGTAATGCAATATTGTCAGGGATCTTATATGTGATGTATTAAATCTATTATAAACCTCTAGATGCTTATGAATTTGACTCATGCAATGGATATATGGCACTGATCTAAGTTGTAATTATTCGTGTAGTTCAGTATTTTTTTGTCTTTTCCTAGAGCTTGCTACAAATTGTAAATCATTGACTATCTTATACAATGGATTGTGTTTAGTTATCTCATGCTCTAGATAGTTGATATTGTCTATAAACAACCAATTCTAGTTGATATTATCTTATTGTGTTGAAGGAGATCATCTGCTATTGTTAATGTTGTTTATAATAATGGTGCAGAGGTTGTAAACACATTAAGGGATCACCCTCCTAGGTCTTGCAGAGCCTGAAGTGTATGAGGTTTTTAAAGTCCTTATCAGCTGGTCTAGGTCCTTCAAGCTGCCCTCGATTGGAATTGGCAATTCCATAGGTATATTAGAAGACAAACCTAGTTACATTGTAAAAAGAACCAACAGACATGTCAACCACTGAACAACCACCTCTACAATTGACTTTTCAATCTTTTATGATCACATGAAACATAAAACACACTAATTTCAAGGTTGTTAACATCACTATTGAAATGTTTTAATTTTTTGACCTTTCAAACATTAAAAAGTACATTAAATTAATTATGTAATGGCATACAAATTAAAAACTTCATGAATAACTTATACATTTCAATTTCATTGATCTTCTTCTTCATCCAACTCTTTGTCTGTATCATCCGATCCAAATTTGACATTGTAAGGATTGGTCATATCATCATCATCGATATTAGTTTCAATAATGTCATCATCCACACGGATGTCATCTTCATGAACATTAACTCCTACATCATCATCATCTAGTTCCTCCTCTTCGACATCTTCATCAGGGACATCATCAACTAACTGTTGATCCTGATCATCATCTACATCATCTTCTAGTTGTTTGGTATCTTCTTCTTCCACCACATTATACTTTACCAGCCTTCCTCTTGGATCATGTCTAACAACAAAATGACCAACCCAGTTTACCTGGAACCTCTGAGTAAAATACTTGCTCACATTGGCTTGGAAGAACATAGGGTTCATTTCCAGCTCACTCAATCAACCTTGTATTAACCATGGTAAATCTATTATCATGTTCAATAATAGTTCTCTTAGGATCATTTTCATTCAATCGTAGCCTGTACCATAGGACGAAAAACAAAATTAACCTGAAGGACTTAAAGTTAACACTCAAGTATATCATCCAAAATCCCATAGTATCAATTTTTTGAGACTTCTGGATGTATGTCGCTTCTAGATGAAACATTAGTCACCTGAAAGACTGTAGTTATACCATAATCACTAGTTTTCTTCATGTCATCCAAAATTTTGATTTGAAATTTACAGCCATTGCACCACATAGCCTTGTGGTGTTTCACCTACAATATGTCAAACATGTAAAAATTATTGCAATATCCTCAGTTGATAAACATATTTATTCTTGGCTGAATGTATGCAAAGAAAACAATCTCAAGATATATATACATCAATATATACTTGAAAATAATTAAATAATATGGGTGATTAATATATTTATACGTACCTGTTTATCTCTTAAACCATATGCTAAATCAATTTCCCTTTGTGTAACATTGGAGTCTCCATTACGATGAGCTTCTTTAACCAATGAGGCCACACCTTCCCATGTTAATGTGCGACTAGATTGTTGGCATCATTCAATCCATACTGTCATCCAATCAAGATTGTTAGTGACGTATAAATGTAGTGCATCCCACTCTCGACCAACTATACCAAAATAAATTGAAATTCACAAACAACATATAATTAGTTAAATACCACAGTATACGACCTTAATTTATAATTAATGTATATTGAAGATTAAAAATTAAATAAGTACAATATACATAAAAACCATATGTAAAATGCATTCCAATTAATCTCCATGACTATCTTATAATTACCTCTCACTTTCTTCAATCTACCTTTCCCCAACAAATAATCCCCTTTGAATTTGTTAATAGAGTTGGGATCCCAAGTGCGATCTAAATGGATCTTTGCTGCAACTTTTGGAAGATATTCACTAATGTACACCATGGTCTGGTATACCATATATCCCTCCACCATAGAACCCTCGGGATGTGCTCTTTGTCTAACCAAAGCCTTCAAAAATTTCAAGTGCCTCTTAACCATCCACATTGACCTTGTGTGTACAGGTCCACACAATTCAATATCCTCAACTTGGTGTATGAGGTAGTGTTCTTGTGCATTGAAAAATGTTGAAGGTAGACACTTTTGCATTTCACACATTAGACGAGGAATTTTTCTCTTCCAATAATTTATATCTTCTTTATGGATTTCTTTAGATGATAGCTATCTACAAGTGATTCAAGGCACAAATATATTAACGATATTTAACAAAAATATACAAGTATATTACATAACAAGTAAAACAAATGGAAATTATAAGATGTATACAATGAATTGAACAAATCTCGCTACTTACCTCATGTATTTTCCAAGATCATATATAACTTGCTTGACATTGTTGTCAAAGTTTTCTGGGAGAGATAGAGGTAGAACATACTGCAACAATTATAAAATGATCTTTTCATTATTTTTCCAAAAGTAGTAAACACAATACATTGAAAAGTACATGTATTATACAAGTGTATATAATATACCAGAATAATTACCTTAATGAAGGTATGCCAATCATGCGTTTTCATCCTTGACCCAAATTCACCTTTCTTTGTTACTATATTGTTTATGTTTGCAACAAATCCTGTGGGAAATCAAATTTTTTGTATGACTTCTTTTATAGCATTGCTTTGCTGCTCTATTAATAACCAAGGAAGGGTACTTATATTAATTTGGTCTCCATCACTATTTAATTGAATGACATTTTTCATTGCATGATTGGCTTCCTAAATGTCACTACAAATTTTGACAATTTTTTCTTTGTCATGCCTTCCATACAATATTTTCCATAATGTTTTTATTATATTCTTTTTGATATGCATTGTATCAAACAAATGCACAATTTGTAGCTGCTCATAGTAGGGCAACCTACTAAATTGTCTAGGATAACTTTTCAATCCCTGTGGAAGCTGACCATTAATGTCTTGATGACCTTCATGAAGCATATAAGTTAAACAAATTAACAATGAAAATAATTGTCAATTACGACATGAGTAAAAGCAACACAATATAAAAATATAAATACAAAATATATCATATATGATAGATAAACAATTTGATCTGATGTATAACCTTGACGATTAATTCTAGTATATTCCAACTTCCATATGCGAGGTGAAATTCTTCGTGGTTTTGATGTAGTCTCCTCTTTCCCATTGAAAAGATTTTTTTCAGTAGTTCGATACTTATGATTTCTATGGAGGAAGTGCCTATACTCATCAAACACATGCTTTCCTAAACTTGTTGAATGACAAGATTTCACCTTTGGACCACAAATTGGACATGCAAATTTTCCCTTTGTTTGAAGACCTGCAAGATGATATATAATTGGATTAAATATGTCAATTTTTATAATTATATATAATGAATAGATTATTTTAAAAACATTCATGATATCTACTTCATCAAATTAAATATTGTTAAAGTGCAGTCGAACGTTATAACATACCACAAAAATGTGTTAGCCTTGGGGCATCATGAATTGTCCATACAAGCATTGCATGGAATTGAAATTGTCTTTTTCCTATTGGTTGGAGACATCATACATAGTGATGCCATTCCATAACTTTATTAACTCGTCAATAAGAGGCTCGATATATACATTCATATCTTTAACTTGGTACTTACCTAGTTGAATGAATATAAACATTACATAATTATTATAACCATCTTACTGCAATATATATAAATTAATGTACATGACTATTGAATGAAAAATAATAAGTCATTATGCAACAAATAAGACAAATGAGATGATACTACGTTAAAGAAAATTTATGTAAACAAATACCTGGAAAAATCATTGAAAACATTATGTGCTCTCTCTTTATTGACATCCATGGAGGAATGTTATTGTTGATAACAAAAACAAGCCACACTGAGTAAATAGATCTCAGCTCTCCAAATTGATTGACAACGTTCGCTCCCAATGAAAGCATGAGATTACGAGGTTCTTCTTTAAAGTGTGGCCATTTTTCCTCCATGTCCCTAAATGCAGAACCATCTATAGGTATTCGAAGAATGTCATCTCTACTTTTATTCTGTGCATGGTAATCCATCAATTGCGCTAAGATTTTGCACCTAAATAATCGTTACATACACTAGTGGAATTTGGCAAATAAATGACTACATGACTAAAAAGTTTAGTCACGTGACTAAAATTTTTAGTCATGTGACTAACACTAGTAGAATTTTACAAATAAATGACTAATTTGGTCATTTATAAGTGACCAATTTGATCATTTGGTAAAATTACAATTAAATGACTAAATAAATGACTAGTATTAGACAAATAAAAATGACTAAATAAATGTGCTCATTATTAAAATCATGGCCATAATTTTCATTTTAATAAACATACTCTAAAACCTTCATCAAGACCTTATTTTCAATCGTAGCCTGCCATAATTAGTAATAAAATATTACAAATAAAATTACTAATTAATACTTTTGTGGAATAAATATTTTGTTTTTTGTGGAATAAAATTACAATAATATTCTAAAAAAAGTACTTATTGCCCCTTTTAGTCATGGTCTCTATCGTCAAATCCCACTCAAAATGGCATGGGCCTTAATAATACACAAATCACAAAGCCTAACACTTGAAAATGAAACAATCAATATCAAAAATGGAGATCAGTATGACCTCACATTAACAACTATTTCTAGAATGTGTGAACTTGCAAGCCTATGCATAAAATGAGCCTTCACATTTCAATGATATGCACACATGCAACAAATTCCATAGGTAGCTCATCGAAAGCAAGAAGAAGAACGCTTATTGGCATTATCAAATTCAAACTTTTGAATGAACACTAATACAAAAAAGAACTACAGGTTAGTTACTTTGATTTTATCAACTACATTTTTCCCACGTCTTCCAACCAAAAAACCCTCATTGCATACTTAGTTACAGAGTGTCTCTAATGATTAATCCAAATTCCTTCTTTCAAAAAAGTAGTCATACACTACACATGAAACATTAATATCAACTTGCTCTAAAACATGACCAAAAAAACATCTTTCTTTTCTCTTTCTAACAATTTTCCTACAAGTATGCAAATACATAAAAGCAACACAAAAATAAGACCAAACACTCTCACAACTCAACCATTTTGCTGGCACTAAATGCCATTGGAGTTCCTCATTTATGTCATATTTTATTTCGACATTAAGTCCCAACTCCAGATTTTCTCGAGATAATTTCCTTTCACAAACTAGATACTCATTTGTAGATTGTCATGGCAATATTTACAATTACAGTCCTTCAAATTTGAATGTGGATCATTTTCTTTTCTAGGATTGTAATTGAATGCACCTAAATCCTTATGATATGGCTTCAAATTTGAATGTACCTTTACTTTTCCTTTATAGTAATTGAACGTCTTATGTAAGGGAACTCCAATTATTTGGAATTCATGTCATTATGAAAGAACACTCATTATTTGCAAGCTTTCTTGCTTCCTCTTATTTAAAGTTCTAGTATAATTAGCCTTTGTGGATTGAGATGGATTATATTCAGAATATGAAACATCTTTATTATGCAAAAACAATATCTATTGATCTATTTGATGTTTTCTTGATTGTACTATTTAGATATCTATGTTCATATATCATTGGTAGATATAAACAACAAAAAAATAGAACAACTATTAAGCTTTTAAACTTTAAAAATCTACACAAATGACTAAAAAAATAGGAAAAATTATTTGCACAAATGATGACAAAGGCTTCAAAAAAGAGAATCAAAAGAAAAGGTAATTTGTAGGTATTGGCAACACAAATTACTGTGCATGATTTATTAGTTTAAAATCTATTAAACTTTAAATTTATTTCAAAAAACATAAACTATATTGCCTATAGTATCCAAACACATTGACAACAACTTTAATAATACTACTGCTTTATGTAGTAACCAACTGTAATATTGTTAAAAAGTAATTGGTGAACATCATGGCTTTCAAATCACCCCCACTTAAAAGCAAAAAGTGAAGATACTAGCTAATGTCTTTTAAAGGATTAATTTAAAGGGAATAGATATTATTTTAAAACTTTAGAACATGTCTATTATGATAATTACTATTTTTTATTAATAATGTCTATTGCATGATTTCTAATTATGAGAATTTTCGCCTTCATGTCAATTTCCTTTTAGAATACATAATTTAGAATCTATGTATGCAACTAGACTTATGTCTATATAGTCTAATAAATTTTATATTAATTAAAAATGGTGTTAAGGGCCGCACACAATACATGAAAATCTAAGGCCAACAACAATGAGTTCTATGAGTAGAATTAAAAAATATATTTTTAATTACTTTTATTTCATAAAAGTATACTTACAGGTGCGGGAAAATTCACCACCATGAAAATTCATCTCAAAGGAAAATTCACCACCACAATTCAAATCAAATTTTCTCTGCGATGATGAATTTTCAGTCGAGGTGAATTGCTAGTGGTGAATTTTCCTTGAGGTGAATTTGTCATGGCAGTGATTCCCATGGTGAATTGCTAGAGAAGAGAGTATTATTTTCTTAAAAATTAGTATGATGTGTTGTCCCTTTTTAATAAAGATGTAATTGTCTTTTTATAGTCACCCCCACTTAAAAGCAAAAAGTGAAGATACTAGCTAATGTATTTTAAAGGATTAATTTAAAGGGAATAGATATTATTTTAAAACTTTAGAACATGTCTAGATTTTTTTTTCTTCTATAATTTACGGAATAGATTTGGTGTATTCCACACATTTACAAGCCATTTAATAAGAGACATCCCTCCTCTATCCTTTAATACCATTTCTAGCATGTGGGTCTCTCTTTGTTGATCATCTAGACTACAATATAGTTCAATAATGGAGTAGGTTCAATACTATGCAATATTGATTGTTAGGTTTCTATTCAAGCTTTTATCTTCCTCTAGACTTATGTTTGTTATGAATAAATGTAGTGCTTATAAGATTTTCCAAATTTCCCAAAAAAATTCTAGGATTAATTATATTTACAAGAATATTCTCATTGGAAATATTCTAAGATTAATATTTTTTATCACATTTCTTATGGAAACTAATTAAAACTGATGTTTCTTCTCATCTTTTCGATGGCTCTCTCTTGCGTCTGCTGCTATAGCCATTAAAACTGTTGTTTTTTCCCATCTTTTCGATGGTTCTAAGTTGGATCTCTCATCTGCTGTTATAGTCGTGGCATTGCACTTGGGATGCAACTTCTTTTGGCAGGAAAGCTTACAATGGGTATGGCAGGAAGTGGCCATTGTATTGGCTTTTTAACGATGAGGATATGTAGAAAATATTATGCCCTAGTTTCTATTTTCTTCAACCCGTGGGTCATCTGCAAGCAAACATGTAATATTATTAAAAACCCAGATCTTTATGCAAAACAAATTCATTCTAAAACAAATTTTTGTACATTAATAGTCTATTTTCATTGTTTATCTCAATAGATTGATACAATTAGTGTTCTCAAACTAATTTTCCAACTACTAATGACAACTATAAAGTCATTCCTAATTGTTTCATTATATGGTGGTGTGACTGCGAATACACAAGAAATTCAGTTATGAGAATGGTGAATTTAAATAAGAACCTTCAAATTTTTCACATTTGTTTTCAAGTCTATTTTTGATATCATAGTAGACAAGATGAAAAAAATCTAAAATTTTACATACAACACAAATGGATGCATAGGTGAATGTAAAGATAGAGATACCAAGAATTAATGGGTTTTGCGTCTACCAGGTGAGCCTTTATGCTGATATTTTTGTAAGTTCTTAAAAAAAATTATTTGAAATGGCATTTTTAGTACTCTGACATAAGCATCATTATTTCTTTTCATATTCAAGATGCTAATTACTTTTATCAAAAATATTAGGATCCAGCTGTGACAGAAATTGCATGTGCTTCCCTAAATTAGGAGATAAAACTTTGATTGTTCGCCGTGCTATAGCCAGGTATAGATATGCATGAGGCTATAATACAATTGAATCTATATTATTTGTTTTTAATCTGTACTTCTGACAATCTAATTGATTCCATCTTATTTCCTTCTCATAGCAGTGGTCAACCAAAACCAGACCAAGAGAATGTCTTAGCTCAGGCTCAACAACACATAGCTTTACAGGTAAGACTGGTGAATCATCTTTATAGTGAGAAAATAGATTTGGATTCCTTTTCTATTGTGATTCTATGTCTCTTATTCATGTATGGTAACCAAAGAATTATTTTGGTATATCTATAGAAACTTGTATGTATCTATAAATGATGACTTGTGGCTATCAAGGTGGGATAGAGTCTTAAAAGGGCATTAGGTCTCCAAGGTGTTTTCCATCACAGAATCAAAGTGTCTAGAAACTATTTTGTGAAAGCTATCTAAGGTGACTCAAAGGTTAGAAGTAGTCTTAAAGGTAGGGTTACTATTGTTGATGTTTGAGCAAGGTGGTTCCTATGTTCTCATAATAGTATAGTAAACTACCCCTCAATCTATGCACATTCCACTTCATATTATTTTTAAAGGACTGTCCCTTCACACACAGTCCATTAATCACTGCCATAAACTTACTCATTTACATCTAATCTTTTGCACTTATGACTAATTTGTCAAGCCTAAACATTTCCCTTGCATTTAGTTGATTGTCCTTTCAACCACATTCTGTCAAATAGTTCTTCAATAGGAAGTTGTTCTGAAACATTCAGAGAAAGTACAATTCAATTACTTATATATGCACTTGCATTAGGTCCTATTAGCATTTTTGAAGAACAGGGACATTACTTTGCCTCATACTGAATCCAAAATCAGTAACTTTTTTGGCATGAAAGGTGACTGTGAACTTTGATATGTTGCCTCTTAACAGATTCATGGTGAGTGTTCATCTCTAGGAACACATACTCTAACAAATGACCCAACTCATGAGAATATTGATGTATGCTATCTGAATCTTTGATTATAGACTATTGTAATCTTCAAAAATTCATATGCCCTTCTTGCAAGGTGAACCATTATTGCTTTGCTTGAAGTCTTCCCCTGAACCCTTTCCTTCATTAGTTGGCAATTCCTATCCTTCTTGGCCATTCTTGGACTATACTTTTGCATTAGAATAATATTTTTGACTATTTCTTTCCACATGCATTCATCTTGACTATCCAAACTTTACAATCTCTCATCACTATTATTGAATCTTTTGCAATGTGGCTATCATCCCCTATCTCTTGATCACTAGCCTCATTATGCTTGATCGCCTATGTGTAGAGTCTCCCCAAATTTGTCTTCATTGCATAGTGAACTGTTATTCTTGCTTATACCATCTATAAATATGC
The DNA here is from genome assembly GCA_007258455.2 of Sequoia sempervirens. Lineage (NCBI taxonomy): Eukaryota > Viridiplantae > Streptophyta > Pinopsida > Cupressales > Cupressaceae > Sequoia > Sequoia sempervirens. The sequence goes on from VDFB02086081.1 coordinate 296,341,665, forward strand.
CTCCTATTCTTTCAACCTCTTATATGTTATCTCTTTCAGTAGGTTGTATTCCTTAATGACTATTAATATTGTCACTTGTTTGATGCTTTGTTTTGTATGTATCTATAAATGATGACTTGTGGCTATCAAGGTGGGATAGAGTCTTAAAAGGGAATTAGGTCTCCAAGGTGTTTTCCATCACAGAATTAAAGTTTCTAGAAACTATTTTGTGAAAGCTATCTAAGGTGACTCAAAGGTTAGAAGTAGTCTTAAATGTAGGGTTACTATTGTTGATGTTTGACCAAGGTGGTTCCTATGTTCTCATAATAGTATAGTGAACTACCCCCCAATCTATGCACATTCCACTTCATATCAAGTTTAAAGGACTGTCCCTTCACACATAGTCCATTAATGACTATCATAAACTTACTCATTTATAACTATCTTTTGCATTTATGACTAATTTATGAAGCCTAAAAGTTTCCCTTACATTCAGTTGACTGTCCTTTCAACCACATTTTGTCAAATAGCTCTTCAATAGGAAGTTGTTCCAAAACATTCAGAGAAAGTACAATTCAATTACTTATATATGCACTTGCATTAGGTCCTATTAGCATTTTTGAAGAATAGGGACATTACTTTCCCTCGTACTGAAGCCAAAATCAGTAACTTTTTTGGCATGAATTGAGGTGACTGTGAACTTTGATATGCTGCCTCTTAATAGATTCATGGTGAATGTTCATTTCTAGGAACACATACTCTAACAAATGACCCAACTCATGAGAATATTGATGTATGCTATCTAAATCTTTGCTTATAGACTATTGTAATCTTCAAAAATTCATATGCCCTTCTTGTAAGGTGTGTTGGAACTATAAATTTTTGAGCTTTTTCACATGTTTTCCATAACCTTAGGTTTCCATTGGAATCCTTTTCATAAATGTAGGGGTTTATTTTCATATCATTTTGCTCATATTTTACCCATGTTTCCCATCAAATCCATTGAGTCATGCATCTTTTACATTTTGGTCCCTATCGGCGTGAGTTCATTTGGCTCTCCCTGATCCATGTTATGTCTTCTGCTAGCAAAACGTCTATGTTGCCTATCAGCAAGATGTTTTAATGTAATGGAAATTGAATTTCATTGAATGGCAGTTATCGCCATAACAGTTTCATTGTCTCGGCGACAAGAGTGTTCATATCGGCATGAGTCAGGATCATCGATGTAATGCTTCACCGAACGTGTCATGTTTCACCAGCCCGTGCTTGAAAAGACACATATCGGCATAGGAGTCATATTCGAGTGAAGGTCATAACAAAATATGAATGTCTTGTCAAAAGGCGTATCAAAGGTTCTATCGGCAAAGGATTGAGGTATCAATATAATGTTACGATGATCTCCACATGTCATACGGACTGTGCACAAGTATTCATTTCGGCCAAATTGATGAGTATCGGCATAAGGTCATAGCAAAAAAATTTTGTCTCTCCAACTGGCACATGTGGAAATTTTTTGGCCAAGCTAAAGTTTTTTAGCAAGTGGTCTTGGTGATTGAGCATTGTCTTATCGACCAGCAACGAGGAATGTACATCGGTGAGACTAAAGTATATCGAAGTAGTGTCTTGTTGAAGGAAACTAGTCTTGCCGATAATATGTGAAGAGGGTCATCAGTGACAGGTGGACTCAGTCGGTAAGAAAACAAAAATGTCTTGGTGATCTATGGAGAGGTGGTCTTCAGTGAGAGTTTCAACGAAATCAGGGTGTTTCACCAATAGAGCACATTGGGATAAGTCTCAGCGAATGAGATGAAGGAATGAGTTTGGTATAACTTTTGGCATCAGTATGAGTCTCTTTGAAGGCTCATTGTCTTTCCAATGAATGGCTTCATCGGTAAGACTTATTTCCGTTGGTAGGAAAACTAAAATGTCTTGGTGAGGTACCCGGTCTCGCCGATGGAGCACAGGGGGACTTTGTCGACAAGAGTTTGCTATTGTCTCGACAACTCAGGAGATAAAGGAACTTTCACTGGAACAAGGTGGATTCTCTATAAGGTCTTCCTGACACCATTAAGTTATAGCGATAGTGAGTTAGAACAAGGTGCATTTCGGTGAGAGGTTCCTTGGGTCTCGGCGAATGGAAGGCACAAAAAGTACATATCAAAAAAATGTATTGTAATCTCTGTGATATCTCACCAACCGAGATGAGCTATAACAAATGCAAAGATGAAACTGAAAGGGAATAAAAGAATACTATATGGCTTTGTTGTGACAAACAGAATGCTACAGTGATGCGTGGGAGACAAATGGGGTTTTAGGGTTTTCGATACGATGTCTTCACAACTCAGATGTGTTACGGCGAGGCATAGAAGACCAAAGGGATGATCAGTGATATAGTTGCCTTTAGCATACCTCTAGATATTTTTTGGTGATTGCTTCAGCGGATGAGTAATGAAGACTTGAATGTTGTGGGCCAACATGTGAGAAAAGCCCAAATACAAACAGTTGCTTTCCGATATTAGAATATGAAACGATGTGCCTGTTCAAATACTGATATATAAATAATCATTCTCAAATGTGAAGGGGAGATTAGAAGAGAAGTAGAATATAGTAGGATAGAGTAGACACAGTTCAGAACTATGTTCCGTCGGGATGAGACTATGTTCCATATGTAAAATCATGGAGATATCAATGGAAGTCTTTTGATGTGTTGCAGTTGTTTCTGGTATCAGTTGTTGGTCGTGTTTATTGAAAATATCATCGAAGTTGTCTCCAATTGTGATGTTCTATGATTGTTTGAATTGGTGTAACAAGTTTACCTCTAGTTTGTCAGTACACATTTACTGTAACTATGTGATCAATTAATTGGTTCTTTCCAGTAAAGATTAAATCCTCTAAGTTGATCATAGTAATTAGAAGATATCAATTGGACATTTAAGAACTCAATAATTATAATATTGCATGTTTATACAAGCTATAAACCAAATCATATGTTGAACAACTTGAATTCTTGCCAAAACAGAGTACTTATCTCAAATTTCTCTTGACTCTACATACCCTATAAGGCATTGGTCTCACCATTCACATCATTCAGTCTCATTCATTTTTTTTTTACATCTGTTAACTAAGCATATTAGGATTTAGTCTTCATTTTATTATACAGTTTATACCAAGTTTGATCCATTTTGTCCACTTCCATATGCCATTGTGGATAAATTACTGTAGGAAAGAAGATCATAGGTTAAGTCTACTTCATTTGTTATAGGTACACCTGCCTAGGTCTAGCAACACCTGAAGAGTAGAAGGTTTAATTATTTCAAACCTTGTTTTGTTACCCTAAAATGTTGTGAAAGCTTGGCAACATTTCATGGTTCAAACCTTCATTTTTGAGAGCTAACAAGGTGATACGCTTTTAGGGTCTTCATGTTGCTTGAGGTGAACGATTATTGCTTTGCTTGAAGTCTACCCCTGAACCCTTTCCTTTGTTAATTGGCAATGCCCATCCTTCCTTGCCATTCTTGGATTATACTTTTGCATTAGAATGATATTTTTGACTATTTCTTTCCACATGCATTCATATTGACTGTCCAAACTTTACAATCTCTTATCACTATTATTGAATCTTTTGTAATGTGACTGTCATCCTCTATCTCTTGATCACTAGCCTCATTATGCTTGATTGTCTGTGTGTAGAGTCTCCCCAAATTTGTCTTCATTGCATAGTGAACTGTTATTCTTGCTTATACCATCTATAAATATGCCTCCTATGCTTTCAACCTCTTATATGTTGTCTCTTTCAATAGGTTGTCTTCCTTAATGACTGTTAAGACTGTCACTTGTTTGATGATTTCTTTTGTATGTATCTATAAATGATGACTTGTGGCTATCAAGTTGGGATAGAGCCTTTAAAGGGAATTAGGTCTCCAAGGTGTTTTCCATCATAGAATCAAAGTGTCTAGAAAGTGTATTCTCCAATCGCTAAGACAAAATTACCCCTTTCGCTGATGAAATCTTGTTTAAGTTTTACCTGAGAGTTTCTCATCGAAATATATCCTTCATTTGCTATCGCCAAGATAGATGAAAATTAGGGAGAGGTTATGTAGAAAACTTTATGTTTCCCCGAGATGTTCCTTCCATTGTATGTATCAGCGAGACATATATAATGTCAAGGAGACATCTCATAGACCACAATAAGTTTCACCAAAAACCCCATGGTTAATATGTCGCTGTGATCAATCACTCTCGGGGAAATATCATCTCGAATAACCTTTTGTCACATCGAGATCACTTTTTGTTATATTTTTTCCAGTCACCAAGATATGAGAGCTTTTCTTACTGAGATATGCCCAACATTTTCCTTTGCCAATACCACATACAATCGGGGAGATGATATGTAGATCGCTTTAAGTTTCACCAAAAATCCATAAGATACACATTGGTCACTGTGACATAAGATTTTTCACACCGATGAGTCCAAAATGTTTTATGTGCTTCTCTAAGACAAACCGATATCAGGAAGACCTCTCTTAGAATGCCTCGAGTCATACCGAAAGCTCATCATACATTCAGGTTGCCAAAATCCGCTCACTAGAAATTGTCAGCAAGGCCCAACAAGTTCACCGTGACTATATATCGATATCATCATGTTTGACCGAAACAACCCTTGTTCGCATAGTCGGTAAGACAATTCAAACTTGGTAAGACATTCTCCTAACATACCTTTGGTTTGGCCGAAAAGAAACATTGCGAGCCAATTGGTAAGACATATGAAGTTCGCTATAACATTATACCGATGTGAAGTTTCACACCGATAGGCATCCTCATCTACCAGTCAGCAAGACACAAACCATCTCGTTTTGACCCTTCATCAAAGCCCCTAACTCTTTCCGATATGAATCCTCCAAACACGGGTTGGTGTGACATGATATAATCAATAAAAAAATATACCGAAGACCCCTGGCTCATGCCAAAAACCACCTATAGATGAAATCAATTCACTATGACACAAATGAGTCTTGCTGATAGGAAACACAAACTCATGCAGGAAACACAACATGGATTGGGAAGAAACAAATGGACACATGCCGATATGAACCAAAAAGAAAAGAAACGCATGACCCGATGGAAACAAGGGGTAAAAATATGCAAAGGGTGAGCAGAAAGATACGAACACAAACCCTAGTGCCTTTGATAAGGATTCATGTGGAGACTTAGGGTTATGGAAAACTTATGAAGATGCTCAAAATTACAGTTCCAACAGTCCTTTCAACCACATTCTCTCAAATAGCTCTTCAATAGGAAGTTGTTCCAAAACATTCAGAGAAAGTATAATTCAATTACTTACATATGCACTTGCATTAGGTCCTATTAGCATTTTTGAAGAATAGGGACATTAATTTTCCTCATACTGAAGCCAAAATCAGTAACTTTTTTTGGCATGAATTAAGGTGACTGTGAACTTTGATATGCTTCCTCTTAACAGATTCATGGCGAGTGTTCATTTCTAGGAACACATACTCTAACAAATGACCCAACTCGTGAGAATATTGATGTATGCTATCTGAATCTTTTCTTATAGACTATTGTAATCTTCAAAAATTCATATGCCCTTCTTGTAAGGTGATACGCTTTTAGGGTCTTCATGTTGCTTGAGGTGAACCATTATTGCTTTGCTTGAAGTCTGCCCCTGAACCCTTTCCTTTGTTAGTTGGCAATGCCCATCTGTCTGTCAGCTCCTCTCAACTTGATGAATAATTTTTTGCATAATCCAAAAAACACGAAATTCAATTCAAAGAACCTTGGCCAATGTCATTTTTTCAAAGAGATCAGGAAATAGGACATAACAATCATGCTTTAATGTTTAAGAAACATCACAGACAACACTGACCTATAGCTTTTACTAATATGCTTCAAATGAAGCCATGCTCTACAATGACCATAGGAAAACATACTTAAAAATAATGGCAATCATATACTGGCTATATCCATAAATAATTGAATTCAATTTTTCTTTACTAGTTAAAGTCAGAAATTTGTGATAAGCAATAGATTTGGATTTATCCTCTCAATCAAAATGTATGAAAGCATATTCACATTTGCTACCAAAAACAAACTCTTTAAGTGTAAATAAAAATTCTCAAAATGAACACTGAAAATACACCCCATGAATCAAATATTGAATTTCGGTGGCTGAAAATTATGCCATGTTTCATGCAAGCATAAAAAAAACATGAACTGAAAAATGGTGATGGCAAAAATTTACTACCTTGAGAAGTTACGATGAAGCTTTTCCAATGCCAAGTTTTCCAACTTTAGAGATGCATCCATGATATTGGTAATGTACCTGATAATTCCATTTGACTTTGCTTCTGCTCCATTTGTAAGTCTACTTGCATTCTTTGGAGGTAGTCCTCAAGTTTTTGCACTTTTGTCTCAAAGAACTGGTTTTTTTCTCTTCTTCTTTAATATGAACCATGGCCTACTCCAGTGCTACTTTCTTTTCTTCAAAAGATTCTTTGATTGCAATTGTTTCTTTTTTCTATTTTTTAATTTCTTTTTGAACCAAGGCTAAGGCATAATATTTTTGTGTAATGATTCCTTCACTATCTATTCTTTGCCCTTCCTCCTCCTTCATAATACTACTCATGGAATTTCCCCTATCTTGGATAGCATCCTCAAGCATCAATTTCTCTTTCCTTGTTTCTTCCAAAACTCTTAAGGCTACATCTGCACAGTGTCTGTTTTCTTCAATAGCTTCCTCCAACAAACTAACTTTCCTTTTCAGTTCATCTTGTTCTCTCTTAGCTGAATCTAAATCCTTTTTTTCCATTAGAAGCATTTCAATATAAAATGTATTTCCTTTTAGCTCTTTACATTCTTCCAACATATTCTGAAACAAACCATGTAGTTATTTATATTCATTTCCCTTCTGGTCAAGCACATTCTCCATTGTTGCTATCTTCTACCTCTGAATTTCCTTTTCCATTAAGACTAAACTCATACCCCTATCTTTATCATGGATCATTTTGTTAAGTGAATGCTTCTGCTTTCTAAGCTCTACACATTCCTTCAATGCCATATCTAAGGCAATTGATATCTCCTTGATAACCTCTTCAAAAAAAATTCTTAGTATGTCTATTTCATTCCTATTTTTCTCTTCTATTTCTTCCCTATCATTTTCCAACACTACTATTTGACTCAGTAAGTAGGATTCTATTGATGACTTATCTAGCTCTTTACTGTTAGATAATGCTTTGAATTCCCTTTCTTTCCTTGTATGCAGCTCTGTCATTCTTCTATCCTTAGCTTGCAATTCATCCTATAAATTAGAAACCATTCCAGAGTTCTTGTTTTCAAACCTTCTTGAGAGGATCAATTTTTCATTCTCTTTCATAACTTCATCCAATTTTCTAGTCGTGTCATTCAGCACTTTTCTTAAAAACCGCATCTCACTATCATTGCCTTTCTCCCTCAAAATTTCCCACTTAATCCTGTAAATCTCTTCTGTTTTTTCAGCCAGAACATGATCCTTATCCCTTCTTGTTGCTGCTACAACCCTTAAATAATGGGATATTAATTGCTCTTTTGACATTCTTTTCAATGGTGCTTCCAAAATGATATATGATGTATCTTCTGAGATACTATTTGATAAATAAGGCTCTCCATTGAAACAACCTTCACACAATTTTGTCATCTCATAAATTTTCATATTTCCATTCATGTTTCCATTGTTAGCTATTTGTGATAGAGAAGGTATACTACATTGGCTCGTTTTGGTAATATATACCTTAGAAGTTCCAATTTGCAATCTCATAATATGCATATGAAAGACTTGTAGATGTTTATTTCAAGATTGCTTTTTCTTTTATTGTATATCTAAATGATAATCTTCATTTATGTCGTGATAAATACTATGATTTATCTAGGTCCTAGTTTCATTATTGCCTATGGTATTTTTATTATCTGAGCCATTTTGTTAAAGACTGGATCTCTAGAAATAGTGGCCTACACTGGACAACCTACTCATCATGTATTTCACAAGCAATAGCCCTCATATAAATATTATTTACTTCTTATCATCTCTCAAGAAAAAATATAAGACAAGTCAAGACTCAAAAGAACTTAATGTAAGTAAGCTAGAAGCCTAGAACCATACCTAGTGTTCTCATCATGAAAAAAATAGATCAAGTAACCATCATCTTCTTTAAGGTCTAACCCAGAATCCCTGGGTACAAATATTGCCTTAGAACCAATTCTTCCAGGTCCAAAGTAAAAAACCCCTAGCACATTGCCTCCAACTTCAATCTGTGACTTCCCAACCTTAGGTTCTGCTTGAAGATCAAACTTTACGAGTCCCTTGACCTTAGCTATTTAATCTAGTGTAGTACCATACACATAAGGTTGCTTTTTGCACCCATGTTAATCATAAAGCAAAATTAGATATTTCCCAATCAACATGGTATCCTTGGTTATATGATCCACAAGCATTGTTTATGGGGGAGATAATGGAGAAAAAAACATAGTTGTAGTGTTCTAGGAAAGAGTGTATGTATTATCTCTTAGAATTTTCTTACCTGCCAATATACTTTTCATTAATCCTTGGAAAATCTACTACAAACTCTGATAGTTTCTTTTGTGAAGCCTCCCCACTCTTTAAATTGAAACACATCTCATATCTGATCACCATAGTCAAAAAGATAATACATTATGACTTATCCTTTTTTAATGCATAGGTTAATAAGTGAAGCACAAAAGAAAAGCTTATATTGAATGGTTCACATACAACTCATTCTGGAAATTTTTAACTTTTTTTTCTTTGATGGGTCCACCAACCAATTCCAGGTCCAAGTCAACCAATCAACAAGTGTAAAGGACAACTTCATCACCCTCCTCCCATGCATTGGCTAATATTTGGTACACAATACCCAAAGCAAAGACATATAAGACTCCTAAGAGATATCTCAGGTTTCCCTCAGAATGATTGACCAGCCTATGTAGAATAAAACTAACAATAGACGATTCTGCTCAATTGTGAACAAAGCACCATGCAAATATCAATAGGAACTTATCCAATTTTTGTTCTAAGGGAGAAAATGTAAGTATATAAAATATAATATTAAAAAATGCAAGAAAAGATGCATCTGGAAGGAAGCCAAAGACAACATGAACTATGAGCTATCGACACAAGGAAAGACTAAAATATGAAGCTTGTTTCTTAACATTACCAATATGAAATATGTAGCAGTTTAGTAGCTCAAACCATCTCATTTGAAGATCTTTTCTAGCATATCGGGGTAGTATACCAAAACAAGCCATTGTTTCCATTCATTCATATAAGGCTCTCCATTCATGTTTCCATTGTTAGCTATTTGTGACAGAGAAGGTATGAATTAAATCCCATTTGAACTATCACTACATGGTGTCATGAAGTAACTACAAGAGGAATATGGCCTTGTTCTCTATTTTGGAGTCTTGAGTGTTTGAACCAAGAGCCATGATGTGTATTTAAGGGCAATAGTGAAAGAATTTGATCTTTGTTGATATTGAGAGAAATATAGTTGAATTAAGTGTGTCAAAGAAAGGCAAGTTGAAGGTTTTGTGAGATGTGTTTTGAATCCTCCTAACTCTGCATCACTGATGAAACCTGAACTTTTGATGTCCAGGATGTAACATTGGATGGTGTTTATGATGGAATGGGTGTTCCCTTATGGGGGACTTTAGCTCTTTTCCCATTTGAAGGAGTAGTATTCTTCTTAGTGAATTTTTATTTTTGCTCTTGTTTTTGAGAATCCATCAAGGTATGGTTAGATTCCACCTCATTTTCCTCTATTTCTTTGATGCCCTTATTGTTTGATTGTGCTGATTCTGGACTATGTCTTTGTTGGCATGGGAATGAAATTGGATTGTTGTTGATGTTTGTTATTCTCCTAGACAGGTATTGAAGCACTTGCATGGGTGATAAAGCTTGTTTGGATAGGACTTGGAGACTTTTGAAAAGGCGGGCAAGGAATTCAGAGTTTGTTGCAACAAATTTGAAGTTAGCGAAGCCCTCTGCAGTGAATTAAGAGGTAATTTGAAACCCTCATTGCTGAAAGTAAGCTAATAGGAAAAATAGGCATATTCCATTCTCAGTAGGTAAACTTCAAATGAATGTAAGATAGATCTCAAGACAATGACTCATTATATCCTATTATTTTTGTTATGGTCTCTACTAAAATTAACTACTTTCAACAATGTTTTGGCATCTCTATTTTTAGATTTATGTTTTTTCTTTAAATCAAAAACTAAATTAATACTAGAATGCACAATATTACAGATGGATCAGTGTCAAAGGTTGACTACTGATCAATATCATGCATATGATGAGAGAGTAGCTGATGAGAGGGACATTGACAAATACCCATGTCCATGTAAAAATTGTCTTGGTGGAAAGGTGAAAAAAAGAAATATGATTTATCGACATATGATAAGATATGGGCATAGTGGTGTAAGCCCTTGGGCTTACAATTATTATGAAGATATGATAGAATTGTAAAATGTGAGAGATGAAGAGGCAACAGACATAGATGAAGTGGCACCAAACATAGATGAACAGAAAAAAATGTTTGATGAAGGGTTTGAAGTTAATAGAATGTTGAATGAGGGTCTAAACAATTATTGGGCCAAGTCAATGGAGGATGCTTTAAACCCTGTGTATGCTAATTGCAAGTTAAGTCATTTGACAACAATCCTTCAAATTCTTAACTTGCAAGTGGTACATGGCTGGACAAATGAGAGTGTAGATCAGTTATTAGCATTATTAAGTTCATTGTTACCAGCTAACTCCACATTGCCAACAAAACAAAGTCAATGTAAAAAGAAAATTAGTAAGATCAGGTTGGGGTATGAAAACATCCACACATCTATGAATGGTTGTGTATTATTTCACAAAAATCTTGCAAATGAGAGTGAATGTCTGAAATGTCATGAAGTGAGGTATAGACAAGGGTTGAAATCAGCTGTGGTTCCTAGAAAGGTTCTTCGCCACTTTCCGATAATCCCATGATTACTTTGAATGTATAGGTACAAAGACATTGCTAAACTTGTGCAGTGGCATGCCAAAAATAAGAGCACTGATGGAAAACAATGACATGTGCCTGATTCTAAGATGTGGATGGAATTTGATAATAGATGGCCTGATTTTTCTCAATATCCTTGTAATATAAGGTTGGGTTTGGCTCTAGATGGGGTGAACCCATTATCAGATCAAAATACTAAATGGTCAACTTGGCTAGTGTTTCTAATAAATTATAACTTGCCTCCATGGTTAGAAAATAAACCATTTTTCTTAATGTTATCATTGATTATACCAAGAAAGAAAAGTGTGACTTCAGATATAATAGATGCTTATCTAGAGCCATTATATGATGAGCTAATGGAATTGTGGAAAGGAATTCAAGAAATTAAATCTTTAAGGGATGCTCATTCAATCAAATTCACTTTAAGAGCTTCCCTATTGTTTACGATTCATGATCTTCTTACATATGGCACATTGTTTGGTCTCTCTGTTCATGGATACCATGGATGTCCTGCTTGCAAATTTAAGGATTTTGTGAGGCACTCAAGAAGTTTGTGTAAGTGTATTTATTGTGGACATTGTGCTTACCTTAAAATGGATCATCCATATTGTCGACAAAAAACACGTTTCAATGGTCAAGAAGAGAGTCGTGAAGCGCCATTGCTAATAATAGGTGATTACGTTGTTGAGAATGGAAAAAAAAGAATGTCATTTATTGAAAATGATGGGATTACTGGCAATAGATATGATCCATGTAATGAAAGCGGTGTAAAACGGTTGTGCATATTGTATAAGTTGCCATACTTTAAGGATATAGCCATTAGGCATACTGTTGACTTTATGCATACTGAGAAAAATATAGCTTATGCTATTATAGAAAATATTTTTGGTTCTTTTGATACTATTCCATCACGTGAAGACTTCCGAGAAAAAAATATTCGCCGAAATCTTTGGGTTGAAAAATATGATAATGAAAAAAATAAAAAACCTAGTGCTCCTCATGTCCAGACAAAGGAACAACGTGCACAATTCTTACAGTTGATGTCTTAAACTCGCTTCCCCACTAGATATGTAAGTAGCAACATTAGAAGCCAAACTGACATTAATAGCTTAAGAGGCCTCAAGACCCATGACTATCATGTCATAATAGAGAATATTTTACCTATTGTGGTAAATATATTGAGTTTGGAAAAGGGGCCAAGATTGGAAATTATAAGGTTGGGCCTAATATTAAAGAGAATGAGCTTACATGTATTAGATCCTTCAAACTTTGATAGTTTAAGGGAGGATGTTGTTGAAGTCTTTTGTCTCTTCGAACGAGAATATCCATCAACAATATTTAACATTTCTATGCATCTTTTGATACATCTACAATATGAACTAGAGCATTGTGGCCTAGTAAGAACGAGATGGATGTATCCTATAGAATGATATATGAAGGTTTTGAAAAAAATTGTTTGTACTAGGGCAAAACCAGAAGGCAGCATGTCTGAGGGATATTCAATGCAAGAGGCCATGGGATTTTGCACATAATATATGAAGGATTTTAAAAATGTCAATCGACATGTGTGGGATGATGATGAAGAAGAGAGAGTTGCAGATGAAGTATTAGAAAGCAATGGATGTCGCTTCAAGCTATCATATCAAGAAAGAAGTGCAATACATGCCTTTATTCTTCAAAACACATCTTTGTTCGATAAGTGGCGCATGTAAAAAAAATTACACAATAATTTGTTTACTCAGTTTCATTTACACATTTATGTTATTAATCTTACTATTTGTACATAATTATTCTATGTAGAAAACATGAAGAAGAGAATCAAGCTTGGATGCAACATCTACCTCAAAAGTGCAGATGTCATGATTTGATTAGAGGTGATTTTTTTCCAAAATTTGAAGAATGGATTGCTAATGTAATTAGTGATGCAAAAGAAGAAGGTCAAGATATAACAACAAAGGAAAGTGAGCTTTCAACACCTCCACATTTATGGGCTATGAATTTTAGTGGAATGTGGGCCTATGGTAGTCATTTAAGAGTGGAAGAAAAAGACAAAGGAAAGACAAATTGTGATTGTGTTGTTAGTGCTGAATTTCTTCATGAAATTGAGAAGAAATTTTATGTTGGATTCATCCAAGAAATTATTCAAGTGGATTTTGGTGAAAATAGTCCTATATTATTAAAATGTAAGTGGATCCAACCATCCACAGTGCAATTTGATGAGTATGGATTTGTACGTGCAAATACATGACAATTTTTTCAGAGACAGATGAGCCGTATGTTTCCCCTCTTCAAATTAACCAATCTTTTCTAATTGATGATGTAAGAAGCCCAAGTTGGTCATATGTCATTCAAATAGAGTCTTGTTCGAAACAGAAATTCATGGAAGTTGTTGATGTAATGCTTGATGGGCAATATGTTGATTTACAAGAAACATTTGAAGAAGTGGATGAAGACAATGAGGGATTGCTTGAAGAAGAGATTTTGATTACCAATGAAGAAATTGGAAGAGAGAATGTATTACATGTCATAAATGAGGATGAGGAAGAAAATCAAGTAGATGCAGACATGAGTGATTAGGATTCTGATCTTGCTGGCAATGCGGATGATTATTGGTGAGCCCCATTTTATGACCTTTTATTTAAGATTTTTATTTTTTTTTAAGACTGTTTTATGTTTTAAGGACATGGACCTTCAGACTAATACCTATTTCAAAGCATTAATGTTGAAAAAAGTTGCTTTATGAATGTAATATGAATTTATTTTCATATAAAAATGAGGATGCAATATGAATATGTTTTCATATATAAATGTTGTATGCAATATGAATATGTTTTCATATATAAATGAGGATGCAATATGAATATGAATATGAATATGAATGCAATATGAATATGTATACCATCATTGCTTTACTTTGACAATGATCTATTCTTGACAGCTCCTCTGGATCATTGCTTCCACTGTCATGACAGGATGTTATAACAGTCCTTGACCACTGTACTTTGACTCACTGCTATGACTGTTATAATGCTTGTACTATTTTAACATATTTTGTGCAGGTATTGTGAGGCTGATTCTAAATGGAAAGAGCTAGATTCTCATGTTAATTCAAGTGAAAATTTTCTTTTGTTAGTGTAAGGTTCAAGATTTGATATATAATATATTAATATTCTCCTAACCTCTTTGAAAACTTGGCATACTTGGCCTGATAAAATGCAATGAGTTGACACAACTCACACACAAGTCTTGGCCAAGTAATTGTATGAAACTTGTGATTTCTTTTTATTGAAACTCATCATAAACTTGACCCTTGACTTACATGTTTTGGGTGTGTACTCATCTGTAGAAAAAATGACTAAAACCCATGTGAATTTTTCATTTTTGCATTTCGTTTGTCCTTGTTTCTTACATCTGAATATATGACATCTGTTTGAAGGCCTTCCATGCTATAATTATCATTCAATAGTTTCCACAAATGTTTTTACCTGGAAATATCTATTCACTGTATCACAGATTATACTAATGCTATAGTGAAAATTTAAAGCTACAAATAATGTTCTTTTCTCCATTTCTCACTAGTATACAGACTTGCATGGATTGTTGATAAATACTTGTTTGTGTGCCAGAGGATGGAGGGATTATCTAGGAAAAGTGTCAGTAGTGAAAAATATCGTAAATAGTTTTTTGAGAACGATCTGTTCGTTGGTATGTAGCAGTGAAGTGTTGAGTTGCACAAAATTTATGTTGTATTAGTTGATATATATTTTTGGCACTACAAATATTTTTTTATTCTCGTGGAGATACATATTGTCCAACACAGTTTTTCTTGTCTTTGAAAGAAGAGTGTATTCTCTTTTTGTAAACTTGCAGTTCGTGGAACTTGGAGTAGAATAATGTAAAAAATAATGAATGGAAATCTTCTGATGAAATATCTTTAATCCTTAGATGTTTAAACTATCACATATATCTTCAACTTGATGAACCCAAATGACTATGGAGTTTCAGACTTCTTGGACAAATTGGATCAGATCACTTGACAAATAGTTATCTCAAGCAAACTGAGTAGCAGAGTAATGGAATCAAGCTATAGAGCTATATGAAATCCATAAAATGCCAATTCACAGTTAGGATAATATTTGATAATGAGATTTGCAATCTATAGATATCCCAAGTGTTTGTGAGCTCTTCTACTTCAGATGAAGGAGGTGTCGATGTAAACAAAGTCTGGGCATTTGCCTCACTCTGAGCCCATTCATCCCATAGAGACTTAGATATAACTGCTCATTTCCCACAAAGATCAGATTGTATATTAAACAAAAGAATAGAGGAATGAAACCAAAAGACCAGGAACACCAAATATATCATTGACCTAATGGTGAATCCACATCCAATGTGAAGGACTCCTTATTTCAATCCCAGGATTTGATGGATTGATTCAAATACATTGCTAAGCTTTTTATGCAACTGGCATTTCTGCAGGGAACCATTATTTAATATCCATTGATTGAAATAACCACAACATCTAATGAATATTGTTGTTTGCAGTGCTTTAGACTTCCTATGTTTTTCAATGACTGTTCATTAAAACTGAGACTTCATAAACTTGTATTTATGCAATTTCTGTTACGGTTAATTATCTTTGTATCAAGTTGCTAATTTATACATTATTATTTTTTTGGACATCAAGAAATGAGGAAAAATAATTTAAGGCGCAAATTAGATGATAGTGATCATAATGCTGAAATTCCAGTGATAGATTATGAGTGCTTTCGTGAAGAATGTGTGGCCAAGAATAATGAATATTTATCACGTCTTGGTTTGACAAACAGGCAAGTTGTAAATCGACTAAGTAGTATATTATTGATTTAATACCGTTTAATGAAATTTTATAGGCAAGAGCTTTATGTATATAAGACATGATATGATATTTTTTATTTTATAGGAAAGAAAAAGAGTGCAGAGGAAATGCAGAGAAAAAACAAAAAGAAAGTAAAGATATAGTGCTGCCAGCTCATAGAAGCCAACGCATAAAGGATGTGTTTGAAGTGAAATCTAGGGAGACCAGTACTGATCTACCTACTCATGCCACACCTGATATGGCCAAGGAGCATGAAGTTTCGGTTAATGAAAGTCATGAAGAGAGTCTACTTGCATCTAATGTGCCTCAGAGTGCACCTGTTGCATCTACAACTTTTGATGGAATTAGTGGATTAGCTAGAAATATTGGTAGTGGTTCAATAGAAGATGTGTCTGCTTTTGTTAAAAGACAAATATTGAGTCAAGATTTACACAAATGTACAGAGAGGAATGAAAAAGAAAGAATATTAGAAGGGAAGAAGCCATTCTTGGTTGAGGTATCAAGAGATGGTGAACCCATTGGGAAAAATGCTACAAGGTGGGCCTCGGAGTTGGGTGTAAGATGTAGTGCCCATTTGGATATTTGCAAATCAAATTTTGCATAGCAAGATCCATGAAATGTGGAATATGTTATATAAAAAATGGAAAATGCCTTTAACACTATTGGTGGACAAATCTCTAGAAAATATTACAAGCACAAGATGAGACTTTTGATGAACAATTTTAGATACAATTGCAGAAAAATAATCATGGAGGGAAATGAGAGGTTAGACTCCACTCTATCTCCCAAACAGTGGGAGGCATTGAAAGAAAGTATGCATTCTAAAGAATATTTGACAAAGAGTAATAGAAGCAAGAGAGCAAGAGATAATGTGAGGGCTGAATATACATTTGGCTGAGGTGGGTTGCATGCCAAAATTGACAAATTTGGAGTAAGTGTATGGATTTTTGGTTCTATTTACATTGTGTTATTTAATTCAATTTTTTACTGAACTGACTATATGTTGAAATTGACATTTTTTTTAGGTGGAAAACAATAATAGCGAAGCAGGAGTAGAAGATATTGTCAATTATATGGCAACACTAGATCATACTAAAACTAAGAGTAGTATGAATTGGAAATCTAGTTCATCAATAGAGATTTCACAGCCATTTTTTGAACGCCCAATAAGAGCCTCTCCAAATCATGTCAACTCAAATGAAGAGTACTAACATTTTAATGAGTTGCTTACATGGTCTCACCGAGAAAGTTTCACAGTTGGCTGCCTCTGTTAAGCCTATAGTTTCTACATGGAATGACCATAATTCCATAGATTCAGATTAGGTAAGAGGCTATTCCTCAATAGTTTGATTCTCAACTATATCATTTTTTTGCATACTCTTTCTCTACTGTTGTTTTTTCTTTGTTGAGCTCTTCATAATTGTCTTACTCTATATGTTTTTATAGTTGCAGAACAATTATATGAAAGCAGAACGAAAAGGAAAATATCCTATCAATAGAGCTCTCAGCAAAGCTACACAACTTCAGGACAATGTTGACAGTGATTATGCTAAATTCAAGGAGTATGTGCATAATATTGAGGTGAGTGCTATGAAACCTTAAGATTAATTTTTAATTTTGGCTGCTTTGGGTTTGAGCATAGGTCACAACCAAGATTGTATATCAGATTCATTTATGATTGCTTTTAAATCTAAAATGTTTGGAATGTGAAATGAGTGCATTTGAAGCATCTAAAATATTGTTTTTTGGTTCTAGTATTTTCATTGGTTGCTTATAAATGATAGGGAGAAACCTTTAGGAAATTTTTTTTAGGGAAACATGTACTTAAAGCTATAGCACTTGAACATAGAAATGTGTAAAAGTTTAAATAACCCCCCTGATTCTATTGGCAACCTGTCACAGTTGCAACACTTGAACATAGAAGACTGTAGAGGTTTAAATAACCTTCCTAATTCCATTGGCAACCTGTCACATCTATAGTACTTGAAAATAGAAATTACAAGCAAAAATTTTGTGCTTTACATTTTGATTTGCCTACATGATAGAGAGAAATATGGTGGTCAGATCTAGATTATATAGGAATCTACAGCCCACTATGAATTGTATTATGAAGAAAAAACAAGTTTATTGTATCTCCCAAGTATCTGTACAGTTTTGCTCCAAGTTTTACACATGCAAATGTACAAACTACCAAAAAATTTAAATTTAGGTATTTCATCAAGCAATGGACAAGTGACATGGACAATCAAATGAGAATTTAGGAACCTCTAATACATCCTAAGTTGGCTTGATGGTTAAGGCACAAGTAATTCATAATGGTCACATTAAATTTAGAGGGTTTTATAGTTGTACACCTCAAAACAATTTAAGGTATATGGAAAAATAATCCCCTCATTGATGTCTTGCACCAGGGGGTCTCATAAACCAAATTAGTGTCTCTTAGAGGTGAGATAGTCCTTTAAAAATAAAAAGCATTACTACTACTCCTATTTTTACATGATACAGTCATGATTTTGAAAGTAGAAATAGTGCTTTACAAATAACATCAGAGGAAGTACAAAACTCCCACATAATGTTAGCATGCCTCACCAGCCCAAAGTGGGTGATTCAAGAATGAGTTGTTGAATCAACTACAAATTTAGTGTCCAAAAGACCGAAAGTTCTTTCGGGATTCACCACAAAATAAATTAAGCTCACAAAACAAATTATAATTCATGTGCTTTGCTGCAGTATTATTATTATTTTTAAATATAGACCATAGAAATAAACCTACTGGATCAAAAAAAATGAATTAATCTCCTAGAGTCATGTACAAGACAAATCAAAATCCTCTGGAGCAATTTGCACAATCCAAGAACTCAGAGTCCTCTTGGTCTCAACATTGTTCACAAATGCTAATTCATACATACTACAAATATTTAACACAACATTCTCATTTAGTGTAAGAATAGGCACCCTCTCAAGTGCATTCTCTAGAACTTTAATGGATTCAAGCAAATTTATAACAGAGAGCCTTGTTATTAGTGGCTATAGCATCACCTAGATCTCGATCCAACACTTCTTCATACTCTCTGACCGCTGCTGTGTAATCCTTTTCAACCAAATACTGAAGAGCTTATTACGGTGTATCATATTTTTAAGCACTTCTGAGCTTGATGAAAATGGCACCTGACCATTGTCCACAATAGCCTCAATTCTAGAAAACATAGTCTTGGCACCATTCAAATCACCCAGTTGCAGCTGAAGATAGCCAACCCTTGAGAGCAAGAAGGGATCCAGTGGTTTTTCCTTGAGCAGCCTCTCAAGCCACTTCATGCTTGTCACGTAATCTTTTTGGCTTAGATGATGCCTCATAATTGAGTTTATAACAAGCTCTTCTCTCCGATGCCACCATCTGAGACTTGCCCCTAGAGCAAAAAAATTAAACTAAACTTGAGTTGTAGACCCTATGGATGCGTTGCCTGAGATAAACTCACCAAAATCCTCATCCAAACTATTTGAATGATGATCACGAAAACCATGACCACTACCATGTCCCACAGGCTTCCCATCTATCTAATTCTGAGCTCCAATATCCACAGTGGGAGTTTTTTACTTCCTTTGATGTTATTTGTAATGGACTATTTCTACTTTCGAAATCATGACTGTATCATGTAAAAATAGGAGCAGTAGCAATTCTTTTTATTATTTTGGTGTGGGTTCAGTTCAAAAATTCTTGCCAAGAAGAACATCATGTTGCTCCTCTAGAGTGTCCTTGATGAGTTGTTGAACATTCATGGAGGCATTGGGAGTCATTTTCTAAGAGTCAACCATCTCACCCCTGTGACAACACTCATGCAGATAGTCTGGCTCACTGATATGGAACCAAGTTGTACTCCTTCCTTCTACTATTGTGAGTAAACATTGAGAGACATTACCAAGACTTGCTTAGATGCCACAAGCCTAAATTGGTGTAGGATGTCTTAAGCCAAAGATATGCTCTAACACTGATGACCTGCACCACAGGGCTTGGGATGGGTGGAAATAAGGACAACATGATAAGTTATTAGCTAATAACAACTATATTATAACGAACATGCCATAGAATAAAAGGCACCAAAGTTCAAACCATTGTATGCCCATGAAATACTGAGACAACATAACGATGCTCTTCTATTGAGTAGGAACAAGTTACCACATATGTATACAAAGAAACAGAAGAATAAGAATGAGAATTCTCAAGATCAAAGACCAAGGATGATGATCCTAGCTGATTCATCTATGATTAGTATAGGTGAACCAAAGAGGAGTTGAGAAAAGGGGACATGACAATAACTGATTGCATGAAAACATAACTGATGAGTAATTGACTGATTTTTAACTATGATTGCACAACTAGCTGCATGATTGCATGACTACATAACTGATGGGTAATTGATGTGCTGCTAATGATGATTGCATAGCTAGTGAAGACTTGGCTTATTTTTAATGTGCTGATAACAGACATCATTCTAATCAACAAGAGGTTGCAAACCACTTAGCTTGGTCTTTAATTGACCTTGATTACAACTGTTGTCCTAAATAAGCCTGTAGGGCCATAGCAGCCTGTAATAGTTTTAACTAGAGGGCCATGTTAATAGCCCAAAAGTAGATTGATTTTGAGAAGCCATATAGGTTTCAATCATTTTTCTAGTATTAAATTTAGTTTCTCTAGTTAATGTACTTATTCTATGGAATTTTATTGATTGTTACTTACCATACTTCTGATGTAGGGTCAAGGAAATTTTCTATCATTGTTTAATCATAGATTTCTAAGGCTGAGTAGGCCTTTTCTTGTTTCGAATTTATAATTTTATGTTAAGATGTGACTAGAATTTACAAACTATATAGATACTTGGGAAATATAGCAAACTCATTTTTTCTTCATAATACAATTCACAGTGGGCTGTAGATTCCCATATAATCTAGATCTGACCACCAGATTTCTCTCTATCATGTAGGCAAAACAAAATGTAAAGCACAAAATTTTTGGCTATAGAGAAATCTGACCACCAGATTTCTCTCTATCATGTAGGCAAATCAAAATGTAAATGTCACTATCCTTACCTCCTTTACCTCTATATTTTCCTTGTGACCTACTATTCCTGCATTGTTAGTCCTCAAATGATCTCTACAAAAACAATTATACAAACACATAACTCAATGTGTAGGTTCCATAATGAGTACCAGTTGAATTCACTATAGGAGGCTAGGTTTAAAATTAGAGCCCTAGAGGTATGAAAGAAGAATGAAATTAAATTATAATTCATTACTGAGTCATTGACCAATAGAATTAAAGTGATGGGCAACAAAACAGATAGTATAACAATATCAGAGGCTTTCCATATAATTTTATTGAGATACAATCTAAAAATTGTAACATAAACAATCATAAAAGCTTGAAATGAACTACTGATAAGCCCATGAATATAACAAATGAGTAGATCTTGCTTGTAAGGAGTAAAATAGTTTTTATATCTTTCTATTTAGCTTGAGTTATAAATGTATAATTTCAAGTGAATTCCTTAATTTGAATGTATTAAATAGAGTGCATGTGATCTCACCAAACAATAAAAGTAGCTCCAAAATCAATCTTTTTTAAGAGCAACTCTTAGAAAATAAATGCAAGCAACTAGGAGAAAGGGGATTTTTTGAAAAGGTAAAAAGGCCATCACATGCCTAGCATTTTGTGCTAAAATAAAATATCAAAGCACTCACAATAGAGAGTTGGAGATTAAACTAGATAAACCAAGTCATATTGGTTTGAAAGGTGATAATGGTAACTTTGAGTTTATAAGTTGAATTGAAATTTTGAACAAAAATTAACTATCATCCACAGGTTTTGGATAAGAAATTATTTTTTCCTAGTTTTTGACTCCTCACACCTTGGTAGAAATGTTTGTTTTGTAATTTTCTCTTGTTTTCTAATATGTTATAAGGCAAGTTTGTGATAAGGTTACTGAACAATAGTTAATATGGAATGCTTGTTGATATTTAAATTGTTGATGTGTATGCACAAGCAGGTTGATGAGAATGGGTTTGTAAAAAGATTAGCTACTAGTATGTTGAGTGGAAAACAACTTGCTTCTCCAAACACGGTGAGTTCTGTGATGACCTCAGTGAACACATTTTATCGTATTTTCTGTGTTCTATGGTATTGAATATTAAATCTTACAATTTTTTATTTGTCTGAATGAGATATTGATTGAGCTGCATGTAGCTACTATAATCTAAAGAGAAAATTGTACAAGTTTATTAGTTTATGTTAATCATGCATAAAATTTTTCTGGAAGCCTTTATGCAAGTTTAGTAAGAACATGGATGAAGTGCAACTTTTGAACATCATAAAAACTCAACATATCTTCCAAGGATTGTTATAGATCAAATATAATATAAGTTGAACGTCATGCTTTGGATTTATTTTTGGCTGCCTTGTGCATCCCTTTTTACTAATCTCCTTATGTGTGGATGGAAACCAACCCTATACCTGGTCAAATCATTTTTTCAAAATGTTAACTCTGAGTTTATAAGCTGAATTGAAATTTTGAACAAAAATTAACTATCATCCACAGGTTTTGGATAAGAAATTATTTTTTCCTAGTTTTTGACTCCTCACACCTTGGTAGAAATGTTTGTTTTGT
The DNA here is from genome assembly GCA_007258455.2 of Sequoia sempervirens. Classification (NCBI taxonomy): domain Eukaryota; kingdom Viridiplantae; phylum Streptophyta; class Pinopsida; order Cupressales; family Cupressaceae; genus Sequoia; species Sequoia sempervirens. The sequence continues at coordinate 296,364,215 of VDFB02086081.1, forward strand.
AGTTTTCTCTTGTTTTCTAATATGTTATAATGCAAGTTTGTAATAAGGTTACTAAACAATAGTTAATATAGAATGCTTGTTGATATTTAAATTGTTGATGTGTATGCACAAGCAGGCTGATGAGAATGGGTTTGTAAAAAGATCAGCTGCTAGTATGTTGAGTGGAAAACAACTTGCTTCTCCAAACATGGTGAGTTCTGTGATGACCTCAATGAACACATTTTATCGTATTTTCTATGTTCTATGGTATTGAATATTAAATCTTACAATTTTTTATTTGTTTGAATGAGATATTGATTGAGTTGCATGTAGTTGTTTTAATCTAAAGATAAAACTATACAATTTTATTAGTTTATGTTATTCATGCATAAAAAATTGTTGGAAGCCTTTATGCAAGTTTAGTAGGAACATGGATGAAGTGCAACTTTTGAATGTAATAAAAACTCAACATATCTTCCAAGGATTGTTATAGATCAAATATAATATAAGTTGAATGTCATACTTTGGATTTATTTTTGGCTACCTTGTGCATCCTTTTTTACGAATCTCCTTATGTGTGGATGGAAACAAACCCTATACTTGGTCAAATATTTTTTTCAAAATGTTAACTTCGAGTTTATAAGCTGAATTGAAATTTTGAACAAAAATTAACTATCATCCACAGGTTTTAGATAAAAAATTCTTTTTTCCTAATTTTTGACTCCTCACACCTTGGTAGAAATGTATGTTTTGTAATTTTCTCTTGTTTTCTATGCTATAAGGTAGGTTTGTAATAAGGTTACTGAATAATAGTTAATATGGAATGCTTGTTGATATTTAAATTGTTGATGTGTATGCACAAGCAAGCTTATGAGAATGGGTTTGTAAAAAGATTAGCTGCTAGTATGTTGAGTGGAAAGCAACTTGTTTCTCCAAACATGGCGAGTTCTGTGATGACCTCTGTGAACACATTTTATTGTATTTTCTGTGTTCTATGGTATTGAATATTAAATCTTACAATTTTTTATTTGTCTGATTGAGATATTGATTGAGCTACATGTAGCTCTTGTAATCCAAAGAGAAAACTATACAAGTTTATTTGTTTATGTTATTCATGCATAGAAATTTGTTGGAAGCCTTTATGCAAGTTTAGTAGGAACATGGATAATGTGTTATTTGTTGGAAGCCTTTATGCAAGTTTATGTTATAATGTGTTATTTTTTTCTTTTTGCAGGAATGTGTTGATTAACTCAAAGAAGGAGATAAAGTTAAGGTGTTGGATACATTAGATGGTGTTGTTGTGGGCATTGGGCAGATTCACTCTCTATCTATTGCATATGGAGTCAACTTGAAAGGAACAATGGATGCAAATGTAAACATTTTAAAGGTCACAAGTAACATACCCCTTGTTTATGAAGACAAAATAGATGGAGTTGTTCGTCTGAAAGAGAAAGAGGGAACCTTCACACAGTGGCCACTAAAATATTTGCAAAAAATGACATAGTTGAACATATTTATCATGTACTAGTTGTTAGACATCTTGGCTCACTACTTTATGCAGTATTTTGAATATGTTGTTCAGGGATCTTAATTATCAAGGTGTATTTGAAAGACTTGGAAACTCTTAGACAACTTTGACATTTTTTATTATATTTACATATATACTCTTAGACATCTTTGACATCTTATAACTTGATATATATATTGATATATATTTGCATTACATTTTTTTATTGTAGATTACCTTTATTTATCATGATGTTGAATCAATCTTTTAATTTTAGTATGTTGTAGCTTATACGTACGCATATGTAATATTTTTATTTACTTTTATGTTTTAGTTCAAATTTAATATTATATTAGTTTTGCATTATAAAACTTATGGTATTTAATAAATTATTTATTTTGTGATTATATTTACTACCAATTAATGAAAACTAGTAAATAAAATGACTGAATTAATGACTAACTGTATGACTAAAGTAATGATTAAATTAATGACTAAATGTGACTAAATGACTAAATAACTAAATATATGACTAAATTAATGACTAAATATATGACTAAAGTAAGGACTAAACATATAACTAAATAAATGACTACCTTGACTAGATAAATGACCAGTTAACAATAATAAATGACTAAATTATTGATTAAATATATGACTAAATATATGACTAAATAAATCACTACTATGATTAAATAAATGACTAGTTAATAACAATCAATGACTAAATTAACGATTAAATCAATGACTAAATTAATGACTAAATCAATGACTAAATCAATGACCAAATTAATGACCAAATCAATGAGCACAAATCAATGACTAAAATAGTTTAGTCATAAATTTAGTCGCGTTATAAATGACCAACAATAAACTACTAATGGTCACGTGACAAAAATTAGTCATTTATATGTAATTTTTAGTAGTTTATTTAGTCATATATTGTTGTTTGTGTACTAGTGATATGTGGAATAATGAGAATATAATGAAGAACCTTGTGAGGAACTTTTTTTGTTAGTTGATCTATTCGATATCTACTGATATGACATTCCGGGTATTCTATGGTAAATTCTTGTTTTTTATGATAAATAATATGATCATTGGGACATGCATCTATTGCTTGATACTCCATTCTAATATATTTCATAATGGCACATAAATCTTGGTATGAGTGAGGTAAAATATTTGATGGTGGTAACAAAAATTCACCAATCAATCTACAACAAAAAATAATTTGTTCATATACATAATATTAATGGTACATATTTCATCCTTTATTTACTAGTGATGAACTAACAACAATTAAAATAGATGAAAAAAGATGGCATATATGACATACCTTAACATCTGCGAGATTGCTATGTTTGATAAACAATTCATAACGTTCAAGTTCAACGACAACAATACAGCAAAGAGAAGAGTTGTTTCAAAGCCTTCATAAAGGGGCTCGTATGCCTTGTCAAGTATAGGTAAATCATGAACATCATCAAAGTCATCTTGATCATCATGATCAAATCTACCACTAAATGTGGCATGGATCAGTGTATTCGTACCATCATCTTCAACTTTGTTTTCTGGCGCGTGAGCATCTTCTTCCATAGGATCATTAACTTCATCTTCGATATTCACAACTCCATGTTCATCCGCTTGCAAAACCACATTCTTCAGGCCATGATAATCCATATCATCTACCCTAGGGCACCCCACCTTTATAATAATGATAGACACAAATAAACCATGATCATGATCAAGTGATTATATATATATAAAATATTAAAACAATATAAACATTTACAAATTCAATCATTATAAACACATATATTGAACAACTTACCAATGGACGATAATCATGCCCTCCTTCAATGTGACCATGCTGCCTACAATTTTTCTCAGTTGTTGTGATTAAAATCCATCTCGTCTTTAAGCCCTTACAATTATTGCAAGGATAATAACATTTCCCATCACCCTTTCTTTTCAATCTAGCCCACAATCTATCAAGTGTCTCTTCATTTTGTTCTGGACTAATATTATCTGACATGATTTTTCTTTACCAAGCTTGACTATTTAGATTTTAAAAAATTATCAAACTCACACTCCAATAATTTTTATTCATAGACATGTAACATAATCTAAAAATTCTGATATTTTACACTAAAAAACTTTGGCATGCAACCACCCCTACAAAAGTGAAGATAGTTTGTAGTTAATGACCCTATAAAACACTTTACAATGTTAATTCCAAAACTTATTAAATTATGATTTTACTATGATTTCCAGCCGCTAAGACTCCTAAAGTCAGAATATTGAACTTGATCACAAAATTCCTACAACAATGGAGGTAGCGAGCTAGTAAGAGCAAGTGACCCATTCCTAAGGAGCAACACGTCGAAATCATCATTGCTAATGTCAATACAGATTTATCCTTTTAGTTAAAGATGCAATGTGTCACTTCTTATGATGAGCTTATCCCTAGAGACCTCAACATTGAGAGAGCCCTAATAAAAAACAATAGAAGCATTGGTAAGAGCATGATTAGGGTACAAACCCTAGGCCTCCGTAGAAATATAAACAATAACTATAGTGGATTAGTGAGGTTGTAATACTAGAAAGATTGAGACATTGTAGGTAATAAAAAAATCTTGCAATCTAAAGATTTTAGCCAATAACAAGCACACTATGTAGCTTAGTGACATTTGTAAATGCAATCTACTGTAAGAAGAATGGCAGTCACTTGAGATGTGACAGTCAAAAACAGGCAAAGCAATGACAAGATAATAAAGCTCAAACCTTGCATAGTAAAGTAGAGATTTTAACAGTGAGTTTCCTTACCCCCTTGCTGACCTTAAGGGTTTTTCAAATGCTTTTGGTAGTGTTAGACAAGGCAAATGGAATCAGGGAATGACTATCCAAGTGAAGTAACAGTGGTAATCATAGGTTCAATGTTTCTTCTTAGCCATTAATATTGTATAATGGAGGTAGTGGATTACATGTTTGAGCAGTGTTTTGAGACTCACCAAATATGGGAGAATAGTGAATAATACCTTGTGGACTGTGAAGTAGTGTCAATAAGGTTGAAGGATCTTAAGAACTACAATACCATGAAACAATGAGTCCCCTATAGTAAGTAGGCAGTCTATAGGGCATAGTTTGATTTTATAGAAGGATGCTCATGAAAGGAATCTTCAAGTGATAGTGAGTGAGCTGTTTGAGATTGCAGATGAGGGTGCAATACCCAGTCTTAAAGGAAGTTATCAAATCAGTAAATGTGCAAGAAAATCGAATCATACACAACAAACAATTCACAATGTTATCTTCCATAATTCCTTGAGTTTGAAGACAAAAATCTCATTGTATCTTCATGATGAAAGTGGTGACCTTAATGGTCAATCATTGGCAACCATGATTTTAAAACATGCTATTGTGCTTATGGAGGCAACATTTTAAGCAAGGCAGTGAGTGGTGGTTTGGAACAATGGCAGGTATGAAGGACTTGTTTTATATGCATATATAGTCTAGCTTAAGACAACATTCTTAGAAGAGATTGAAGGTGGATTATGGAACTCAAGGGTTACCATGAAAAGGATTAAAGCAAAGACTGAGATCTATTTAAAAGCCACGGTCATGAAGATATTAAAGATGTCACATGCAAAAACCTAGTAGCTGGAGTAATGAATACAGTGCCAAAGAGGATAGTGTGCTGGGGCAGATTTAGGAGATCTCCACATTATCTAATTACAGGGAAATACATCATTTATTTATTTTTTTAATTAAAAGAAATCATTCTAAACCCTATATAGGATACATTGATACTTCAAAAGCCTCTGAAGGAATTTGAGATTATGCAAATATATGTCAAGAAACATTCATAAGGTTTAGAAAATATTGATCACTCTCTAAAATAGCCCATTAAACATGGGTTGTGCTTGAATGTACTAAATAATTGATATAACACAACCACTCTGCATATCAACCAGAGTTATAGGCTCTTTATTGCAGCAAGAGGTAATCACTCTTCGATCATGCTATAATTACATCCTAACCTGTTAAACTTGAGACAACCTAAATGCACCCAATGATGATTGACACCTACATTATATAACCTGAATTAACTACATTATATGAGTGCCTCCATTTCTATCACAACATAGCCACATTAAACTTGGGTCACACATGAATGCATCCTATATTTGTTATGGCACAACTGTGCCACATGACCAATAGAGTTATGGATCACATAATTACAGTCACAAGAATTTGTTCCTCAGATGATTATGGTGATTCCACACAACAAAATTTGGACATGAAATTCTCAAAACCCTTAACCTCTAAAAATGAAATCTGATGAGATTTTGCTTTAAAATATGATTTTCAAACCTGGAACTACAAATTTGACTTCACAACTAAATTATGCAAAAAGACAATGACTACCCTCAACCTGGTGATATCTTCTTGAATTTTTTCTGATTTTTCCAAGAAAATTGTCCTTATTTCTCCACAAACTATCTCAAGTAGAGCAAAACACTGTCGCAATAAATCAGGCGAACTCACTTTTCTTTATGTCGGCCACAATTTAATTTTTTTAATTTTTCATGTTTGTCAAAAATTTGACGAAAATAATAGCTGACATTTTGACGAACCCCAGGTTTGTTAAAATTTTGATGAATGTCGGGGATAGACTTTCAAAAAATTGGAAATTACACATCAAATTTTACAAGCCCCTAATGAACATCGAATTTTACATATTTCGTCAAATAGTTTCATCGTATTTTGTAGTTAAATGTATTAGTGAGCTCATAAGAAGAATGAGAAAATGCATATCCAAGTTAAATATTTGCATGAAAAAAGGGTCATTCAGAGGAAATTTGAGGTAGGACATGGTTTTGATGTGGAATTCCAAACTGTAGGATAAAGGGAAACATGGTAAGTTTGACCCCTTATGGCTTGGACCTTAGTCACAGACACTCATTCGGAAGATTCTTACTTCCTACAATCACTATTAGGTGAATTTTTAGAACTTCAAGTACATGAATAGTTCCTGAAACCCTATTTCTCATGAAATAGGTTATAACTCCATGTACAATGTATAGTCCTATAAATTTTGTATATAGGGGTTGGTGTGCTTGCTTTCTGTTGCCTCTACTGCCTTGCTTGGGAAAGCTCCTGGGTTCTTTTTTAGTTCCTCTATGTTTGGTTTGCTTCACCAAGAGATCCATTCCTTTCCATACCCACCAAGGGTATGTGTCCCCAAGCATGAGCCACTGATAGAGCCCTCAAAATTCTTGATATTTTGAGACCTTTTTGTGCTTGGTATTAGCATGTCACGTCATCCACTGGTATGGGTTTAAGGTTTTACTTGGTTAACATGGTTTCCTAATTGATCCATCTACAGGCCTTTGGAAATTTATTTTTTTGTTGATTGATTTCCTAGTTTTGAGTGATATAAGTTACTGACCCATTTTGCTTAGGTTATTCAGTCAATTCCTATTGCAAAGAATTTTAATTCTACCAAGGTTGGGTTCTAATGTTTTGGCTCATAAATGATTTAAGTTTACGTCGTCAATTTCCAAGGATAAATCCTCGTCAACCTAGTTAGGGCCCTCTTTTATGAATAACTTCATTGCATGTGTAGGTTGGAGGATCGTAAGATCATAGGATTCAATCTAAGTCATTCCCCACTAGCTCATGCATTCTAAGTGAGGACAGTTTATTTATGGAGAGGTCAGAAAAATGTTGACACGTGTTTGACCAGGAAAGTGGGTCTACTCGTTGTGTTCCATTCTAGCACATGATCTTTTAAGATCAATGGTGACGATTGACAGATGAAAGATGATCATCACTATTCCTCGCCAGCTCGTGGAGAAAAGATGGAGGCTCGTTAAAAGCAGTGAGACCTGCAAGAAGCTGCCACGTACACTCTACAGCTATTGGTGGGTGGAGCCCACAAGTGAGTGAAGAAGATCTAATTGGAAAGTTTCTAGTGGCCATTTTTCTAGGCTAGAGTAGCAATGTAAATCCAAATTCCATTAAATTGATTTGAGTCATTCGAGAAGGCCATCTTAGCTGAAAATTGATGATGCACATTCAAAGCTATGAAGTACACCCATTGCAATTGTTTCACTTCATGCAAGTGGGAGTAAATGGTAGAGGTGACCTGTAAACTTATGCAATTCCCTTCAAAATTTGTGTATATTTCCCATTCTTTCCAATTTGGGATCTAAATAAGTGTTTGGGGTGATATAGAGGATTGAAAGAACCAATTTGTAGAAGTCATTTTGGCTGGTATTAGGGTTTATCGCAATTGAAAGCTGTAAGTATGAAAAACATAGTTTTATGCTTTTTCAATATTTTGAATTAGGGCTTGCTTTCAATTTTCTTTCAGATGAATGCATTTATTGCTTTGCTTTTATTGATGGGTATGTGTAGGATCATGATGGGCCAAAAAGTGGCAATATGATGGGTATGTGGCTGACGACTATTTTTTTAATCAAAATTGATGAAACAAAAAGGGTTTTTAAAGGAGATTCTCATCTTTCCACTGATATAGATTATGCTTTACTTTGAATTTAATAAGTAATTATTATTTATTTTCTATTCAAATTACAACTAAAGTCCTGATTGATAGGTTGATTGAAAAACATCTATATCTTTCAAATGGTATCACATTTTTTGAATCCAAAACATGCGTCGCATTCTATGTTTCACATACTATAGGATTAAAAAAAGAGAAAATGAATTTCATGAAGTTTTGACCAAGTTAAGCTGGTCAGGCATACGAGTTTTTATATTTTTAAAAAAGTTGTAATAAAAAATTCATAATTAATTACTTCCTTGGAAAAAAAATTACAAAAAACATATGCATCACATTGGGGCATGAGTCCTCTACTTATATTTAAAATATTATAAAAAAATATTATCATTTTATTGTGGTTAGGGTGGTCAGACAGACACCTACTTCATATTTTTTCCCTGAAATTTAAGTACCATTGCATTGAAATTTCAAAATTTCACCAAATAGATTTTTTTTTTTTTAAACAAACCTAGTAGTTTAGAAACTAGATTCAATTTTCTATAGATTCTATTCTTACATTTTTTTGAAATAATATAGATAACTTATTCAAATTTTTATGTCAAGTTGCCTAACTCTAATTTTTCTGAATTTTTTGCCACTTAAGGGCTTGTTTTTTCCATGATGATCCTGCACATACCTTGATTTGAATTAGGGTTAATTATTCCTTTAAAAGGTCATAACCCTTTGAATCAGTTTGGAATTAGCATTCGTTCTGAGTGATAGGTCGCAATTAGGAACTTATCGATAGTCAAAATTCTTCATGTTAAAACCCTGGTATACGTAAAACCCATGGCTCCCAAAGTACAGGCTGCCACCTCTTTGACTTAGTCCAGGTCATTCTCCCAAGATGTAATTAACTTGATTCCCCCATCTACAAGTAAGAAACCAGAATAAAAGGTCTTGTTTAATGGCCCTATTGTGAGAGAGGGAGTGATAGATAAAGCTTTCTTGATAAAGGATGTCAAGGCACCCTACACTAGATGGCGGTTATTTCAGCATTGGTTCAGAAATAGGAACCTTGGAGGTTGGATATGGGAAAGGTAATTGTTCCTAATGTATACATGGATGTTGATATTTTGAAGTATGTCACCTTGAAGTATAACCCAGTTTCTAGGGTGGTCAAGACATTTGATGGGGTAGATATGGTAAGAATAACTAGGAAAGAAATTGAAGAAATTGTTGACTTGCATAAGTGGAGTCCGGATATGGTCCCTTTGGACATGGATGATATTGCAAAGGAATACAAGAAAACCAAGGTGTTCATTAGAACAAGGATGTTTCCTTTGCATACTATAATGAATGGCATTGGGAAACACAATAAGCAAATTAAAATTGATGACAAGGAACTCGAGCCTTTCCCAATGAGCTATTTTTACAGTTATTTCAGAAAGATTGTGTATTTTCTATACCAAATCATTGGTTCTACCCCACCTAAGACTTTACAAAAAGAATACAATTATTTGGCCACACATTTGCAACACCCACCGTACAACATTATCTATGATTATGGTACCTATTTGGAATAACATATCCATAAAGGCCTAGTTGATTTGAGGGAAGGAAAAAAATGGGTAAAGTTCTAGTGGTATTTGCTATTGATGCATATGTTTTTGGATAGGGGAAAAAAGGTTTTTGAAAAGGATATCACTTTGAGAAGAAAGGAGGAAGATGTTGAATTTCTTGTTCAATGTTGGACTCAAATTATGGATAAAGATGACAAGAAATACAATTTTGTAATGTTTCAAAATGATTTTGCAACTAGGATAAGGAGGTCCCTGATATTTGAATTGTTAAGAATTCCTAGATAAATTCATGAGTTCTTGAGACCCATGGAGATGAGACCAGACTGACATTTAAGCCATAATTGGGGAGACTTGATTTTATAACCTCACAAGACAATTTTAAGGGTATATGGCAATGGTCTGGACCCATATGTCTTGTCAAGGGATGATTCTTTCATAATACGATTCCTCAAAATCATTAGGCAACTAGGAGCTTCAAAAATAGTGCATCTATTGAATCCAACAATGAAACGATCATTCTTTCTAGAGTAGACAATGTTTATTGATTATATTTAGGTAAAGGGGGTGTGGAAGCAAATAGTACATCTACTGGCACCTTATAAGTTAATTATCTAGTGAAATCACTACAAGGGTGGAAGAAAGAGATCGATAAGGTTATAGATTCCCAGATGAATGAAATATGTAAGGAGATTGATATTAATTTCTTTAATGACACTTTGGGAAAATTGACGTTTATTGTTAGCTTTTTGGAGGACTTTGACAAGGAATCCAATTATGTAATCACCAAGTACTCCCCATATAGGAAGACATTAGATAAAGTTGTTGATTTCAAGTGGCCATCTAATGAGGAATATGAAAAAATGGGGAAGAATATTTTTTGGCCGATTTGGTTTGTAGACATGGATGTGAAACATATAATTGGTCAAGTAGTGTACATGTCTAGCCTCAAAGGTATAATGTATAAATATATGTTTCATAGGAAAGTATCAGTTATTGATGATGTGGAATGTTGACTAAGATGTAAATTTGTTTTGGTCTACATGATTTTGTCGTCTTGCTCGATGAGATGGATGCACTATGGTGAAGAAAATATTATTTTTGACATGTGCTTTTGGGAAGGAAAAGTTGTTCCTTATAACGAATGTAAATAATCTTTGTCTCATATGTATTCCCTCCATTTTGTAGAATGCAAATATAACTGAATTAGGGAATATGTTTTGTAGCGGTCCAATTAGAATGTGAAATGTGCACATCTGGCCTAAAGCTTGTTTTGGCTCCCTTGTTCTATAAAAGGGAATCCAAGACCACTTGTGTAGGTCTTTTGTTGAATTTTGAAGCTGAATTGTGAAAATTCAGAACATAGAGTGAATATGTTGAGTCTTTATTTAATGCTTTGAGTCTAGGTAGCATATTTTTTTAAATACATGGTTTCTAAAAATATCTAAATGATAATGGAAATTTTTTGAGTCTATAGTCTCTCCATTTAGATTGTGTATACGAATTATTAATGAAATTCTAATCAATGGTCATTTCCTTAATTGTCATTGTTTCACACTTTGATATATGTTTTGGTTTTAGCTCATGTTCATAGAGCGAGTTAGAATGCTTGAATCAAATCATGAATTCATATGCATGGTCATTGGATTTAATAAGTAGTCTATAGAATTTGGTTATAGATTTGTGAATCGCAAAGTGATGGACCACTTAGATCTTGAATGTTCAGAATTAAACATACCTTATATTGCAATTTTCTTAGACTCCTAGCCTATAGATAAGGGCACTAATCCTAATATCTTTAAGTCTTTCCCATGGTTCCAGTTACCTAACTTAAGAACAATTTTCTAAAAAAATCACTGGTCTATCTTTTAAGTTGTTGTAATTTGTATTATCTTATGTTCTCAACTTATGATTTATAATTCATTCAAGGGAATGAGAATTTATTGGATAATTTATTCTTATTATTCATAGATGAGAATATATCTACTTGAATATGCAACATGTTGATGAGGGCACAGCCCGAGACTTAGAAAATAACCCAGAAACAAGAGAATAATTTTATTATTCAGAAAATAGAGTTTCTTACATGCAGAGGATCTCAAATCCCCAATTTCTACAGCACATGCAAGTTACAGGAAGCTACAAAATTACCCTTTCGCAATATGCGAGCTTGTCCCCAAAAAGTTACCCAAAAATTAGAAACCCGCCCATAAATAGAGCTCCTCTTTAGTTTGGAGCTCAAAAAAAAATTCAAATTTGAGTTTAGGTGGTTTGGCGCTGAAAATTTACAACATGAACTTCAAATTTAAAAAGAGCATTTGCAATTGTATCTTCTTGAAAGTGCGCCAACTTCCCCAGGCCATAACTTTTGATCTCGGGACTCCGATTCGCGAACCGTTTGAACCGTTGGAAAGGTCGTGAAGTCAATAATGCACTCAAAATTTGCCACACCAATTTTGGCAAGTTTTGGGGCTGATCCGAGAACTGTAAGTGCCTCAAATCTAACTCAAAAGAATTTCAGGTGCAAATCAGGGAAACTAAAACTGCAATATCTTTCCACCTAGGAATAGAAAATAAAAACCGTAAATTGGGAATTTCATTATGACGAAAAGGGTATCCAAAAATGTAAAAACATCTAAAAACTGAGAAACTTGAAATTTAACTATTTTTGGGTGATGCAAGATTGCCCTTACACCACTGGATGTTCCTGCATCAGACACCTAGGGTAATTTGAAAAGTGACCCCATCACGTCTCAGATGGTGGAGGAAAACCCAAATGGTCGACCTCTGCCTTAGGCAACTAGGATGAATCTTCAATAGGACTTCCTTTCCATTTCACCAGATATTCTTCATACTACCTGCTCCTAGTACTCCTTCCCACACGACTATCCAGATTTCTTCAATCTCCTCCTTTTCTGAAGTAGGTGCTGGAATCCCACACTTTTCCATCATTGGTACTGGGCCACCTTCATGATACTCTGTCAAATCTGAAATGTTGAACACAAGGGAAATGTTGAATCCATTCGGCAACTCTACCTCATATGCATTCCCTGAATCATGCCTCTTCAAAATTTTACAGGGACCGAACTTCTTCATCTTCAATTTGTTATATGTTCCCACTAGAAACCTTTCTTTCCTCAAGTGGACCATCACTTCATCACCAATCTAAAACTCCTTATACCTCCTCTTCTGATCGCCTTAGCCTTATATTGCATATTCATCTTGTTAATATGTTCTCTTACCTTCTCATGTATATCCTTGATGTGTTCTACAAAATCTTCAGCTTCAACACTTATTTTATTCTCTTGGTCCATCTTCCTCAATTCTGGAGCTGTTCTGGGGCTACCTCCATACACAATCTGGAATGGTGATCTACTGCTTTTGTTGATAGAATTGTTGTAAGAAAATTCTGTCTGGGGTAAGATCAAGTCCCATCCCTTGGGTTTATCTCCTACCAAACATCTTAGTAGGTTACCCGCACTCTTGTTAACAACCTCTGTTTTCCCATCTATTTGTGGATGGTGTGCAGAACTGAACTTCAACTCTATCTTCACTTCTTCCACAAGGTCCTCCAAAAGTACCCCACAAATTTGGTGTCACGATCTGAAAAAATACTCTTTGGCAGACCATGTAGCCTCACCACCTCTTTGAAGAACAAGTCAGCAATATGGACTGCATCATGGGTCTTCTGACATGGAATGAAATGTGCCATCTTCGAAAACCTATCAACCACCACAAAGACTGAATCATTCCCTCATTGTGTCCTTGGCAAACCAAGAACAAAGTCCATACTTATATCCTCCCATGGCCTCTCTGGTACAGGTAAGGGCTGATATAAGCCTGTATTCTGACTCACTCCTTTAGCCATCTGACATACCCTACAGCTTTGTACAAACTTCACATCCTATGACAACTGAGGCCAATAATAATGCTCACTGATAATGGCAATGGTCTTATCCTGACCAAAATGTCCTGCCATTCCTCTACTATGCTTATCCTTTATTAGGTTCTCTCTCATGGAAATCCTCAGGATACACAATTGACTTCCCTTAAATAACATGCCATCCTAGATTATGAAATCTAGCCACCTTGTCCTGTCCACTGTATCAGGTTCCTTGCAAGCTTTCCAAGCCTCTGCAAAATCAGGATCTTCTGCGTACAGTGTCTTAAGTTCATTGAACCCAACCACTTCAATCTGCATCTTTTTCATCAATGTATGCCTCTTAAGGCATCTGCAACCCTATTTGACTTCCCACTCCTATGTTTCAAAACAAAGGTATAACTCTACAAAAAATCTACCCATTTCGTATGCCTTTGATTTAATTTTCCTTAACTATTTAGGTACTGCAAGGCCTGATGATCAATATATAGAACAAATTCCTTCGGTAACAAATAATGTCTCTGTTTCTTTAATGCTTGAACTATTGCATTAAATTCCTGATCATATACATAATACTTTTTCTTGGCATCATTTAACTTTTCACTAAAATAGGCAATGGGCTTACCTTCTTGGCTCAACACTGCTCCAATGGCACAACCACTGGCATCACAATCCACCTGAAACACCTTGTTGAAATCTGGGAGGGCTAGAATAGGTTGTTCTATCATCTTTTGCTTCAACAGCTCAAAATTTTTTGCCACTCCACTGCTCCACTTGAATTCTTTTCTATCCCCTCTCATTGTTTCAGTCAGGGGTCCACAAATTCTACTGAAGTTTCTAATGAACTTTCTATAAAAACTAGCCAAACCATGGAAAGATCTCACCTCGATAGCAGTTCTTGGGGTAGGCCATTCCAGAATGGCCTTCACCTTCTCTGGGTCCATCTTGAGACCTTCTGCTGAGACAACAAACCCCAAGTACACTAACTCCCTCTTCACAAAACTGCACTTCTTCAGATTAATCAATAGTTTCTCTTCTCTTAACTTCTCAAAGGCTCTCTGAATATGCATCAAATGCTCATCCAACGTCTTACTGAAAATTAAAATATCATCTAAATACACAATAACAAAACTTCTTAGAAATTCTTTTAGTACCTCATTCATGAGCCGCATGAATGTGCTCGGTGCATTGGTTAGCCCAAAAGGCATGACTAACCACTCGTACAGGCCCTCTTTGGTCTTGAAGGCAGTCTTCCATTCATCTCCCTCTCGAATCCCGATCTGGTGATATCCACTCTTCAAATCAATCTTTGTGAAGTACTGAGCTCCACTCAAACAGTCCATCAGGTCATCCATCCTTGGCAAGGGAAATATGTACTTGATTGTTATCTTGTTTATGGCTCGGGAATCTGTACACATCCTCCACTCCCCATCCTTCTTTGGTGCTAGTACTACAGGTACTGCACATGGACTCAAACTCTCTCGTATCAAACCCTTTCTTAACAACTCTTGAACTTGTTTGTTCAACTCCTCATTTTCTGTTGGAGTCATTCTATGAGTTCCCTTATTTGGCAAACTAGCTCCAAGAATCAAGTCAATATGATGACTAATCTTCCTTATTGGTGGTAAACCCTCAGGTACATTATCAGAAACAATATCTTGAAACTCATCCAACATCCCAGAAACTTCTTCTGGAACCTTCTCACTATCCTCCTTACTCTATGAATCAATGCATAACACACACGCTCATGCTTCATACATCTAAAAAATTTCTTCCATCTACATAACAAATTCTAGCACTACTGCATAGCTTTTCTTCGGTCTCCTTCAGGGGTTTCAACTTGTGACAATCCCTATCCTTTGTCAAGGAATAAGTGTTTGCATGGCCATCATGTATAGCTCGCCTATTGAACTGTCATGACCTCCCCAACAACATGTGACATGCATCTATGGGAATGATATCATAGAGTACCTCATCATGGTAGCTCCCGATCTTGAACTTTACTAGGCACTACTCATTGACCAAAACTTTGTGGTCTTTCTGCAACCAGGCAATCTGATACATATGTGGGTTCCTTTCCCTCTTCAGCTTCAACTTTGTGACCATTTCTTCTGACACCAGATTATCGGTGCTCCCACCATCAATAATGACATCACAACATTTTCCTTCACACTTGCACCTTGTGCAAAATAGATTCTTCCTCTATTTTGGTTCCTTTTCCTTAGTCACCAAGGCTCTCCTAATCACTAGGGCTTCTCCCCTTTTAGCATCATCTAAATATTTAGATTGGGCCTCCTCATCTGCATGCGCAACCCTTCCATAACCTTCTAGCCTTTTGTTTGCCCTTCTTTGGTGTTGTGGACATTCATAGGCTCGATGCCCTTCTTCACCACACTGGAAAAACATTCCTTTGAAACCACCTCTTCCAGATCCTTGTCCATATCTCCCTCATCCTCTACCTCTTTGATCACCACTATTTTGATCACGAGGGTGGTAGAAGTTGTCATTCCTTTGGCTTTGGCTGGTACCCACATCTTCACTTTTCTTTTCATCATCATTTCAGCTTCCTGAAGGTCTTCCACTACCCCTTCCACTTTGACCTCCTCATCCTTTTTGCTTGCCATCAAATCTTTTGTTCAGCTTCTCTTCCACCTTTAGAGCAAACCGATACACATCCTCAATGGTGGTCATTCTAACTAGGCTTAACTTTTCCTGAATGCTCGGTCATAACCCATTAAGATATCAAGCTACCCTCTCCTTATTGGCCTATGTGTGACCCGTTCTGATGATTATCTTATGAAAATCTTCAGTATATTCTTTCACAGATCTGCTTCCTTGCTTCAACCCTTGCAATTTTTTCAACAGATCTAACTCGCAGTCCACTGGTATGAACTACTTCTTCAATTTCTCTACCATGTGATCCCATCTGGTGATCCTTCCTTTACCTCTTCGATTTCTTTCCAACTAGACCTCTTTCCACCAAATACTGGCATGGCCCTTCAGCCTCATTTTTACAAACTTAACCCGATATGGGTCCTCTATTTCCTTATACTGAAAATATTCTTCTAGCTCATTGATCCAGTCGATCAACTCTTCCGGGTTCAGACTTCTAGAATAACTGGGGACTTCTGCTCTGGGTCTTTTCCTGATCTTCAAAATGGCTCTTATTAGCTGCATTTGGTCTTGATCAATTGCTTCTTCTTCCTCTTCAACATTTCAACCTTCTTCCTCTCCTTCATCCTCACTTTCCTCCTTCGGGTTTAACCCTCTTCTCAACTACTCTTGTAACACGTCAATTTGTCTCTAGAGGGCTGCCAGTGCATCTCTTCCACCAACATTTTGCCGTCTCGACCACCTCTGGTGCCACCATGACTACTAGGCATCACTCTTGGAGGCATCTTTCTTGACCTTGACCCAGAACCATGGTCCTGGTGTGAACTGCCTCACGATCGGTGATTTGTCCACACGCTCAAGAAAACCCGCTCTGATACCACTTGATGAGGGCACAACCCGAGACTTAGAAAGTAACCCACAAACAAGAGAATAATTTTATTATTCAGAAAATGGAGTTTCTTAAATGCAGAGGATCTCAAATCCCCAAGTTCTACAACACATGCAAGTTACAGAAAGCTATAGAATTACCCTTTCGCAATATGCGAGCTTGTCCCCAAAAAGTTACCCAAAAATTAGAAACCTGCCCATAAATAGAGCTCCTCTTTAGTTTGGAGCTCAAAACAACATTCAAATTTGAGTTTAGGTGGTTTGGCGCTGAAAATTTACAACATGAAGTTCAAATTTCAAAAGAGCATTTGCAATTGTATCTTCTAGAAAGTGCGCCAACTTCTCGGGGCCATAACTTTTGATTCAGGATTCGATTCGCGAACCGTTTGAAGCGTTGGAAAGGTCGCAAAGTCAATAATGCACTCAAAATTTTATGCCAATTTTGGTAAGTTTTGGGGCTGATCCGGGAACTCTAAGTGCCTCAAATCTAACTCGGAAGATTTTCAGGTGCAAATCTGGGAAACTAAAACTGCAATATATTTCCACCCAGGAATAGAAAATAAAAATCATAAATTGGAAATTTCATTATGACGAAAAGGGTATCCAAAAATGTAAAAACATCTAAAAACTAAGAAACTTGAAATTTAACTATTTTTGGGTCATGCAAGATTGCCCTTACACCACTAGATGCTCCTGCATCACATGTACATGAATTATTTGAAAAAGTTATATAATATACATTGTGGGACTACCCCCTGGGTTTTGCAAAGCCTAAAGTGCAAGAGATAAAGTGATTGGTACTATATCTTGTTCGTTGGCCAATTATCTTGCAAGTATCCAAGAATTGATTCTGGAAAACTCATAAGCATCAGGTAGGATCTGATTGGTTCATTGCGAACAACCAACACCTTGTCTTTATCTTTAATTTTTACATCTATACTAGTTAATTCACACATAATAGTATTGAAAAAAATTAAATGATCAATAATTGTGGTATCTTTCTTCATTCACAAACTATACAACTACCTCTTCAAGTATATTTATTTTATCAAGGATTTTATCTTGTAAGGATTCTCTATTCTAATCCATAAACTAGCTAACATCACCTGCTAAAAAAAATTACATTAAGAGCTCTTGTGTTCATATCTTTGTAGTCTTCAATAGTCATATTTACAAGTTTGATTGACTTTCCTAGCAATGCCTTGTGTAGTCCTTGTTGCATGGACAAATCACGCATCTTGAGATTCCAAACATGAACTTATTATTCCATTAAATGTTTCTTGATCAAACCTTGCATTCAAACCCTTCTCCATTTGATGTTGCAAAACAAGCATCAAATGCTAACATAGTTGTTGCAAAAATAAAGGATTTGATACCACTAGTTGAGAAAATGTAAGCCCACAATAATCATATAATATTGTAACACACACTAGTTGCAAATAAAAAAGAAGAAATAGTATTGAATAATTGAATCATATTCAACAAGACACATATTGATGTGGTAAAACCTTGACAATATGCTAAGGAAATATCCATGGGAGAAAGGAATCTTTATTCTTATTGCTTAGGGGGAAAATAACAAACTCAATGTAGATACCATAAAAATTAAATTTATCTTCAAGGATATAAAGATATAAATAATATCTTTGAAATAATAGCCATTTTCAAACTTAGAAAAAAAGAAAAAAAAATCTCATAAGGAAAACATAGTCTTTTTTAGGATAAGATAAGTTGAGATGCAATTTTTTTTATATTGTTGCTTCAATCCAACAATTTCAACATAGAATAATATAGGCTTTTAATAACATCCATGAAATCCAATCAGTCCATTCATATAATTTCTACATAAAGTACCTAACAATCAAACAAAAACTAATTATTTTGGATCTAAGTGCAACTAGACTTTACATCTAGTTTGGATTGTGCAAGCCATAACAAAATAGTTGGCAAGCTCCAGATTTTGAAATTGTCTCTCTTCTTTATCTAATATTGAAGATATTTTAAAACTACGTTCAATTACATAATCAAAGATAAATTTTAACTATTAAAAAAAATATATTTATCGATTATATATATATAATTATTTTTTGATTATTAAATTTTTGAACAATATGATATTTAAACACATTATCATATAAACACGTTATTGGACAACCCAAATAAAAATAAAAATGTCGACTTGCAAACTAAAATTTTGATGGTCGTAACTACTATAAAAACTACGGGAGAATAATTATGGCATGTGAATGGGGAACATTGTCTTGTAAAAGGTCGGTGTGGAAAACATGATACCTACACCCACTTAATGTTTAAATAAATTCCAAAACTTATTCGCAGCCCTTGCGAATACAATATATTTTTCCTTGTTTTGTATACTTTGATTCAAGTTTATCTTCGTAGGTATATTGTACTATCTTGAATTTGTTTTAGTGGATTCTATACATACAAAATAAAAGAAAATCATTTTAGTGCTGAAAATTTTGTCACTGTTAGAATTAAGAAAATTTGTGAAGATCAATTGACTGCACTGAATAAACTTTGTACACAATCAGAACAAATTTAACCTCAAGTCACATGCCGGTCAGTCGTGTCAGCATTGATCTCTTCAGGGTTCATATATTGGTCCCACAAAATTAATCGAGGTATCGAAAAAGTTAAGGAAATATGTGTATGTGTATGTGTCTATATGTATATGTATATATGCATATGTATATATATGTGTTCTTAGTTATTCATTGAGTAAAATTTTGGGTAGTATATTTTTAGATTATGAGTTTATGAATATATTTTTTTTAAGATACATGAGTCAATTCGACTTTAGTTTTCATAGACTAAGTAAGATGATGATAGTATATGTATGTAGCATTAATCATATTATCTTCAACGAAGACTTAAATTAATATAACTTGAGTAAAGTGGAAATTATAAATGAAGTGTTACATAAGCTTTAACTATATGAGGAAATGAGAGTTTTTTTATTTAAATTAATTGGCAATTTATATTTAATTATGTATACACTCAAATTTGGTCTGGAGGAATTAATTAAATACTAGTTATTTAATTAATAATCTTTAACTCTTCTACTTATAAATAAATTGAAATATTTATTTAAATAGTTCATTTTCTTTAATTCTTCTTATCCTAAATGATTTTCTTCATGTCTTAATTAAATGAACAAATTTAATTAGTTTGTTTTATTTAATTAACCTTCTCTCATTAAATTTGAATTTTAAATTCGAATTTAAGCACATTTCTATTAACTTATTTCCACTTTCCACTTCATCATGTGTCTCAAGAAATTAAGTATTTCTAATATTTAATTTGGAATTTATCCTCAACAAATTTAGCAAGTTTGGGACACTTGGTTTTCATCTCCATTTTATTTCTCTTCCCACTTGGCACTTTGTTCTTCTCAAGGGAACACACTCCCCTTTTCTCTCTAACCTCTTGATCTTCAACCGTCCATTCTCCAAATCAAATCTAGACCATTCATTTTTGGCACCTAGGCTCATGCCTTGGAAAATCTATATATAGACCCTCATTTACAACAAAATCATATAGAGAGAGTTGAACTTAATTACACTTTGCAGAATTTTCATTAGCATTATCATCTTAGCATTGTCATTCTAGTAATAGCATTTTAGCATCAAGTAGTTTAGTCATGGAACTTCCATTAGCAACATCTTAATTACAGTAGTTTAATCATATAATTTCCATTAGCAACATTATTATCCTTGCATATCATCTACAACTAGTTTAGCAATCATGTAGTGTAGGAAATATCTCTTGCATTTCCAACATCTCTCATTCTTTAGGTTGTCATTTGGAAAGTCATGTGCACAAACAATCTAAGAGAAAAATGACTTAAAGAATCTTTGGAGATAGAGGACAATGAGATGCCATTGGGGAATTGTTTGTTTCAATTTGATTATTGTTTGAATTACTTGATATAATGTTTCATTGGTGTGTTGTGTAGCTTTTAATTGCTTATTCACATTTTACATACACACATAAATTGGTGGTCACCGTGGGGCCTAGCCCCATTTTTAACATTTTTTGGCAAGTTTTTGTGAATAGGTTTGCTCATGGATTTCGATGTAGCACACCTGCGACCTCTTTTAGCTCATAGGTGGAGACTTTCGGTGCATCTGAGCTTTGTTATAGTGCATGTACCTACTCTTTCAACACATCTACTTGCTCTCTCGGTACATATATAGGATTTGACTTCCCTTTTTCTACTTTCTAGATTAGAGCATGTAATGTGTTTTGTAGCACATGTACTAAACATTCTAGCACATATGCTCTTTGTTTTAGTGCATACACCTTTATTTGCAGAAATTTAAAATTTTGGGGATTGATCTATATCTTTATGTTTTGTAGGTGGTTTATATGCTGTCAAAGACAATATTTGACACTGCTAATGATGCTTGCAGAGGCTGGAGTTATTTTACTTTGATTAAATTAGGCATCTAGTTTAATTATAAGGTTAATGAGCACCATGTATGTTGTGTTTGCAAAGTGATAGGCCTATGCTCTCCCCTTTACTAGGTGACCAAAATGCCATACTCTTTCATTTTATTGCAATAGCACCTTTAGAAGGCCTAACTTAGTGGGAAAAGTTAATCACCCTAAGGGAATGACCTAACTGGGAACAACTAAAGGAAAGCATTCCAACCCACTATAATCAAATGTAAATTATGATTAAATTCACATTCAATGGTATTGTGCATTGATAACCATCCACAAAGCCTTTGTTCTAAAGGTTGGGAGGTCTCTTGAGGGAGTTTATCATTTGTCACACCAAACGAAAACCCTTACTAAGAACTTTAAGTGTAGTAACCAAGCTAAGTCAGTTTATAAACATTATAATATTCACAGTGCAAGGGGAGGGAAGAATCTACCCCCAAGATACTCACCATATAACTACTACCTGGATTGCTGGCCAAAAGTGGAGGATTCGACTTTAGTTAAAACCCATAACAGGAAAAAACATGGGCACCCTCTAGGGGGTGACATGGCTGTGTGAGTTGATGTAGTTCTAAGATGTGGGTTGTGATGTTATTAATGACCCTTGACATTAGGAGAGTTTGAATAATCTATTTTCTATTGTTCAATACCAGTGGAAATCAAAGGGATCAAACCAGATCCTAGAACATACACTTGATGTTTAAATTATAGGGTGAAACAACTACTTTACTACTTGCTTCTATGTTTGAAATCACTGTTTAGAATATCATCCATCCAAAAACACTTAATTCACTGATTCAAAAATAAGAAAACTAGACAAACTTTCAAAAACGGTGACCATTTCTAGTTTAGCACATAAAATTCCAATTCTAGTGCATTTAGTTCATATTCTAGCACATATAGATTTTGTCTTGGCACATTCACCACATCTTTCAACACATATAGGGTTTGTTTTAGCGCATTGCCTCATCTTTCAATGCATCAACTTCCTGTTTTAGCGCATTTAACTTGTAGTCTAGCACATCTAAGCTTTGTTCCAGTGCATTTACCTCATCTTTTAGTGCATCAACTTTTTGTTTTGGGACATTCAAGTGATAGTCCAATGCATCCAATCTCTGTTTTGGCACATTTATCCCATATTTCAATGTATATACTCCTTGTTTTAGCGCATTCACTTGATATTCAAATAGAGAGCTAAATTGCCCTTTAGTCTAACCACTAGAATCATATTTAGGGACTCTTTTCATAGCAGAGATCATTCCCCATTAAAACATTGGTTTAAAATTGAAGAAATTGGATTTTTCAAGTATAATCCCTTTAACTAAACTTGGATTGAACAACTTAAAGTGCCCAATCATCAATCTTATCTATGATTATTAGTCGAGTTTCATCATCAAGATCTATCATCCTTTATCACAAAACAAACACTCTATATCAAATTTAGCCTAGTCTCATCAATAGGACCCATCATCCTTTTTGACTTAGGTATTTCATTAGCACTCCAAAACAAAGACCAAAGTGTAGTAAACCTCTACCACTTGCATGCTTTTTTTAACAAGAGCTCAAAAATAAAAACTTAGAGAAAAAGAAATAGAAACACAAACCACCATGGTAGAAGGAGAAGAAAATCCTTTTTACAGATTTCACCAACTTGAAATAGATGAGATAACTGATGAGGGAATTCAACAAGCTCAACAAGACCCTAAATTTCACAAGTTCACGAAAAAAATTCTAGAAAAGGATGGAGAGAAATATTTTTTGATGCTGGCCAATCAAGGTGTAAAACTACCCAATGATTTTGAAGTCAACCAATTGAAGGGAGCTACCAAGAAAACATAAGATGATTCATGAATTACAGATCCATGAAATGATTTAACTTTGAAACAAATGAAAAATATTCAACAACAAAGAGATATGTGCTACAAGATATTTATCCTTATCCATTTGACAGAAGTATCAACATAACACCTTTTCCACCAAATTGTGAACTTCCAAAATATTACAAATACAATGTCAAAACTAATCCTCAAGATCATGTAAGAGAATTTTGTACCATGAGTCTAGAAGTTGCACATGAAGAAACCTATCTAATGAGATTATTTGCACGAAGTTTGGGTGGTCAATGGATGGAATGGTTTTCAAAACTCCCACTAGATATTAGATCATTTAAGGAGTTGGTAAACAAATTTATCACCCAATATTCATACAACATTCAACATGAACTTACCATGAAGGATCTCTATAACAAAAAATAGAAAAATGGTGAGTCATTTCTTACATTCTTTCAAAGATGGAGATAATTATTTTCTAGATATGCTTGTCCTATACCTGAGAAAGAAAAAATGGATATCTTTATTCATAATCTCAACAATGAGATGAGTTATAGACTCTAATTGCAATCTCCACCCAAGTTTGAAAAGATGATTGAAAATTAACTTAAGATTGAGGAAGGCTTGGTTAAAAGAGGAGTATTGAAAATATATAATGAAGGACCAAACTTAGCACACTCTTCTAATCATCATAATAGTAATGAAAAATCCAAATTCTAGACAAGAAATAAAAATGTTAGTAATGATGGCCTATCTGATACTCAAAATGTAAAACTAGTCTTCAATTTATTAGGTACTAATCCAAAAACTAATAAAAATAGCACTAAATCTAAACCAGCTCCATAACCACAACAAAAAAAATTTACACCTTTGGGGTAGTCACTTGAATCAATAATAAAAGAGCTTCTTGTACACAAACTCATAACATTACCATAGCCACAAGATTTTGAACCAAGAGTTAATCCATCATGGTGGAACGATGCATATTATTGTGATTTTCATAGAAACAAAGGTCATAAAAAAAATAATTGTATGCAATTAAAACATTTGGTGCAAGACTTGATAGATAGACATGAAATATCGATAGAAGGACCTCAAAAAAATTTTGATCATGGAGCATTTAAAAACCCTCTACCCAACTATGAAAAAGGAGAATCCTCTTTGACAAAAAAATGGAAGAATGTGAATTATATCTATGATAACACCATCCTTCACATTGTTGAAGTTGATAATCAAATCTGTGACATTAAAATCAAGGATAAACAAGACATTGCTACAGTTGATAATCAAGTAAATGTCATCAAAATCAATGAGAAACAAGACAACCTGCTAGTAAATGCGACCACAAGAGGGTAGTCCAAATTGATATTGAAAGGAAGTACATCTAAAACACCTATTGGAACTTCAAATCGATATAATATAGTAAACTAATTGCAAAAGATCCCAACACAGATATCCATACTAGAACTTCTTAAAATTTAACCAGCTCATAAGAAAATTCTGGAAAAAGCTTTAGTGAACACCGCAACACCAACTAATTTGGAATTTTTTCAATTCCAAGCCATGGTGGGACATTTGACTACACCCTGTTGTTTATCATTCTTATAAAATGATGATTCCTCCCTCACTCATCCACACAACACACCACTCCATATTGAGCTTTTAATCCATAAACATTAGGTCAAACATGTTTTAATAGATGGAGGAGTTGGTCTAAATATCTGCACCTTAAAGTTTATCCATGCATTGGGATTTTCAAAAAATGCAATAGATGCTAGAAGAAACATCACCATAAAAGCTTATGATGATGAAGAAAGATCCTCTCAAGGACTAATTGTATTGCCAGTTCAAGTGGGACAAGTTCAAAAGGATATAATCTACCAATTTTTAGACAAATATTTGACTTACAACATAATCTTGGGTTGACCTTTGATCCATGAAATGCAAGCAGTTCCATCAACATACCATCAATGCTTGAAATTCCCTTACAATGGACAAGAGATCACAATTTCAACATATTCTAATAATCCTCAATACTACAACACTCTCAAGATAGTCCAAGATGTATTTGTACCACACAATAAAGAAGCTCTCACTTCCATTTCCTCAAATAATGAAGGCCAACTCAATTCTTTGTAAAAATAGTTTGAGGAAAAGTTTCAGTTGAAAGATAAAGGCATCGGTGATTCTATTTCCTCAAGTAATGAAATCCAACTAAATTATTTGTCAAAATAGTTTGCGAAAGAGGTTCAATTGAAAGATAAAGGCATATGTGATTCTATTTCCTCAAATAACGAATGCCAACTAGATTCTTTGTCAAAATAGTTTGAGAAAAAAGATCCAGTTGAAAGATAAAGGCATGGGTGAATATTCTTTTGAGTAGTCCTTATGTCTCTCATAGCTGCTACCTTCTCCAAAAACATATGGACAACCATCAACATCTAGAGAGAAATCTACACAACCTATCACGATCTTTGATGGTAAATTTGTAAAAGAAGGTACTCTAGTTGATGAATTTGAGGACAAAGAAATTCTAAATTGGATTTTCAAAGATGAATAAACATCCCAAGCAACAACTTCTAGCATACCAACAGAGCAATATGGTAAAGGGTTCACATCTTAGAAAAGATGTGATATGAAGGAAATTGTCCTATTGACAAATGAATAGAAGGTATTGTGGAGCCAATTCATCCTATCACAATCAATGTAAAAGACAAGATAGGATTAGGATACAAAGAAGAGACAAAAGAAGAATCCACTCAATAGATTTGTGAGTGAATCCCCCAATTTCAAGCTAGTTTTGAAACAGACTCAAATGAATATGAATGGGATTCACTATCTAAAGAGTCTTGTGAAGACAAAGAAATTGATGTGATAGAAAATTATGCATGTATACGTATGGAGGGAAAAAATTTAGGGTCTAGAGCACTTTAATTTGGATCACTACATATCAATGACTCTAGTGAGGATGATTAGACAACAAGCAAGATAGATGTTGTATGTATGCCTATATGATGGATGTATTTAATTTATTGCTCTATATGCTATGTAATGTTTACATGATGATGCATGATTATGTATGCATGCAATAATGAAATGATGATATATGAATTTTGATTCTATATGCTTTATGGATGATTCTTTTTATACTTTATAGGATCAATTTGATTATGAAAATGATATGTGATGCACTTTATTTTTGTATTTTTCTAATGCAAATACATAATGTAATGCATGGATGGATGAATGATATGATAGTTCTTTCTAATGTATGTATGACATGCAAATGATTATGCAACTACATGAGAATGATATGTTTTTTCTAATGTCAAATGTACTCAATCCATTAATGATAGAGATAACATCATTTTGAAATTGTTTCCAGCCTTGGAAAATCTACAATGCAGATGCAAAATTGATATGGATGCAATCTAGTTTAACCATACAAATCTAAATATGCAAAGTTATCATTTTTTCATCTAATTTGTTGTACTTGGTATCATCATTGATCCTTTTGAATTGTTGAAAGTGAGTAAAAATATCGATGATATAATGAGACCATGATGAACTGAGTTCTACTTCCATGATTTTTGATATTGCAAGTTAACAAAATCATCTAGGTATGATAGCACCGAGATGACCTGAGCATTTCTTGCATAAATAGACAAGAATTAATCCTTTTCCTATACAAATTTAGAATGTCATCAATGATACTTTGTTGAGCATGACTCGTGACAATTTGTTGAGCATGACAAAATCTACAATGCAGATGCAAAATTGGTATGGATGCAATCTAGTTTAACCATACAAATCTAAATATGCAAAGTTATCATTTTTTCATCCAATTTGTTGTACTTGGTATCATCATTGATCCTTTTGAATTGTTGAAAGTGAGTAAAAATATCGATGATATAATGAGACCATGATGAACTGAGTTCTACTTCCATGTTTTTTGATATTGCAAGTTAACAAAATCATCTAGGTATGATAGCACTGAGATGACCTGAGAATTTCTTGCATAAACAGACAAGAATTAATCCTTTTCATATACAAATTTAGAATGTCATCAATGATACTTTGTTGAGCATGACTCATATCATCTAGGTATGATAGCACCGAGATGACCTGAGCATTTCTTGCATAAACAAACAAGAATTAATCCTTTTCCTATACAAATTTAGAATGTCATCAATGATACTTTATTGAGCATGACTCGTGACAATTTACATAGTACTAATAATTTACTTATAGACAATAGCCAAAAAAAATATCATTTTCAGTCATAACTTCTCTAGTTCATGACATCCTTGAGTTGGTCTAGAGAAATAATAACAAAAATAAACATACAATAGTTGAACATTCATGCCAAAGTGAACCATGATTCAAAAAGAACATCAACCATTTAGATTTGTTTTGACTGATTTTGTTTGTTGATTTCGATGGTTGATGTTTAAAATTTGATTAATGTTCAATGTTGATTTTTATCATGATTGTTGTGTTTGCTATGTCCTACTATTGTTTGTTTGTTGTTTTAAGCTCAAAGTTTATTGCCCCTACTGAGTACAGTATTTTTCCCCCAATCCAAGGTGAGACATGACTACAATGCCAGGATATGTACATGACAGTTTCTAATGGACAAGAAGAATGATGGCGAAAGTGGATGGTCAAAACATGCCCAAATAGATGGAAAAGATAATCTATCACAAATAACATCTATTGCCAAGTTTTCACTACTTGTTTTTATTACAGTTTTTCAGATTTTATGATTTTTTTAATTTATTTTTTACTTTTCACTTTATTTTCTGTTTCTTTTTTTACTTTTTAATTTTTTTTGTTGTCACCAAGAAGCCTATTTTCTAGGTTTTCATCAAGGTGGCCATTTTTTTAACATTTTCTATTTTTAAAATATTTTTTCAGGACTTTTACTGTGCACTGGATGAGTTAGGTGTAGATTTTCTTGAGATGCAATGATAGGGAGGTTGGATGAATCAATCATTGATTCATGCTCTAGGTCTTGTTTGGAAAACCTCTAAGGTGTCTCACTCCACCACTACAACCTATAGGACCTTCCCTTACTTAGGATCCCCTGGTCTTGTCTTTCCAACCCCATCTACCAACATAATTCCTCCTACCAAGTCCACCTTGGTTCAATCTTGCAACTCTTACCTTAGCCCTTAATCCACCCTAAAGGCTACAATCCTCCAAAATCTTGAATTTAGCTTTGCAGGGGTGAGGAGGTGTTCCTAATCACTTAAATCCATCCTACTTTGGTTCTTGAGGGTCCACCTAACTCCATTTCCTAGTCGCTTCCACCAAACCCTCATTTAGGCCTAAAAAGGCTACTAGCCCTAGGAGCCCCAATTAGGTCTCCTTCTCTGATAAATCAAGTTAGTGGGTATGTGCAGGATCATCATGGAAAAAAATAGGCCCTTAAGTGGCAAAAAATTCAGAAAAAAAAATGGTTACGAAACTTGACGTAAAAATTTGAATAAGTTATCTATATTATTTCAAAAATATGTAAGAATAAAATCTGTAGCAAATTGAATGTAGTTTCTAAACTACTAGGTTTGTTTAAAAAAAAATCTATTTGGTGAAAATTTGAAATTTCAATGCAGTGGTACTTAAATTTAGGGAAAAAATAAGAAGTAGGTGTCTAACCACCCTAACCACAATAAAATTATAATATTTTTTCCTAATATTTTAGATATAAGTAGAGGACTTATGCCCCGATGTGATGCATATTTTTTTGTAATTTTTTTCCAAGTAAATAATTAATTATGAATTTTTTATTGTAAAAATTTTTAAAAAATATAAAAACTCCTTCTAACCACCTTAACTTGGTCAAAACTTCATGAAATTTATTTTTTCTTTTTTTAATCCTATAGTATGCAAAGCATAGAATGTGACGCATGTTTTGGATTCAAAAAATGTGATACCGTTTGAAAGCTATAGATGTTTTTCAATCAACCTATCAATCAGGACTTTAATCGTAATTTGAATAGAAAATGAATATAATTACTTATTATATTCAAATTAAAGCATAATTTATATAGGTGGAAAGCTGAGAATCTCCTTTAAAAACCCTTTTCATTTTATCAATTTTGGGTAAAAAAATAGTCATCATCCACATACCCATCATATTGCCACTTTTTGGCCCATCATGATCCTGCACATACCCTAGTTATCCAAATATTTCCAAAGAGTATCCCAATCTTTTCTTGGGATTCTGGTTCATATGAACACCTCTCAAATATTTTTGGGGACTTGGGTCTTAGTTGTCTGTACAAAGGCTTAACCCACAATTTGGCAAAATAGGCCTTTTCAAACCCTTCCCTGAGTTCACTGCAAACTGTTAGGTATTCCTCACACCAGATGGATTGATGGAGCTTCCTCCTCCATGCTATGTCTTTGCAAGGAACTTATCTACCCTCTCCACCTGTGACTTGTTAGGAAATGGACACCCCTGCAAATTCAAGTGCTCTGCACTATGGTCTTCCCTAGCCGGACTCTTCCTGGCTCGCCTAGGGAAAGACTTCCATGATATCTCATGTGTTTTCAAAGTCCCTAAATCCTACCATATGTACATACATGGAGTCTAGTCACTATTCCCAAAGGGTCATACAATTTGTATAGTGGGAAAGTGAACTAACACTCCATTTACACAAAACTGCCTAGTTCAGACCAACAACAGTATGAAACCAAAACTATTTACAAACAATTATTGAAATTGAATAAAGAAACTAACTAATGTAACACAATGCTTGAATAACTACTACACTACATCCTACACAAGTTATAGTGCCATGATTAATCCATTAAAACCTCACTTCAATGCAAAAATCAGAAAATTCACGAGTCTCAAACACAATTGCTTTCCTTGAATTCACAAAACTTCAAAACATAACAAATGCTTCTAACCCCACTCCAATGCCAAGGAATCCCATAAATAGGGTCTCCAATTTAGTTATCCTCTCCCTTGGGCTCTTCTTGGCCGCTTGTAGCTCCAATTGAGCAACCTTTCAAATATTTTGCAAGAATTCCTAAAAATCCAAGATTTCATTTTGAGCTAGAACCTAATGAATCCTATTCTACGGTCAACATGACCTTCATCGGATCAAAACCCAACCAAAAATTCCATTAAGGCTTACATCCAAATGAACTAAATTTTATTGCTTAGTTGTCCTAGACAAGACTGTCGTAGACAAACCTTCTAAACAACCTATGGTAACCTATGGGTGCTCCTGCACCATGCAGGCTATTGATAGGTTCCTCAAATAGGTCCCCTTCAAGTGTATACAACTAATAGGCTCTAGATCCATAGACCGATACAATGAAAAAATGACCTATCCAATTTGGTTCAAATTTTCCTTTCTCTTCCCTATCGTGTTGAATGTGGGGATTTTCTTTTAGGACCAAGTCACCAACTTGAAATGTTCTTGGTTTGAACTTGTGATTATAACTTCTAGACATTCTCTACTAATAGAATTTTATTTGATCAACTGCATGCTAATAATGTTCATCCAATAGTTATAATTCCTATAGCCTAGACACCTAATAATTTTCCTTTGAAATGATTCCCTTTAGGGATACACAGAGTGATGGTAGCTCAGCCTCAATAGGAAAAATGGCCTCTGATCTATAAACAAGAGCATATGGCATGGTTCTTGTTGAGGTGTGGATGCTGGTATGGTAAGCCCATAGAGCAGGGTTCGGTTGAACATGCCAAACGCGTCTAGCATCATTGACGATTTTCTTTAGGATTTTTAGAATTGTTTTGTTTGAGGCCTCTGCTTGGCCATTTCCTTGTGGACAGAGTAGACATGAAAAATATACTGATTGCTGTTACATGCTTGATCTTGATTACTAACACCATTTCATCCTAAATCATCCCTCAGTCTAACCATTTAATCAAATACCCTTATTTGATTAAATTCATCAATTTTCCTCCGTTAATTAAATAAATCATTTATCTGATCAAGTCACTCGCTCTCGTTAATTAAATCAATCAATCTGATCTAATTATATCTATTTAATTAAGTAATTCATTTTATTTGATTAAATATCTAAAGTCATCTTATTAAATTAAACAAATCAAAACCTTATTTGATTTAATCTAACATTCATCTCCTTTAATTAAATAAAGAAAAAATCTTTATTTAATTAATCCTTTTATCATTTTCTTCTCATCTTTTGATTTAAATCAACCCATAAATCTAAATCAACTAGTCACATCATCTAATCCTTCATTAAATTAATTAACCTTTGATTAATTATTTAATAGAGGAATATTCTTCCAAATTTGAAAATCCCTCCAAATGGGATGTGTCCTTCCAACAAGGCATTTATTTCATTTCACAAGTCCTTTTGCATTGAGTCAAGTGGCCATTACTCCATTTGAATCTTCATCCACCTTTTCATTTCACTATTTTCAAATTTCAAATTTATGCATTTATGGGCACATTCATCAAAATGTGCACATACTTCATCCATCCATCTCTTGACAAGTGGCACCTTGTCATTGGTTGAAATTTAGTCCCACATTGTCTCTTTTTGGGAATTTCTTCAACTTGTCATTCTATAATTTATAAGAGGCTTATTTCCTCATTTCATCATCCACAATTTGAGAAAACTTACTATACTCAATTTCATCTTCAAGCATTGGCATTTTCATTAATTTCATCAAGGCATAGCTAGGTTATTGCAAGTTTTCTCCATGGAGTTCATTTGAAGCAATCACCAAGTGTATGAATCATCACAAAATCAACAAAATCTTTCATAGGAGTTGGGAAAGGGCCAATTTCTACATCAAATTCGCACCAACTCCCCCATAAGATCAAGAGTTTGCATGTTTGTTTAATAGGATTTAATATATCTCCTCCCTTTTTCATTGTGTTCTTGTTTTTATCCCTATTTTGAGCATTGCTAATGGATTTTATGGGGAACTTTGATCTTGGATTGCATTTGAATCTTCTAATGTGTTTGTTTATTATCTCTTGTAGGTACTAGGATCTTGGTTCACACAGATAGTAAGGTGTGCAAAATCGATGTTGGATATGAAACATTTCACAAGGTTCTTGGGAATCCTAATTCTTGAAAGGTCTACCATTATTAGTGACAATGTATTGAGGAATAGCATACTGATAGATAATGTAATTTAGGAGGAAGGATGCAATTTTTTTTCTAGTGATTGTGGTTAAGGGAACAACTTCAATCCACTTTGTAAAGTACCATGTGGTTGTGATGATGAACTTGTTCCCATTGGATGATGATGGATGAATCTTACCTACAAGATCAATTCCCCATTAATAGAAAGGCTATGTTGATGCGAATGGTTGCAATTCTTGCGCTGGTGCATGTATGAGGTTGCCATGGATTTGACACTTTTTGCATTTCTTAACAAATTGAAAAGACTCCTTCTCCATGTTCAACCAGTAATTTAGGATGAAGGATGCAAATTTTTTTCTAGTGATTGTGGTTAAGGGAACAACTTCTATCCACTTTGTAAAGTACTTCATGGCTGTGATGATGAACTTGTTCCCATTGGATGATGATGGATGAATCTTACCTACAAGGTCAATTCCACATTGATAGAAAGGCCATGTTGATACGAATGGTTGTAGTTCTTGTACTGGTGCATGTATGAGGTTTCCATGGATTTTACACTTTTTTCATTTCTTAACAAATTGAAAAGACTCCTCCATGTTCGACCAATAATACCCCAAACATAGGAATTTATTAGTGAGAGTTAGACCACTTGAATGGGTGCCACAGATACCTTCATGAACCTTGAATAAAGCAGTTTCAACTTTGTTACATTTAATACAATGAAGGAAAGTACCATTAAGACCTTGTCGATAAAGTACATCGGCTATCAGGGTATGTCGAGCTACTTTTCGGATGAAGTTACGTTTTTGGTTTTAGGATAGATCTGGTGGTAGGGTATTGTATTTTAGATAGGTGTAGATCTTCCCATAAATTGAAGAGTCAGATTCAACTAAATGGTATATGACTTGTGATTTAGGGTTATCATAAGTGAGGTTAAATAGTTGTTCCACCATGAATTCATAACAAGCTCGTTGCTCGTGTATCTGTAGAAGAAAGGAAATAAATTCCATGGCATTTGTAGCTTTGTTATTGTCTCTTAAATTTTTTTCAATTTTTATTTGAAAAAATTACTTCTTGAAATCATCCACCGTTCGCTTATACAACATCAATTTGTCATCTTTTGTCTGATAATCATCATTAACTTGATTTATGACTAGTTCAAAATCTCCATAGACTTGTAACTCTGTGATCTTCCACTCCATGACTATTTTAATACCAATGATCAATGCTTCATATTCATATGTGCTATTAGTATTGTAAGAGAGGGTGGCCATCGCATGCGAGACCCTAGGTCATGGAGGGTCAAGACGTGAGAGGCTGCCCTAACTTACCTTAGCTAAGTGTATTGTCTAGGGTACAAGGACGAGAATGATGAGGATAATGATGTCTTTCAATCACTCTACACTCCTGAGTTTCAAGGTGGGGCTATGCAAGTCATTTTTTAGGTCTAACATTGTGCCTTAGGGAGCTCTCTACCCGAGGACGTCATCACAGACTTTAGACAATAGTACGACATGCTGACATCTCAAAAACACGTTGTGGTCTGTATAGTCAGATCACAACAAATATAAGGTTGGACTCATCAAAATGACTAATATCTTAGCTTAACAACTTCTAAGAAGACAAAATAATACCATGAAATATGAGAAGTACAAACGAAGGTGATAGAGTAGATATACCAAAGCTAAGGTGATGAAGACAATCTCGTAGAAGACCTTGTTCACCAGCTAGCTCCTTGGAATGCACCCACCTACACACAATAAGAAAGAGAATGTTGGGGGGTAGCTATATAGGGGTTTACCTCAGTTAGACCCCTATTTAGGTGTTCCCACCTCCACAAACAACCAAAGGAAGAAAGATAAAGAAATGATAAAACACAAGAACTACAAAAACAATACTATGCTACTCAACCAAATGATATAGGAGAGGAGAGGGAAGCTTACCACCTCTACCAAGATCACTCAAGTCTACTTGGGGGAGAAATGAGAGGAAATCAAGCATCTACTACAAGGGCATGGTCCCAAACTTGCTCTTCTGACATGATGGAGTGTGATATTGTTGCTATCGAATGCTTGGAATTCTTGGAAGTGAGTGAAAATGAGCTTGTGAATGAGAGTATGAGAGATTGATGTGGTGTAGAGTTCTTCCAATCCTTCATCCAACCTCCTAATGCAAGTTCAAAGATTTATTATGAAGGAATGAGAAAGGAAATGACCATATTCAGGTCGGGTGACCAAAGGAGGTGTTACTTCGCTGCCAATGGGAAGAGTAACATCTTTGCTAGCTTAGCTATAGGAATCTTCTACAGATGTAAGTGCATCGCACAAACATCTGTGTGCTGTGAGGTCATCCTCAACAGAAAAAACTCCACTGACACACAAAACAGGTGCCAAGTGGACTTCCATTAGTGCAATTAAAGTGAATTAAGCCTCCAACTTAGGTTTTCTAAAGCAACAAGGTAAAAAGGGGAATTGCACCTAGGGTGCAAATTTTCTCTTATACATTTTTCCCCCAATTTAGTGAGCACAAGTACTAATGAGTGCTTGGTAAAGTAGATCAAGAAGAGAGTAGGGTTAGAAAATTATACCTGAACCTTTGAGGAAGCAGACCGCGATCTGGTGAACCCGAAGATGTAGGGAAAATAGAGGACTCCACAGCTATTCAAAACTATGAATTTGGAACAATGAAGCACCTTACAGGCTTGCAAACCTACATGAAGGAAACCCCCAAGATCTCTTGCATAGAGGAAGCCCCAAGGAAGTGGACTTCGTAGATTCAAGAAGAGGTGACATGTCTACCCATAGGTAGAACATGTCAGAAGCAGCAACATGTCCACCCACAAATAGAGCATGTATAAAGTGTCAATACATCTACCCGCAGATAGAATGCATCTAAAAGTTGCAACATGTCTACCCACAGATAGAACATGTCTAAGTGTTTATAATTCTACCCATAGATAGAATGCATCTAAAATTAGTGACATGTCTACTCACAAACATAACATCTCTAAAGCGTTAATACGTCTACCCATAGATAGAACGCATCTAAAAGTGGTGACATGTCTACCTGTAGATAGAACATGTCTAAAGTGTCGATACATCTACCCATAGATAGAGCACATCTAAAAGTAGAAACATTTCTAAATAATTTGGTCACAAAAACCCAAAAAAATTCAAAGGGCTCCCTTAGGAACCCTTCAAAAGGAGAAAGGTCCACTCAAGGGATGCACCATTTGAAAAAGGTAAGGTCTAGTTAGGCTTCCCCCAAGGTATACATGAAAGGAAAAATGGAATGAGTCTATTCGGGTTTCCCATAGGATAGATGTGAAAATTTCCATTCATTATAGAGGCTTTTGAAGAAAGGGTCCATGAGAAACTCACCATGAAGTATAAGGGGGCCCACTCAAGGGACACATAAGTCAAAATTCACCATCTTAGAGCGATTCTTCATCAAAGGATCCTTTTGAAAGATGTTCACTTCATCAAGGAATTCGAAAAGAAGGTCATGCCCCCATGTGAGGGGAAGTCTAAGCAGTTCCCGCTTCAAAGGAAGATCTTCAAGTCCTTTCTTTACAAACCTATGATGAAGGAAACACATTCCATTAGGGTTCCAAGTTGAGAATACGCTTCCAAGGAAAAGGTACTGTGAGGAATTTCAAGTGAAGATTCGTTGGTGGGGAATTTATTTTCTAAAAGTTGAAGTGTTAAAGAACATTGTCACACATATGAGGGACAACTCAAGCAGAGAAGAGAGAAAGATAAAGAAAAAATAAAAAGTACAAACAAAGGGCATAGGGGGATCTGGTTTAGTGAGGTCAGATATGTCTGAGCTCATGTAATAGTAGGTAACTACAATACAAGGAGAAAGATCATCAATCCCCAACTAGATTAGGAAGAATGCATGGAAAACAAAGTTTAAAAAAACAAAAATTGGGTCAACATGGAAGGGAGGCCTAAATTCCCCCGACACTTTGCATCATCCCCAATTTACTGAAAATCAAGCACAAACATGAAAGAATGATGGTACAAATAGAAAAAGGTTTACGACACAAAAACTATGCTTGTATTCAAGCACCAACAAGGGTGACAAGGTTAATCTAGGCACACATAGCATAGGTATGGGGGAACACATCATAAGAAACACACACACACAAGATTAAGAAAAGGGGACCTCCTAACACTGATTTTCCAAAAGGTCATCTGCTTCCCAATCTAAATCATCATAAGGGGAAGGAGGATGAGCCTAAAAGGATGGAATTTTAAGAGGAGGGGTTTCCAACCCTTCCAAAACAAGGGCCAAGGAAGAGGTCTCCTTGAGGTCCTCTCTACCAAGCTCTTGTAGAGTCAAGGTCAATGATTTCACAAAGATCGCTAACAGGGTCAGGATTTCATCCACAAAGTTAAACATGCACCCCATGGGAGCACCATTTCTTACTTCAATGGATGGGATGAGCTATTCTTGGGATCCACTACTTAGCTCGCTGAATGATTTTGGAGTGATGAAAAACTCAGGAGAGGTTGGGACTAGTTCTATCACAAGGACAAAATAGGTCATCACAGGGCCACCTTGCAAAGGTGGGATACTCTTACATCGTTTATCATGAGGACTAGCCTTTTCCTCTTTCTTCACAGGAGGAGATGAACTCCCTATGGATGAAGTGAGAGGTGAAGAGGAGGAGGAAAAAACCTCAACTGATACAAATAAAGCGTTAACCATATCCATGGGTTTTGGGAAGGGCCAAATATCCAGAATGAACATCAGCAAAGGTAACTTCGCCGAAGGAGCGATAAACACTTTTACCTGTTTAGGGTTAGGTGCATTTGTACTTGTGATGGAAGCTAGGAGTGGATTAGGTAGAAGGGAAACAATAGGAGGGGGGAAAGAAGACACTAGTGAGGGCCCTAAAGTGGGGGTAGTCGTTTCTTCATCCTTTTCTTGTGAAGTAGCCTGCTCGACCAAGAGAGCCTTTCACTAGCACTTGCACTCTCATGCAAGGTGGTTCCTACAACTCTTGGAGTTAGGATTGGGAGCTTGTGAAGGGATGGGAGTTTCCTACTTGATCATAGGAATTTCCACTATGGTCATGTCGAATGAAGGAACAAGTTCCTGTGCAAAAGTAGGGGGAGTAGGCTAAGGAGCAATGGGAGGAGTTGACTCAAAATACTTGGTAGCGGGCCTCTTTCTACTCACTGCCTTAGGAGTAGGAGTAGTAGAGGCTACACTGGTCGAGACAAGGAGGAGTCTCTTTGAATTATCTTCTTCCTTTCATACTGAATGGGTCTAGGCTCTTTCGGAAAAATAGGAAGCTTGAACACGGGATGCTTGGGCTTTCACCAAGCAATCACCAAAGGGTTTTCCTACAAATGAGGAGCATAACTTGAGGGTACCATAGCTAAGCGAGAAGAAGCGTTAGGCTGGGCAGTGGAAGAGGAAGAAGGAGGATCATGAGACTACTTCTCTTCTTTCTTCTTTTGAGCCTTAACAACATTCTATCAGCCTTCAAGCAGGCCATATATGAAATAGCATAGGGCAAGGGAGGGTACTCACCTTTGTCCTTATATGCCCTTTGTTATAATTTTGATATGTCTTATGCAAAAGGTTTTTCCTAGGTATAAGGGGACCCACAGACTCAGGCCATGGGTGATCCAGGGAGTAGCTACCACGTGCAACCGGTGGTCGATAGCCAGTGTCATGGATCACTTGTACAAAACCTACATGGATAAATTTTAGACATTTATGCACAATGAAGGGTACCACATTCATCACTACTAACTAGGGGATACCCAACTTTACATGGAAGAGTTTGGACCCAGGAATGATATCAAATAGATTCATAGTCTTAGGTTTGACTAAGATTGACAAGGCAATGATACCTAAAGGGGGTATGGAAAGGTCGTCATGTGTGCGAATGAAAATTTATGGAGCATCATATATATCCTTATGTAAAAAATTTATAAGAATTATAACCTCCTCTGTTATTATGTTCACCTGAGACGTCAGATCAACAAGAACACTAGCTAAAAAAATTTCATTAATCCGTGTAGGAATATAGAGGGGAGATGGTTCCTTATTAAATCCCATTGATAGGTTCGATGAAGTAAAGGTTATGCCAACACCTTTCTCCATAGGTTGAGTGGAGGGGATGGTTTGATGTAGGAAGGAATCCATTACACACGTTAGATAGTGCTTTCATAGAGTCCCCAAAAGGTTAACGGGTAAGACGGTGACCCAATTGAGGTTTCGTCGTGCAATACCTTTGGAACCTTCCAACTACGTCAACTAGGGGTCCTAGATTAGGTTGCAAAGTGACAAACATACAACACTCACACCTACAACACTCCTAGAGTATAGGGAAAGGAACTATCAGTATCACAAGAACTGAACCACAATGGTTCATGTCGATTTCACCAAAAATGTAAGAGAGGGGGACCACCGCATGCAAGATCCTAGGTCATGAAGGGTCAAGATGCAAGAGGTCGCCCTAACTTACCTCAGCTAAGTGTATTTTCTAGGGTATAAGGACAAGAATGATGAGGATTATGATGTCCTTCAATCACTTTTCACTCCCAAGTTTTAAGGTGGGGCTAGGAAAGTTATTTTTTAGGTCCAACTTTGTGCCTTAGGGAGCTCTCTGCCCTAGGATGTCAGCGCAGACTTCAGACGATACTGTAGCATGCTGGTATCCTAGAAACGTGTTGTGGTCAGTACAGTCATATCATAATAGAGACAAGGTTAGACTCATCAAAATGACTAACAACTTATCTTAATGACTTCTAATAGGAAAAAATAATACTGTGAAATATGAGAAGTATAAACGAAGTTGATAGAGTAGATATACCAAAGCTAAGGTGATGAAGACAATCTCGTAGAAGACCTTGTTCGGCAACTAGCTCCTCATAATGCACCCACCTACAAAAAACAAGAGATAGAATGTTGGGGGTGGTTGTATAGGGGTCTTCCTCTGTCAAACCCCTATTTAGGTGTTCCCACCTCCATGGAAAGCCAAAGGAAGAAAGATAAAGAAATGATAAAACACAAGCACTACAAAAATAATACTATGCTACTCAACCAAATGATAGAGGAGAGGAGAGGGAAGCTTACCACCTCCACCGAGAGCACTCAAGGTTACTTGGATGAGAAATGAGAGGAACACAAGCCTCTATTGCAATGGTGTGGTCCTAAATTTTCTCTATCGACGTGATGGAGTGTGATATTGCTGCTATTGAATGCTTGGAATACTTGGAAGTGAGTGCAAATGAGCTTGTGAATGAGAGTATGAGAGCTTGATGTGGTGTAGATTTCTTCCAATCCTTCATTCAAAATCTTAATGCAAGTTCAAATACTTATTATGAAGGAATGAGTAAGGAAATGACCATATTCAGGTCAGGTGGCCGAAGGAGTCGTTACAACTTTGCTGCCAATGGGAAGAGTAATGCATCTGCTAGCTCAATCGCATGAATCTTCCAGGGACATAAGCGCACTGCATCAAATTTTACACACCGTACGGGTGTCTCCAATAGAAATTCCTCCACCGACACACAAAATAGGTGCCATGTGGACTACCATCTGTGGGATTAAAGTGAATTAAGCCTCTGACTTAGGTTTTCTAAAGTGCAACAAGGAAAAATATTGAATTGCACCTAGGGTGTAAATTCACTCTTATACAATTACAAGGAAACATTAACTTGTGAGACTTTGGAATGGTATTTCCTTGAGGCATGAAAAATAGGATTCCAACACCTAAGCCATGTTGCATGTAAGATACATCAAAGTATAACATCCACTATTGTGTTGACACTATAAGAACATCTACATTAGGAAACTCAATGTGCATGGGATGATCATCTTGTAATGGTGCTTCAGCTTGCCAATCGGCTATTGCTTGGCCCTTGATTGCTTTTCCATCCACATATTGGATGTAAAATTTGCTCAATATCATTACCCACTTTGCTAGTCTTCCAGTTAGATTGGATTTTTTGAGAAGATATTTTAGTAGATCAATCTTGGCAATGAGTTTGATGGTATGGGTTAACATGTAATGCCATAATTATTGAGTAGCAAATACTACCACCAAACAATCTTTTTCAATGAATTTTTAATTGATTTCATATCCATTCAAGGTTATGTTGACATAATAAATAGCCCTTTCTTTTCTCGTAGAGTCTTCTTGTGCCAACAAAGCACCCAAAGAGACCTCAATTGTTGCTATGTAGAGTAATAGTGGTTTTCCTTCTATTGGTGGTACTAGAATGGGTGGGCTCATAAAATACTACTTCAGTTGATTACAAGCTACTTCATATTTGTCATCCCATTTTAAAGAAATGTTCTTGTGTAGTAAGTGATTAAAAGGATGAGTTTTATGTGCTAGTTGTGTGATGAACCTTCTGATAGATAGGAATCATCTCTATAAATATTTGAGTTGGTTGATATTCTTGGGAAGAGGTATTTCCATGATGGCTTTAACTTTCATAGGATCCACCTCAATGCCTTTAGCTGATACTATATATCCTAAAATTTTAGCAAATGTCATGCCAAATACACATTTCATAGGATTTAACTACACATTGAATTTCTCCAACTGAGTGAAGATTTTATGTAGGATTTCAAGATGTCATTCCCTAGTGAATGATTTGGCCAACAAGTCATCCACATAGTCCTCCATAAAGGTGTGCATCATGTCATGAAAGATAGTGG
This sequence comes from Sequoia sempervirens, assembly GCA_007258455.2. NCBI lineage: Eukaryota > Viridiplantae > Streptophyta > Pinopsida > Cupressales > Cupressaceae > Sequoia > Sequoia sempervirens. The sequence goes on from VDFB02086081.1 coordinate 296,405,265, forward strand.
TCATCAAACATTGATAAGTAGCCCCAACATTCTTTAACCCAAAAGGAATGATGTTCCAACAAAAAGTACCCCATGGGCATGTGAACATTTTTTTATCTTGATCTTTCAATGTTATTTTTATCTAGTTGTAGCCTGAAAATCCATCCATGAGTGATAGAATTGCATGAACTATTGTCAAATCCATGATGATGTTAATGTTAGGCAAAGGAAAATCATTTTTGGACAAGCCTTGTTAAGATCTATAAAATCCATACATATCTTGATAATATTATCTAGTTTAGAATTAGGTAAGATCTTTGTGATCCATTCATCATAATCAATAGGTCGGATGAATTCTGCACCTAATATTTTCTTCAATTCAACTTTCATTAGGAGGGCAATACGTAGATGCATTTTTGTCAATTTTTGCTTCACTTGCTTTACCCCAAGTAGTAGGGATAAATGATGCATTATAAGATCTAGATCTATACCTAGCATTTCAGTGTAGGACCAAGCAAAGTTTACTTGTCTCTCTTCAAATAACTTAGTGAAGCTTGTTTTTTCTTCCTTTGTCATGGATGTTGCTAGATATAGGGTCTTCACTATTCCAGCTATACCAATGTTAATGGATTGTGTTGGCTCAACTAGTACTGAAGATCTGTCATGATAGTGCTCGGGAAGAGTTTCAAATATCCCATCTTTCAGTGCCTTAGAGAGGTTTTAACCATTAGATGTGCTCTTTATTTTTACTTTTTCTTGATCCAATACTGCCATTAAATGGTTTTCACCATTAGATTGATTTTTGATATTCATTGTTTTGCAGCTGAGATATTTGGCACTCCCCTTGTTTGAAGCTTCATTATGATATTCGTTGGTGGAATGTGTTTCAATATTTTTAGAAGAAAGGAAGCTCACAATGGCATCATTATTTGGAAAGATGGGGATATCAAGTAGCTTAGTTTGGTCCTAGTCAATTAGTTTGGGGTGTACCAATGGTAAAGAATCATCAAATTGGTTAAGGTCAAAAGGGGTGAGTTTCTTGATGGAAATGTTTTCAAAGTGTTTGATAGTAATGTCAAGGTCATTTATGTTACTCTCTTCCGAAGGATCTATCTCGCTTGAAGTCTAATCATCTTCGCTAGAGTCATCGATATGCAATGATCCAAATTCAAGAGGTCTAGATGCTAAACTTTTTCCCTCCATACATGTTGGTGCATACGTTTGTATCACATCAATTTCCTTATATTGACAAGATTCTTCAAAGAGTGAGTCCTATTCATACTCATTGGAATCTATTTTAGAACTATCTCGCAAATTGGAGGAGTCGCTCACAAATCAACTTCTTGGTTTCTTCTTTTGACTCTTCTCAATATCCTAGCCCTGTCGTGTCCTTTGCATTAGTTATGATAGACTGTATTGGTTCTATGATACCTTCTTTTCTTTTGCTGATAGGACTTGTTCCATCATATCCCATCTTCTCTAGGATTGTAAACCCTTTACCATATGGTTCTATTAAAATATTGGAAGTTGATGCTTGTGAGGCTTCTTCATCTTTCTACAACCAATTTAAAATGTCCTTGTCTTCAAATTCATCCACTAGAGTGTTTTCTTTTACAAAGTTACCATCAAAGAGTGTGGTTGGTTGTGAAGATTGTTGTCTTGAGGTTTATGGTTGTCCATAGGATTTAGGAGAAGGAAAAATATGTGAAAGACATAATGATTTTTCAAAAAAATATTCCCCCATACCTTTTTCTTTCAGTTGAACTTTTTTCTCAAATAATTTTGAGAAATAATTTAATTGACTTTCATTCTTGGAGGAAGGAGAATCACCAATACCTTTATCCTTTGACTGAACCTTTTTATTAGGCTGATTTGACAAGGAACTGATTTGACCTTCATTTTTTGATGAACTAGGAGTGATGGCTTCACTGTTGTGTGGTACAAAAGTATCCTGGACTACCTTAAGAGTATTACAATATTGAGGATTGTTGGAATCATCTGAAATAGTAATCTCTTGTCCATTGAAAGGAAATTTCAAACATTGATGATACGTTGATGGTACTACTTGCATCTCATGGATCCAAGGACATCCCAAGAGTATATTGTATGTTAAATCTTTGTCTAAGGGTATGTGCATGATCATCATGGAAAAATTAGGCCCTTAAGTGGCAAAAAATTCAGAAAAATCAAAGTTAGGCAACTTCATGTAAATATTTGAATAAGTTATCTATATTATTTCAAAAATATGTAAGAATATAATCTATAGAAAATTGAATTTAGTGTCTAAAATACAAGGTTTATTTTTCAAAAAAAAATCATTTGGTGAATAATTTCAATTTCAATGTGGCAGTACTTAAATTTCAGGGAAAAAATAAGAAGTAGGTGTCTGTCTGACCACCCTAACAACAATAAAATGATAATATTTTTTTATAAGATTTTAGATATAAGTAGAGGAATCATGCCCTGATTTGATGCACATTTTTTTATAATTTTTTTCTAAGAAAATAATTAATTATGAAGTTTTTGTTACAAATTTTAAAAAATATAAAAACGCGTATGTCTGACCACCTTAACTTGCTAAAAACTTCATGAAATTCAATTTTTCATTTTTTAATCCTATATTATGCGAAGCATAGAATGTGACACATGTTTTAGATTTTAAAAATGTGATACTATTTCAAAGTTATAGATGGTTTTCAATCAGCCTCTTAATTAGGACTTTAGTTGTAATTCAAATAGAAAATGAATAATAATTTCTTATTAAATTCAAAGTAAAGCATAATTTATATTGGTGGAAAGTTGAGAATCTTCTTTAAAAACCATTTTTGTTTCATCAATTTTGGGTGATAAAAATATCGTTAGCCACATACCCATCATATTGCCACTTTTTGGCCCATCATGATCCTACACATACCCCTAACACTTGTCAGATTATATCTCTTACAACTGGCCCCACTTAAATTGGTAACACTGTTAATCCTTGGGAGGATCTCTCATCATCATCATAGGCTTTGATAGTGATCTTTCTTCTGGCATTAATTGCACATTTTTTGAATATCCAAGTGCACGGATAATTTTTGAAGTGTAGATACTTAGGCTAGCTCCACCATTTGGGTAAAAGCACAAAGTTGTGTCACACTTTCAGCCAACTTATTAGCACAAATGAATTTAAGTATTTTTAACTAAAATTTTTTTTTGGTCAAACATATGATCTAGTAAGAGTCATTCTAGCTAAGTTACATACTTCCACAAATTTTTTAACTAAAATTATTGGCTAAAAATATATGGAGCACTACTTTGAGTCTAATTCACCAAAAACTTAAAATTATTTGAAAACCTTGAAGTTTCAATAAATCCTACTATTGTAAATAACATTTAAAAAAAAAAACCCTTTTGTAGATCTATAAACTGTGTAGTTTTCAAAAATATATTTATTTTAATATTTTAATTATTATTTATTCTTTATATTTTTTTTTTTACAAAAATTAGGTTATCAACACAAAATATTAGGTTGATTACCATGCCAAGGAAAAATACTAAAACTTATTAAAAAAAATAAAAAAATATGATGCACAAGATAAAAGAATCTATTTTAAGATGTATATTTTTTATCCATTTTAGATAAACATTTATTATGAAAGTTGACGTCCGATGGAAACAACTAGTTTTTGATCCATGCACATTTTAATATTTATTTAAAAATATATATTTATCAAAATTGCAAAAAAATATATACATGCACTAAAGTTTCAAGTTATAAATACACACAAAAAGTTTGAAAGAAAAAAAAGTAAAATTTACTATAAATTTTTTTACATCTCATGCAACTTCATTTTTCAGCATTTTATCAACAACTAAATTATAGTGTTAATTTATTAAAAACTAGTTTAAAATTATTTTTTGATTATTTTTAAAAAATAAAAACATAAAATATACTAAAAAATACATATTTTACTAGTTTACATTATTTCAAAATTCAAAACATATATGCCACTTTTTAATGATTTAAGTTTAAAATTTGGATTAGTGTTAGTTTTTTCCCTTATAAAGTGTGATACAACTTTGTGCTTTTACCCATCTAGTATAGAATGTTTGATCCAATTTTTATGAATTAAAACCTCAATGTGGAGGGCAACATTGTGTGGATGCGTGAGTGATACATCATCGTTTTCAGAAAATGATAGGCAATGAGGTGTGGTTAAGTGTCCCACCATAGCTTGAAATTGAAAAGCTTCTAGATTATTTTGTACTGTGGTGGCCACTAGAGCTTGTTTCATAATTTCTTTGTGAGCTAGTGAAATTTTTAGAAGTTCCAATATGGATATTTGAGATGGGATTTTCTGCAATTGATCAACAATCTTGTATTGATTCGACAGGGGAATAGGTTTTTTAGAAGTACTTCCCTTAAAGACATACTTTGACTAAGCTCTTGTGGTCACATTTACTAGCATTTTGTCTTGTTTATCTCTAATTTTATGACATTAATTTGATTATCATTCACAACAACATTTGTGGTCAAAATTAATGGTATGATGTCATTGGTTTTTTTTTAGCTGTAACAATGTTTTTGTTTTGATTATTAGTTGCAACAATGTCTTGTTCATTCTCAATTGTGATGTCACTAATTTGATTCCTAGCTACAATAAGGTCTTATTTGTCATTGATTTCAATGTCATTAGTTTGATCACCAACTGCCTCAATATGAAGAATGGTAGAATCATAAAAATAGTTCACATTTTTCCCTTTGGTGTTTGATGAAGAGGACTCCCCCTTTTAGTAGTTAGGTAATGGATTTTTGAATGCTCCATGATCAACATTTGTTTGGGGTCCTTCTATTGATATTTCCTTTCTATCTATTAAATCTTGCACCAAATGTTTCAATTGCATGCAATAATTTGTTTTATGGTCCATGTTTATGTGAAAATCATAATAATGTGCATCATTCCACCATGAAGGTTTAACTCTTGGTTCCCAATCTCATGCCTCTGGTAATGTTATAACCTTGGCTGCAAGAAGTTTTTTTAATGCTGATTCAAGTGGCTATCCCAAAGGTGTAATCTTCTTTGATTTGATTATGTTCAATATGGTGGTGGTTTGGATTCAATATTGTTTTGATTGGTCTTTTGAGTAATTCTTGATAGATTAAAGACTAGTTTTGTATTTTTTGTATCAACTACAACATCATTGTTACTAGTATTTTTGTTTCTTTGCCAAAATTTTGGTTTATCATTGTTTTTATAATGATTAGAAGAGTTTTCTAAGTTATTTCCTTCATTGTAGATTTTCAGGACTCCTCTCTTAACCAAGGCTTCTTCAATTTTGAGTCCTTTTTCAATAATTTTCTCAAAGGTGGGTGGACATTGTAATTCAAGTATATATCTCATCTCATCATTTAAAGTATCAATGAAGATTTGGGGTATGTGCAGGATCATCATGGAAAAAACAGGCCCTTAAGTGGCAAAAAATTCAAAAAATTAGAGTTAGGCAACTTGACATAAAAATTTGAATAAGTTATCTATATTATTTCAAAAATATGTAAGAATATAATATGTAGTAAATTGAATGTAGTTTCTAAAATACTAGGTTTATTTTAAATATATATATATATTTGGTGAAATTTTGAAATTTCAATGCAATAGTACATAAATTTCAGGGAAAAAATAAGTAGGTGTCTTTCTAACCACCCTAACCACAATAAAATGATAATATTCTTTTATAAAATTTAAAATATAAGTAAAGGACTCATGTCCCGATGTGATACATATTTTTTGTAATTTTTTTCCAAGTAAATAATTAATTATGATTTTTTATTACAACTTTTAAAAAAAATAACTCGTATGTCTAACCACCTTAACATGGTCAAAAATTCATGAAATTCAATTCATTTTTTTAAAATCCTATAGTATGCAAAGCATAGAATGTGACACATGTTTCAGATTCAAAAATGTGATACCGTTTGAAAGCTATAGATTTTTTTCAATCAGCGTATCAATCAAGACTTTAGTCAATTAAAATAGAAATGAATAATAATTATTTATTAAATTCAAAGTAAAGCATAATTTATATTGATGGACAACTAAAATCTCCTCTAAAAACCCTTTTTGTTTCATCATTTTTTGGTAAAAAAAATATTGTCAGCCACATACCCTACACATACACATCATATCGCCACTTTTTGGCCCATCATGATCCTACACATACCCTTCCCATATTTTCATTTTCAGGTATAGGATGAGCATATATAGCAAAAAACATTCTCCATATTTGTAAAAATATAAGGAATGATTCACCCTTTTTTTGTTTTGTGTTGCAAAGGTCTTTCATGGTTATCTCATGTTGGATGTTGTAAGAATATTGAGTGATGAATTTATTGACCAACTCTTCAAAGGATCTAATACCTGGTGGCAATTTTGAAAACCACTTCATACATTGGCCACCCAAACTCCATGGAAACAGTCTCATCAAATAGGTCTCTTTATGTGCAAACTCCAATCTCATGGTGCGAAATTCCCTTACATGATCTATAGGATCAATTTTTCCATTATACTTATCATACTTTGGAAATTCACAATGTTTAGGAAAAGGTATCATGTCCACAGTTTGATCAAAAGGATATGGGAAGATTTCTTCCAGTAGGTATCTTTTTGTGCTTCCTCTCCACATGTCAAGAAGTTGTTGCATATTTTTCATTTGATTAGTTAAAGCAACCACTAGATCCATGTTTGGTGGATCAATTTATGTTCTTCTTGGAGCTCCTTTCAATTGATTAACATCAAAGTCATGTGGAAATTTCACACCTTGATTAGCTAGCATTAAAAAGTATTTTTCCTCATCTTTTTCAAAAATATTTTCTATGAACTTGTGGAATTTGGGGTTTTGTTGAGTAGTTTGGATGTCTTCCTCAGTAATTTCATCATTTTTAGGTTGGTGCAATCTGTGGAATGGATTTTCGTCACCTTCAACCATGGCGTTCTTAGTTTCAATTTCTTTTTCCTTGAGTTTTTGTTTTTGAGATCTTGTTAAAATGGGAATACAAGTGTTATAGTTTTACTAAACTTTGATCTTTGTTTGAGAAGTGCCAAGGATAATAACCAAGTCAAATAGAATGAAAAATTCTATTGATGAGAATAAGGTGATAAATTTGATTATACATTGTTGTTTTGTGATGAAGGATAAGAAATGGGTAAGTGCACAAAGATGGTTCCCAAAAAGGGGACTTAAGTGGACATTTTTTTTCTAAAATTAGGAAATACTGACCTTCAACGTGAAATTGAGAATAGTTACACTCAAAATTTTGAGATGGAACAAAAATAAGGATCAAATTGCTCTAAGTCTGTTTTCTAAACTACTAATTTATTTTTAAAATGGTTGAGATTAAGGGGTTCAAATGAGGAGCTTACACAATTTTTTGTTGTTTTTGTCTGAAAAATATAACATAGCAACTATTGTACGACCCTTGTATGGTGATTTTTTTTTTGGTATTTTTAAAATCACTATGGTCAGAAGTTAGCTAATAGTATGTAGTTGATGTAGGATCCTTCTGATAATTTTTTAATAAATATTTAACATTTTACTAAAATTCGAAGTGGAAACTTCCTAAAAAACAAAATGTAGGCTGTGCTACCCCTTCAAATTTTGGAAACTAATTGATTTTTTTTATAAAAAAATTGTAGAATAGAGTCTATTTTCTAAAAATGTAATTTATTTGAAATTTTGATGAATGGTTAATTTATAATGAAAAGAACACCAAACACTACTTTTTGCCAAAAAAAGACATACAAAAAAAAAACTATGTATGAAAGGCTTAAAATTTTCATAAAGTGAAAAAAATTACATCGTTGGATAGCTAAGAGAGAACCTAACATTACCCAGATGTTCAATTTGTTTGATATTGAACCACGTGCAATCTTGATGGTGAGCATGAACCCGATTATATGAAAATTTGTAGAATTTGCAAAAACACGTCTCTAGTTGTTAGGAATGCCCTCTAAGCCTTTTTTTTGGTATTCCAAGGAAAATATCAACCCAAGGCTTGGGGATTCCCAAAGTAATATATAATGCAAGCACATTATAACGCGCTCGCATTATATCTCAGTTTTGACATATTTTTTTTCATTTATGGGGAGCATGTCTAGCAAGACATAATGTGAGCATAGTATAACATGTTCACATTATGTATTGCTTTGTGTTAAATCATACTCTATTGAATGTATGTTTATATATTTGTATGTTTGTATGTACATGTATGCTTGTATGTCATGTATGTATGTATGTATTAATGCGTGTATATTGCATGTATGCCTATATGTATGTAAGATTGTATCTACAAATGTACATGTAAGTTTGTATGTATATAGGATTGTATGTACATATGTATTATTCTTGTGTGTGGGTATGTGCAAGATCATCATAGAAAAAATAGGCCCTTAAGTGGCAAAAAATTCAAAAAAAATAGAGTTAGGCAACTTGACATAAAAATTTGAATAATTTATCTATATAATTTAAAAAATATGTAAGAATAGAATCTATATAAAATTGAATGTAGTTTCTAAAATACTAGGTTTTTTTAAATAAATCTATTTGGTGAAAATTTGAAATTTCAATGCAGTGGTACTTACATTCCAGGGAAAAAATAAGAAGTGGGTATCTGTCAGACCACCCTAACCACAATAAAATGATAATATTTTTTTATAATATTTTAGATATAAGTAGAGGACTCATGTCCTAATGTGATGCATATTTTTTGTAAAAAAATTTCAAGTAAATAATTAATTATGAATTTTATATTATAAGTTTTATAAAATATAAAAAACATGTATGTCTGATCACCTCAACTTGGTCAAAAATTCATGTAATTAATTTTTTTTTAATCCTATATTATGTGAAGCATAGAATGTGACACATGTTTCAGATTTAAAAAAATGTGATATCGTTTGAAAGTTGTAGATTTTTATCATTCAACCTATTAATCAGGACTTTAGTCGCAATTCAAATAGAAAATGAATAATAATTATTTATTAAATTCAAAGTAAAGCATAATTTATATTGGTGTATAGTTGAGAATCTCCTTTAAAAAACCTTTTTGTTTCATCAATTTTAGGTTAAAAAAAGTTGTCAGCCACATACCCTACACATACCCATCATATCGCCACTTTTTGGCCCATCATGATCTTGCACATACCCATGTATGTATTTATGTATGTATTTAGAGGGAGGGATAATTTTGAGAGAGGGAGAGAGTGATCTATAGTTGTCTAGGTAGGGTGGGAGGGGGAGAGGGAGAGGGAAGGGGGGAGGGAGAGAGAGAGAGATTTTTGAGAGGGGGTGGAAGTGAGAGTTTAAGATAGAGGGAGTGGGAGAGAAGGGATTGGAGTGAGAGGGGCTTAGCTAGGTAGGGTGGGAAGGGTAGAGGGAGGGGGAGAGAGAGAGGAGGGGTGGGAGAGAGATAATTGAGAGAGAGGGAGAGATATAGAGACAGACAGAGACAAAGATAGAGAGAGATAGAGAGAAAAAGAGAGTTATGTAGGTAGGGTTCCAAAGGGAGATACTTGAGAGTGAGAGGGGGAGACTTGATAGATAAGTAGTGAGAGGGAGTGTGTGAGAGAGGGAGTGGGAGAGAGAGTGTGTGAGTGAGATACTTGAGAGAGGGAGAGGGTGTGGGAGGGAGTGACCTGATAGAGGGAGAGAAAGAGGGTGGTGGAGTGAGAGGGACTTATCTAGGTAGCATGGGAGGGATAGATAGAGAGAAAGGAGAGAGAGAGATAGAGTTACCTAGGAAGGTTTCTAGAGGGAGAGTAGGTGGGAGGGAGAGAAATGAGAGAGAGGGAGAGAGAGGGAGTGGGAGAGAGTGTGAGGGAGATAGAGAGAGATAGATAAATGGAGCAAGAGAGGGTGGTAGAGATATATTGAATGAGAGGTACATATAAAGATGGAGAGGGTAGATAGAGACAATTAGAGAGGGTAAGAGAGAAAGAGGGAGGGAGAGGTGAGATGTATACATAGAGAGAAATCGATCTAGGGGTCGAGGGTATAATGTTGAGGGATTAGGGTGGAGGACCTATAGGGTTGATGGTTTCTAGGGTATTAGGGTTTAAGGGTTGAGGGTTGAGGGATTAGGGTCGATGGTAGAGGGTAGAGGGTATTGGGTTGAGGGAATAGGGTAGAAGGTTTAAGGGTTTAGGGTTGAATAGTTTAGGGTTAAGGGTTTAGGGTTCAGGATATAGGGTATAGGTTTGAGGATATATGGTTTAAGGATTAGGTTGAGAGTCCAATGTAAAGGGTAGAGGGTATAGAGGTTGAGGGTTTATGGTTTTAGGATTGATGGTTGAGGGATTAAGGGTTGAGGGTTGAGAATTGAGGGTTGAGGGCTTAATGTATAGGGTAGAGGGTAGAGGGTTTAAGGGTTTAGGGTCTATGGGTTGAGGGTTGAGAGTTGAGGGTATAGGGTATAGGGTCAATGGATTAGGGTTGAGGGTCCAATGTATAGGGTAGATGGTATCGGGATTGAGGGATTAGGGTTTGAGGGTTGAGGGTTGAGGGTTTAGGGTTGAGGGTTTAAAGGTTGAGTGATTAAGGGTTGATGGTTTAGAGATTAGGGTATAGAGTTTCCTTGGATTTAAGGATGTAAGGGTTGAGGGATTAGGGTTGTGGGATTAGGGTTTAGGGTAAAGGGTATTGGGTTGAGGGTAGAGTGTAGAGGGTAGAGGGTATAGGGTAGAGGGTTTAAGGGTTTAGGGTTTAAGGGTTGAAGGTTAAGGATTTAGGGTTGAGTGTTTAAGGGTTTAATGGTTTATGGTTTAGGCTTGAGGGATGGATGGATGGATAAAGAGAAGGAGAGAAGAGGAGGGAGTGACATAGATATATGAGGGTTGAGGATCCAAAGTATAGGGTAGAGGATTGAGAATAAAGGGTATAGGGTTGAGGGTAAATATGGTTGAAGTATTGGGGTTAAGATTCCAACATATAGGGTAGAGGGTATCAGGGTTGAGGATTGAGGGATTAAGTGTTGAGGGTTGAGAATTGAGGGTTGGGTGTTTAATGTATAGTGTAGAGGGTAGAGGGTTTAACATTGAGGGTAGAGGATTGAGGGTATAGGGTTGGGGGATTACGGTTGAGGGTCCAATGTATAGGGTAGAGGGTATAGGGTTTGAGGGACTAGGGTTTAAGGGTAGAGGTTATAAGGGTTAAGGGAAGAGGGTAGAGAAAAGAGAGATAGGAGTGAGAAAGAGAGGGATTTGAGAGAGGGAGAGGGCATAGGGGGGAGAGACTCAAGATAGAGAAAGGGAGGGAGTGCGAGAGAGATAGAGGATAGAGGATAGAGGGTATAGGGTTAAGGGTAGAGGGTAAAGGGGAGAGAGATAGAATTAGGTTTTATGGGTTAAGGTTAGAGGATAGAGGAGAGAAAGATAAAGGGTAGAATATAGAAAGTTTAAGGGTTAATGGTAGAGGGTAGAAGGTATAAGGGTTAAGCATATAGGGGAGAGGGGAGAGAGATTAAAGGATTGAGTAAGTGAGAGAGAGGGAGTTGAGAGAGGGAGAGGGGGTAGAAAGGAGAGATGAGAGAGAGAGAGGAGGGAGTGGGAGTGAGATCAAGGGTAGAGGGTAGAGGGGAGAGACATGAAATTATGGTTTAAGGGTAGAGGGTACAGAGGAGAGAGATAGGAGTGGGTGAGTAAGAGAGAGTAGGGTTGAGAAAGGGAGATGGAGTAGGAGGGAGAGACGAGAGAGAGAGAGAGAGAGAGAGAGAGAGAGAGAGAGGGTAGAGGGGAGATATATAGAATTAGGGTTTAAGGGTTGAGGGTATAACGGTTAAGGTTAGAGGGTAGAGAGGAGAGAGATAAAGGGTAGAAGATAGAGGGTTTAAGGTTTAATGGTAGAGGGTAGAGGGTAGAGAGATAGAATTAGGATTTAAGGGTAGAGGGTGTTGGAACTATAAAAATATGATGACTTTTTCATTTCTTTCATTCCCTTGGGTCTCCATTTGAGTCTTACCTTGAGCACATTTTCCTCATTTCATGATGCTTTACCCATATTTTGGCCATCTGACCCCATGGAGCCCATCGAGTTATGCATTTTTCATATTGAGGTCCATATCAACATAGGTCTATCTAAGTCTCCCCGATCCATGTTTCTTGTGTGTTAACATATGTTTGTTGTAGGTGGTAGGCATGACTTCTTCATTGTTACTACGATCGACATCCACATCTAGGTTCATATCGGCATGAAGAAAGCAGGGTCTCCCCGATCCATTGTGCATTTTATATTGATAAACTTCTGGGTTGCCTATTGGCAAGACGTTTTTGCCGTCACGGCGACCAGAATTCATCTATTGTTTCATATCGGTATGAGTTATATAGCCGTTGGGATGTCTTACCGAGTGCTTCATGTCTCGCCAACCGGCACATGTGGAGATACATATCGGCAAAATATTTTCTTTGGGGTAATGTCATGGTAAACTCTTGTGGTCTCATCGAACAACATATGAGGGTTCACTTCAGTTAGACTAGGCGCTATCGATATGAGGTCTCGGCGACTGACCTTCGATCTCGCCGACACTTCGTTTGAATCTTCGCTTCGGCCAAACATAAGGGTCTTCGGTGAGAGGTCATAGCGATGTGTATGTTTCACCAATGGAGCATAAGGGGTTTCTTTAAAATGAATTTTGGCGAGAAGTTTGTGTCATCTTGGAAAATTGATGTGCTTGGGATGTTTCAGTATGACTTAGTTGATTCTTTGGGACCTCTCCCCAATTTTGAATTGTCTTGGGGAAAGTGAATGGGAGATGGTTTTCAGCGAGAGGTTGGCATTGTCTTGGTGACCTAAGGATGAAAGGAACATATCGGTAGGAGTAAGTATTATCTATATGAGGTCCCAATGTGTGACCTTCGGTCTCGCCGATGGAAAACAAGAGGATCCTTGTTGACGTAAGAATTGCCTTGTCTCGGTGACTACGAAATAACATTATGGGAGACTTTTGGTATAATGAAGTGCTATCTGTATGAGGTCTCCCTGATATCTTGAGGTCACAACAAAGTAAATAAGACTAATGGTGCATCAGTGAGAAAGCCAATAAGTCATAGTGACACATAAGATGAGTAAAGGGTTTTCAATATAACTCAACAAACTCTGTGGGACTTCTCCCCGATTGTGTGTTGTCTTGACGAAGGTGAATGAAGATTATATCTCAGTGAGAGTGTGGTCTTGTCTTGGTGACTTGGAAAATGATAAGAGACTTTTGGCCTGACATGATGAATTCCATATGTTGTTTCCCCGATATTGCAGAGCTACAGCAAAACACAAAGGGAACATGCAGATACTTCATGACTTCAATGTAACAAACAAAATGTTGTGGCAGCATACAGGTGGTAAGTGGGCTTTCAATGAAACATTATGCTATATGTATGACATCTCCCTGACAGTAGAAAGTCATGGTGAAGGTGAATAAAGCACATAGAGTGACCAGTGATTGAATTTCCTTCGGCATGACGATACGATATGTCTCGCCGACTATTTCACAAATGAATGACAAAAATTCAAATACTATGGCCAACATGTAAATTGTTAAAATACTGTTGCTGGCCGACCTGATTGTAGCCCAAATTCTGTGGAAGGCCGACATGGAGTTTCAATATGATTTATTTTCTTGATGCTGATGTATAAATAAGCATTTTTGTAATTGTAAAATCATCATGAGCTATTAGATTTCAATACACAGCAAGTAGATATAGTAGAGAAAAATTATTAGATCAGAGACTATTGTTGCATGTTTTCAAAATGGGGGTATTTATGAAAATTAGTTGATTGTGCTGCATTTTTCTGGTGTCAATTGTCTATTGAATTCAATGAAAATGCTGCTAAGTTGTCTCCAAGATTAATGCTTTTTGGTTATTTAAATTGACATAACAAGTTTATGTTCAGTTTGTCAATGCATATTTGATGTATTTGTGTGACTAATCAATTGGTTCTTTCAAGCAAAGATTAAATCCTCTTAGTTGATCAGATTAATCAGAAATTTTCAACTGGATTATTCAAGTAGAGCTTAGTAGTTACAGTATTGCATGTTTATACAAGTTGTAAATAGAATGTATGCCAGATAAATTGAGTTTTCTCCAGAGAGTGTTGCTCATTTTGATTTCATTTGACTCTGCATGCCCAACAAGGCACTAGTCTCTACAGTTTCATCATTAAGAATCATTTATTCTCTTTATATCAGTTAATTGAGCATTTTAGGATTTAGATTAAGAAGATTGCTATCAAGTTTGAATTCATTTGTTCACCTCCATTTTCCCTTGTGAACAAATTGTTGTAAGAGATATAATAATAAGTCTGCTTAATTCAGACAGGTACACCCGCCCAAGGTTTAGCAGCACCTAAAGAGCAAAAGGTTGAGTTCTTTTGACCTTGTCTATTACCCTAAAGTGTATCAAGAGATTGGCAGCCTCTTGAGGCATTCAGCCTGCATTTTTGAGAGCTAACAAATTGGTGAATCTACTAGGGATAACATTCAGAATCAAGGCCTTAATCATAGAGTCATAAACTTTATACAAACTCCGCTGGGAATAAGAAGCATTAAGTTTTTTCTCATTTTTTGACAAAAGTGAGTGGCGGCTCTAACAAAAAAATTTCTGTTGTTCAAACATGAATGGAAGAAGATCTCAGTATAGGGGAGGTCATACTGGAGCTCCTGCTAGCAGTAGTAATTGGACACACAAAGATGACAAAGTTGATAAGGGAGAAATAATCAATGAGGACATGTGCATAATAGACAAAGGAAAAGCGCCAGGAGCATATGGCGAAACATATAATTGCTATGATACATGGAGAGATGATTCAAGTGAAGAACTTTGTACCCCTGAAGATTGAAGAAATCCTTTCCCTTCTCTTGATCCTCAGAAACTAGTTGAGCTTGAAGCTAAATTTGAGGCTGAATGAATTAAAATTCAGCATGAATATGATCAGAAGATGGAGAGTAACCAGAATCTGTTTGGTGATCATGAGCTTCCTGAAGAAGTAAAGGCACTATTTGAATTACAGAGGAAAAGGATAGAGGAATTAGAGGCTAAGTTGTGGAAAAGTCAAGTTATTGATCAGACAGTTGATTGTCCCCCAAAGTATGTACCACCTCATAAGCAAGGTAATCATGGTGCAGGGCCTTCAAATCCACTAGTGTCTCCTCACCATCAAATAGGGAATCACTACAAGCATGAAAATCATCCACCTCATATTCCCACATAGCATACAGGTATGCATCCACCTCCTGGTCATTCTTTTATCCCATAGTATAGTGCATAGTACAATAATCTCGTGCACTAGCATCAATGTCCACCTATTCCTCCCCCTCACCAGCATACAACTATGATCAGACAATTTGATTTAGCAGGTTTTCAGTTATACCCTTACCCTATAGATGGCAGTTGGAGGGGTATGGTGCCCAAATTTATAGGGAGTAATGCAATCACTGCTAAAGAGCATTTAAGGAGTTTCAATGTTTTCATCCAAGACATAGATGTGCCATATGATGATTTACACATGAAGTTGTTTATGATGTCACTTATTGAAGATGTTAGGGATTGGTTCAACAGCTTGCCTGCTTTCTCTATCAATTCTCTCCAAGTATTCCAAGACCGATTCTTAGAACAATATGGGAATCTAAATGCACCAGATGCAACTCTTCATGATTTTATGCGAATTCAGAAAAATTAGAATGACTCAATTTATGATTTCAACCAAAAATTCAACAAGTTGCAGACTAAAGTACCTCCTGGATTGAGATTTTCAGATTTTGTAGCATTGAGTGTTTATTTAAATGCATTTGATCCTAAAATAGGGTATGAACTAAGAAATAGATTCCCAAGAGATTTGGCTGAAGCTCAAAAGATAGCATTAACAATTGAAAACAATAGGAAGGCTGCTGGCATAATTAGTAAAAGAGATAACCCGAGGCCTCCTCAACAAAGCAACAATTATCAGTTCAGATAGGAAAGCACATACAAGAATGAAATGCCAAGGTTGATTCATATGCCTTATAATACAGACTGGAAGGATGGAAAACCTATAATAGCTAGGCCTAGAAATAAAGAGACTCCTTGTCCATTGAGCAAGAAGGGAACTTACATGGTGAGTAATAATTACTTCTATGAAGTTTGTGATAAGCCACATTCTCCAGACTATTGTGTTGTAGCTCAAAGGATGCAAGAAGAAGGAATGTTGATGGAAAATAATGAAGAAGACCACAAGGTGTATTTGACTTCAAATACTTTTCACCATGTTGAGGAAATGTACTCATCTTCAGAGGATGATGGTTATGAGTATGATGTTTCAAATCAGAAATATAATGTCCATATGGCTGAACAACAAATCCTTTATGATTCTGAAGAATATTATACATAGCCACATTTAGTTGAGGCACCTGCTCAATGTAGTGTTAGAAGATTCACTAAAGAAGAAATAGAAAGACTAACTTTTGCAGCAGTTGAAGAAGCAAGGAGTAAATATTGGTTGAGAAACAAAAAATTAAATGAGATGGAAGGCATTTCTGGGGGAATTTTAATGAAGGATCAGAAAGCAACACAAGGAACTGTGAAAAATCCAGAAAATAAATAGCCTGGTAAAAATGAAGAAAAGCCTGTCCAAAGGGAGGAAGTGAAAGAATTACACAAAGAGATGCAAAAGTCTGATAGGCCTAGTATAAAAGAAAAAGAAGAGAGCAAAGGAGAAACACCAGAACTGAAGAAGATTGTTAAGGTGGAGAGCTCCTCTTTTGACTTCACACAGGCATTATCCCAGGTAAAAATGTATTGTCCACTACTTGAAATAATAAAAATTAAGGAGTACAGAGATAATGTTGTTCAATTGATAATGAATGGAAATGAAAAACATGTAAATTCTAAAAGCAAAATAGCTAGTTAGGCAGTTAATAGGGAGGAGAAAGTAAAAATCCCAGAGGTCTGCTTGAGTGATGTATTAACAACTCCCCCTCAAGTTGGTCCTTTCTTTACTACATTGCTTATCAATAACAAATTGCTAAGGAATTGCATGATAGAATCTGGTGCTGCTATAAATATTATTCCAGTAGGAGTTATGAAGCAGCTAGGCATGTGGGTTGATACATATGAAGGGAAATTATATGCAATGGATAATAGACCTGTTCCTGTGGTAGGCATTATGAGAGATGTTGAAGTCAAATTGGCTACTTTTCCACAGGTTGCTTATAATATAGATATAACAGTGATGATACTCCTCCTCAGTTTGGGATGCTCTTGTCAAGAAAATGGACAACAGTAGTTGGAGGAAACGTCCACTTTGATCTGTCTTATGCTACTATTCTAGTGAATGGTCAAGAATTCAAGCTGTACAGGGAACCAAGAATGAACCAGCTTGTTGACTATGTACCTCAAGATCAGATCAATTTTTTTTGTGATGTTGATCTTGGAAGTTTTAAGATTGAATCAACCCAGCCAAAATTAACCAATAGTGATCCAATTGAAAAACATGTTGCATAGAATTGCAATGGCATATGAAAGATGTTTTTTGATAGAGCTTGCAGCCAGGAAGGTAATGGTGCTGGGATTTTTTTTTGTTTCCCCTGAAGGTACTACATTTAAATATTCATTTTTGTTATCATTTGTATGTACAAACAATGTGGCAGAGTATGAAGCTTTATTGACAGGTTTGAATATAGTTGTGAAACACAAGATTAAGCTGCTAACTATTTTTGGTGATTTTGAGTTGGTTGTTTGACAAATTAAATCCAAGTATGCAACAAAGCATAAAATATTGAAACAGTATAGGAATACTATATGGGACACAATTGAATTGTTTGATTCTTTCTCAATTGAATGGATTAACAGATCAAAGAACATAATGGTTGAAATTTTAGCAAATGTGGTGCTGAAAAGAGATGATATCACATTGGCTAGGGTATCATAGATTGAGTTCAAGACAAGGCCTGCTGTTCCTGATAACATATATAATTGGCAAGTTTTCAATGATGATACTGACCTTTTGAAATTTCTTCATTTCATAGATCAGTATAAAGCCCAGGAAATTGACTTCAACGCTTTTGTTGAAGAAGTGATGGGAAGCAAACTATGTTTGGTGAGGAGATCTTACAGCTTAAAACAAATAACCTTCCTAAAGGCTTAGTAGCATTGGAGAGGGTGTATGATGGAAATGATCAGTCTCTCATGAGGGAGACACTAGTCAAAAGGGAAGATATTGAAGAAATTAATTTAGGGACTGAGATGGCACCAAGAAAGCTATACATTGGAAAGAAGATAAGCCCTAAAATTAGAAGAATGTTGATAGAGTTGCTAAGAAAGTATAAGCATGTGTTTTCTTGGTCTTATGAAGATCTGAAGGCATACAAGGAGGATTTATTTCAACATGAAATACCATTGAAGCCAGATGCTAAGCCATTGAGACAAAAGCAAAGACCCATAAATCCAACACTAGAGCCTAAGATGCAAGAGGAATTGACAAAGCTTAGAGATGGGGGAATTATCAAACCAATTAGGCACTCAACATGGGTCTCAAAATTGGTCCCTGTGAGGAAGAAAAGTGGAGACATCAGATTATGTTTGGACTTCAAAAATTTGAATATGGCATCTCTCAAAGACAATTATTCTCTACCCAATATGGAGGCTATATTGCATAAGGTGACCGGGTGTGAGCTATTGTCAATGATGGATGGGTTTTCAAGGTACAACCAGGTTAAAGTCAAGGAATCTGAGCAATATAAGACAACATTTACAACTCCTTGGGGAATATATGTATACATAAGAATTCCATTTGGTCTCACTAATGCAGGACCAACCTTCCAAAGAGCTATGGATGTGGCATTTGCAGATCTGATTAATGCTATCATGGTAGTGTACCAGGATGACCTGTCTACTTATTCAAAAAAGGTTGAAGATCATGTACAACATCTAGAGAAGGTATTTATTAAAGTCCTAGAATATGGTATCAGCTTAAATCCTAAGAAGTGTCATTTTGTAGTCATAGAAGGTAAGCTTTTAGGACATATTGTTTCAAAAGAGGGAATTAGAATAGATCCTGAGAGGGTTGAAGCTATTGACAAAATTCCTATCCCCAAAATTGTCAAGGCTATTCAATCATTCTTTGGAAAAATTAATTTTGTTAGAAGATTTGTCTCTAACTTTGCTGAGATCATTAATCCCATATCAAGAATGTTGAAGAAAGGAAAGAAAATGGAATGGACTACAGAGGCCTTGGAAGCTTTTATATCTATCAAAAAGGCCATCAAGGAAGCTCCTGTCCTTAAATCTCCAGACTTTGCAAAGCCTTTTCAAATATTTTCATTTGCTTCAATGCATACTATTGCTACTATTATGTTACAAAAGAACGAGGATGGTCATGAACATCTTGTGTCTTTCTTTAGTAAGTCATTACAAGGGTTTGAATTGAAGTATGACATAATGGAAAAACAAGCATTTGCATTAGTAAAAGCTATAAAAGCCTTCAGGCCATATTTGGTTGGAGCAAAGGTGATTGCTTATGTCCCTCATGCAGCTGTCAAAGATATTCTCACACAGTCTGAAGTGATAGGGAAAAGATGTAAATGGATTAACAAAATCCAAGAGTTTGACATGGAGATACAAATTACTAAGCTAGTGAGAGGTCAAGGCTTGGCTAGGCTGATGGCATAATCAAATATTGAAGCAAGTCAAGTCTGTAATGTGAATGAAAGAACTGCAGTTGCAAGCATTGAGCATACTTCTTGGCATACTGATATTATGCATTACCCTAAGCACATGAAGTGTCCAGAGGGATTGAGTGACAACCAGAACAGAACTCTAAAGTTGCAAGAATCTAAATATGTTTTCATGGATGGAGATCTGTTTTGGAAGAACAGGGATGGTATATTGTTGTTATGCCTGGATGAGTTTCAAGCCAAACATGTTTGAATTGAAATGCATGAAGGAGTTTGTGGAGGACATTACTCAGCAAAAACAACTGCACACAAGATTCTTAGGGTAGGTTACTACTGGCCTAAAGTTCTTAATGATTCTTTCACACATGTAAGAAAAAGTGAAGCCTGCCAAAAGTTCTCTGGAAAACTGAAGTATCAAGGAGCTTTGCCACTTCGACCTTTGCAGGCTGATGACCCTTTTCATCAATGGGGAATTGATTTCATTGGAGAGATACAGAAAAAATCAAGTGGAGGATACAAGTGGATATTGGTTGCCATTGATTATTTTACCAAATGGGTAGAGGCAATCCCAACTAAGCAGGCTACAAGTGAAGTGGTGAAAAATTTCTTGATGGACAACATTATCACCAAATTTGGTACACCACTGAAGTTAATCATAGACAATGGAATGTGTTTCAGATAAGATGATTTCAAAAGCTTTTGTGCCACATATGGCATTGCTATTTCTTATGCAGCTCCTTACCATCCACAGGCTAATGGTCAAGCAAAATCTAGTAATAAGAGTCTCTTGAAGATTATAAGGAGGATGCTAGGACAGAACAAGAAGGCTTGGGATTCAAAATTAAGGCTGGCTATGTGGGCTGATAGGATTACTGTGAAAAAGGCAATTTGAAAATCCCCATTTGAGTTGGTGTATGGAGCACAAACTAGGATGCCTTTGCAGAATTTGTTACCAGTCTACAAATTTGTCCTTCAGGAAGATTTGGATGTTCTTGAACCTATGTAAGAAAGAATGGAGAAACTAGCTAAACTTGATGAAATAAGGAGGGTTGTTCAAAGACAAAACATGAAGTTACAAACACAGATGAAGTACCTATTTGATAAGAAGACAAAGGATAGAAAATTTGAGGAAAGTGACTTGGTGTTGATGTGGAACGAAAGGTGCCAGGAGAAGGGAAAGCATGGTAAATTTGAAGCTTTGTGGCTGGGACCTTTTGTTGTTGTTGGGAAGAAGGGTGAAGACTCATACTATCTACAAAATATGGCTCGTGAAGATCAGGAATTTCCTGTTCATGGGAAATTGTTGAAGCATTTTTTCTATTAAGCAGCATAGAGTATTAAGGGTTTCCAGTGCATGGACAACTCTTACTTATCCTCTTTAAAATTATTTTCCATGCATAGTAGTTATACATCCGTTGGGATTTCTTACTGAGCACTTCATGTCTCGCCAACCGACACATGTGGAGATACATATCGGCAAAATATTTTCTTTGGGGTAATGTCATGGCGAACTCTTTTGGTCTCATCAAACAACATATGAGTGTTCACTTCAGCCAGACTAGGCGCTATCGATATGAGGTCTTGGCGAGTGACCTTCGATCTCGTCGACACTTCATTTGAATCTTTGCTTCGGCCAAACATAAGGGTCTTCGGTGAGAGGTCATAGTGATTTGCATGTTTCACCGATGGAGCATAAGGGGTTTCTTTAAAATGACTTTCAGTGAGAAGTTTGTGTCGTCTTGGCAAATTGATGTGCTCGGGATGTTTCGGTATGACTTAGTTGATTCTTTGGGACCTCTCCCCGATTTTGAATTGTCTTGGTGAAAATGAATTGGAGATGGTTTTCAGTGAGAGGTTGGCATTGTCTTGGTGACCTAAGGATGAAAGGAACATATCAAAAGGAGTAAGTATTATCTATATGAGGGCCCAACATGTGACCTTCGATCTCACCAATGGAAAATAAGAGGATTCTTGTCGACATAAGAATTGCCTTGTCTTGGCGATTGGGAAATAAAATTATGGGAGACTTTTGGTATAACGAAGTGTTATCTGTATGAGGTCTCCCTAATATATTGAGGTCACAGTGAAGTAAATAAGACTAATGGTGCATTGGTGAGAAAGCCAATAAGTCATAGCGACACATAAGATGAGTAAAGGGCTTTCGGTATAACTCAATGAACTCTGTGGGACTTCTCCCCAATTGTGTGTTTTCTTGGTGAAGGTGAATGAAGATTATATCTTGGTGAGACTGTACTCTTGTCTTGGCAACTTAGAAAATGATAAGAGACTTTCAGCCTGACATGATGAATTCCATATGTTGTTTCCCCAATATTACAGAGCTATAGCGAAACACAAAGGGAACATGCGGATACTTCATGACTTCTGTCTAACAAACGAAATGTTGTGGCGGCATATAGGTGGTAAGTGGGCTTTTGATGAAACATTATGCTATTTGTATGACATCTCCCCGATGGTAGAAAGTCACAGCGAAGGCGAATAAAGCACATGGAGTGACCAACGATTGAATTTCCTTCGGCATGACGATATGATATGTCTTGCCGAATGTTTCACAAATGAATGATAGAAATTTAAATACTGTGGCCAACATGTAAATTGCTAAAATACCATTGCTGGCCGACCTGATTAGAGCCCGAATTCTGTGGAAGGCCGACATGGAGTTTCAATATGATTTATTTTCTCGATGTTGGTGTATAAATAAGCATTTTTTTAATTGTAAAATAATCATGAGCTATTAGATTTCGATACACAAGTAGATACAGTAGAGAAAAATTATTAGATCAGAGACTATTGTTGCATGTTTTCAAAATGGGGGTATTTATGAAAATCAGTTGATGTTACTACATTTTTTTGGTGTCAATTGTCTATTGAATTCAATGAAAATACTGCTAAGTTGTCTCTAAGATTGATGCTTTTTGGTTATTTAAATTGACATAACAAGTTTATGTTCAGTTTGTTAGTGCATATTTGATGTATTTGTGTGACTAATCAATTGGTTCTTTCAAGCAAAGGTTAAATCCTCTTAGTTGATCATAGTAATCAGAAAGATTCAACTAGATTATTCAAGTAGAGCTTAGTAGTTATAGTATTGCATGTTTATACAAGTTGTAAACAGAATGTATGCCAGATAATTTAAGTTTTCTCCAGAGAGCGTTACTCATTTTGATTTCATTTGACTCTGCATACCCAACAAGGCACTGGTCTCTACAGTTTCATCATTAAGATTCATTTTATTCTCTTTATATTATTTAATTGAGCATTTAAGGATTTAGATTAAGAAGATTGCTATTAAGTTTGACTTCATTTGTTCGCCTCCATTTTACATTGTGAACAAATTGTTGTAAGAGATATAATCATAAGTCTTCTTAATTCAGAGATGTACACCTGCCCAAGGTTTAGCAGCACCTAAAGAGTAGAAGGTTGAGATATTTTGACCTTGTCTATTACCCTAAAGTGTATCAAGAGATTGGCAGCCTCTTGAGGCATTCAACCTTCGGTTTTGAGAGCTAATAGAGGGTATAATGGTTAGGGATAGAGGGGAGAGGGGATTGAGATAGGTTTGAGTAAGTTGAGAGAGAGCTAAGAGATGGAGAGGGGGTAGTAGGGACAGAATATAGCGAGAGAGAGAGGGAGGGAGGGGGAGAAAGATAAAGGTAGAGGGTATAGGGGAGAGACATGGAATTAGGGTTTAAGGGTAGAGGGTTTATGGGTTGAGGGTACAAGGGAGAGGGAGTTGAGAAAGGGAGAGGGGTTAGGAGGGAGAGACGAGAGAGAGAGAGAGAGAGAGAGAGAGAGAGAGAGAGGTAGATGATAGTGTATAAGGGTTAAGGGTAGAGGGTAGAGGGGAAAGAGATAAAATTAGGGTTTAAGGGAAGAGGGTAGAGGGGAGAGAGATAGTAGTGAGTGAGTGAGAGAGAGGGAGTTGAGAAAGGGAGGGGGGGTAGGAGGGAGAGGCTCAAGAGAGAGTCAGGAAGGGAGTTGGAGAGAGATACAGGGTAGAGGATAGAGGGTATAAAGGTCAAGGCTAGATTGTAGAGGGGATAAAGAGAGAATTATGGTTTAATGGTTGAGGGTATAAGGGTTAAGGGTAGAGGGTACATGGGAGAGAGATAAAGCAGAGGGGATAGAGGGCTTAAGCATACAGGGTATAAGGGTTAAGGGTAGAGGAAAGAGGGGAGAGAGAGAGGGAGAGAGAGAGAGAGAGAGAGAGAGAGAGAGAGAGAGAGGGTAGATGATAGAGGGTATAAGGGTTCAGTATAGAGAGTATAGGGTAGAGAGATAGAATTAGTGTATAAGGGTAGAGGGGAGAGAGATAGAAGGAGTGAGTTAAGAGAGAGAGAGAGGGGGTAGGAGGGAGGGAATGGGAGAGAGATAAAAGGTAGAGGATAGAGGGTATAAGGGTTAAGGGTAGAGGGTAGAAGGGAGAGATAGAATTAGGGTTTAAGGGTTGAGGGGAGAGGGGAGAGATAAAGGTTAGAGGGTATAAGGTTTAAAGGTAGATTCTAGAGGGTAGAGAGATTGAATTGGGGTTTAAGGGTATAGTGTAAAAGGGTTAAGTGTAGATAGTAGAGGTGAGAGAGACGAAAGGAGTGAGTGAGTGAGTGAGGGAGAGGGGGTAGGAAGGAGAGACTCCAAAGAGAGATAGTGAGGAAGTGGGAGAGAGATAAAGGGTAGAGGATATAGGGTACAAGGGCTAAGGGTAGAGGGTAGAGGGTACAGAGATATAATTAGGATTTAAGGTTAGAGGGTAAAGGGGAGATAAATAGGAGTGAGTGAGAGAGAGGTAGTTGAGAGAGAGAGAGGGAGGGAATGGGAGAGAGATAGAGGGTAGTAGATAGAGGATATAAGGGTTAATGTTTAAGGGTAGAGGGTAGAGAGGATAAAGATATGAGTGAGTGAGTGAGAAAGAGGGATTTGTGACAGGGAGAGGGGGTAGGAGGGTGAGACTCAAGAGAGAGAGAGGGCAGAAGTGTGAGAGAGATATAGGGTAGAGGATACAAGGTATAAGGGGTAAGGGTAGAGAGTAGAGGGGAGAGAGATAAAATTATGGTTTAAGGGTTGAGGTTATAAGGATTAAGGTTAGAGGATAGAGGATAGTGGGTATAAGGGTTAAGGGTTTAGGGTAGTGGGTAGAGGGTAGAGAGATAGCATTAATGTCTAAGTGTAGAGGGTATAAGGGTTAAGGTTAGAGGGTAGATGGGAGAGAGATAAAGGGAGTAAGTGAGAGAGAGGGAGTTAATGGAGGGAGAGGGGGTAGGACGGAGAGACAAGCAAGAGAGAGAGAGAGAGGGAGGGAGTGGGAGAGGGATAAATGATAAAGGATATCAGGTATAAGGGTAAAGGGTATAGGGTAGATGGTAGAGAGGTAGAATTAGGGTTTAAGGGTAGAGGGTGGAGGGGAGAGAGATAGGATTGAATAAGTGAGAGAGAGGGAGTTAATAGGGAGATGGGGTAGGAGGTACAAATAAGAGAGCGATAATGAGAGAGAGATAGAGAGAGCGAGAGAGAGAGATAAAGAGTAGAGGATAGAGGGTATAAGGTTTAAGGGTAGCGGGTAGAGAGATAGAATTAGGGTTTAAGGGTTGAGAGTATAAGGCTTAAGGGTAGAAGGGAGAGTGATAAAGGGTAGAGGATAAAGGGTATAAGGGTTAAGGGTAGAACATATAGGGTGGATAGATAGAATTAGGGTTTAAGGGTTTATGATAGAGGGGAGAGAGATAAAAGGAGAGAGTAATTGAGAGAGAGTGAGCTAAGAGAGGGAGAGGGGGTAGGAGGGAGATATGAGAGAGAGAGAGGGAGTGGGAGAGAGATAAAGGGTAGAGGGTAGAAGGTAGAGATAAAATTAGGGTTTAAGGGCTAAGGACATAAGGATTGAGGGTAGAGGATAGAGGGGAGAGACATAAAGGGTAGAAGAGAGACTGTATAAGGGTTAAGGATAGAGGTTAGAGAGATAGAATTAGGATTTAATGGTAGAGGGTATAAGGGTTAAGGGTAGAGGGTAGAGGGAAGAGAGATACAATTAGGGTTTAAGGGTAGAGGGTAGAGGCGAGAGAGATAGGAGTGAGTGAGAGAGAGATGGATTTTAGAGAGGGAGAGAGTGTAGGAGGTAGACACTCTAGAGAGAGAGAGATAGGGAGGGAGTGGGAGAGAGATAAAGGGTAGAGTATAGAGGGTATAAGGGTTAAAGGTAAAGGGTAAAGGGTAGAGGGTAAAGGATAGATAGATAAGAGTGAGTGAATGAGAGATAGAGGTAGTTGTGAGAGGGAGAGGGGGTAGGAGAGAGAGAGAGAGGGTATAGGATAAAGGGAATTAGGGTTATGGGTTAAGGGTAGAGGGTAGAGGGGATAGAGATAGGAGTGAGTGAGTGAGAAAGAGGGAGTTAATATAGGGAGATGGGGCAGGAAGGAGAGACAAGAGAGAGAGAGAGAGGTTGGCAGTGTGAGAGAGATAGAGGGTACAAGGGGAATGTCTAGAGGGTAGAGGGGAGAGAGATAGAATTAGGGCTCCAGGGTTGGGGGTATAAGGGTTAATGGTTAAGGGTAGAGGGTAGAGGGTAGAGAGATATAATTAGTGTTTAAGTGTATAGGGTATAATGGTTAAGGGTAGAGGGTAGAGGGGAGAGAGATAGGAGTGAGGAAGTGAGAGAGAGGGAGTTAAGAGAGGCAGAGGCAGTTACGAGTGCGAGTGAGAGAGAGAGAGAGAGAGGGGGGAATGGATGGAGGGAGGGTGTGGGAGAGAGAACTCTTTCCGACTATTGGTTCTCTCACCGATAGTTATTCACTAGAAGACATCGGGGTTACATGGTGACTCGGTAAGATTTCTTGCCAATAGATAGTATGTCTTGCTGAATAGCTACACTCGGAGTCATCGGAGTAACTTGAAGGCTTCGTTATGAATTCTTAGTGATGGATGTTTGTTTTAGCAATGGTGTAGTCTTTTTTCGCTATGACTCTTGGCGAATTGTGGTTTCGTTATTACCGCTCAACAATAGCCTAAGTCTTGCTGACGAGTGTTCTTTTCGGTATGACTTGAAGGGTTTGGTATGATCTCTCTCCGAATAGCGATAGTATCACCGATAGGAATGCTGATGTCTATGTGACTTTGGAACATCAATATGACCTCTTGTTGACTAGCGATTGTCTTGGTGATAGTGCTACATGTGATGGATATTGGTATGATGTCTCGGTGACAAGGGGAAGTCTGAGCGACAGATTGTGAAATTGGTATAATGTATTTCCGATGGTGAGGATTCTTGGCGATAACTACGATTGGGTCTTGTGGCATCTGGGAGATATAGTTAGTGTCTCACTGACATGCAAACACAGGTTGAACGTTGTTGACCAATTGGAAGAATAGCCTACATGGTTTGTCTTTGACCAATTAGAGAAGCCGAATGGGAACCATTGCAAGTTAGTGTATTGTGGCTTTTCTGTGAGGAAGTTCAATAGATAGGGATGACATGGATATACTGTACAATTGTAGATGATGTTCAGTTTGATCAACAGTTGGATGATTAGTGTGACGAGTGGTTGGATGAATAGTTCGATGAGTGATCAATGTGAATTCAATTCTGAGAGTGTTGTAACTTGAATGTTCTGTAAAAGGTTGATCAAGGATTATGTTGTAAATTTGACATCAGAGAGTGAAGCCCATAGTCTGTATGTAATTTCATTACTGTAATACAAAGGAGTTTTTTCTTGGTGTGGTGGGTTTTTCTCCCGTAAGGGTTTTCCCATGTAAATCTGGTGTTCATCTATGTATGTTATATTCTCTATTTCTACCATTTCTTTCAAGTGTATCTTAATTGAACTATAATTGAAAATTTAAAAGAACCTCTACATTTTTCCTCGAGGTTTTGACATTAGGAGAGTTGTTTCCACACCTTATCTTTCCTTACATGTAGAGGGTAGAGTGGAGATAGATAAAAGGAGTTAGTGAGTGAAAGAGAGTGTGTTGAGAGAGGGAGAGGGGTTAGGAGGTAAAGACTTGAGAGAGAGAGAGAGAGAGGGTAGAGGATAGAGGGTATAAGGGTTAAGGGTATAGGGTAGAGGTGAGAGAGTTATAATTAGGGTTAAAGGGTTGAGGATAGAGGGTAAAGTTCAAAGAGATAAAGGGTACAAGATAGAGGGTATAAGGCTTAAGGGTAGAGGATAGATGGTAGAGAGATAGAATTCAGGTTAAAGAGTAGAGGGGAGGGGAGAGA